>CAOKZL010001491.1:0-560570 GCA_948472985.1 Iguana delicatissima | reverse complement strand
GGCACGGAATTCCAAGAATTTAAGAATTAAAGACATTCCAGCGGTATTACTAAGACAAAGAAAAAATATTTTTCCTACGAAAAAATTTCAGAGATTAAATATAAGATATAGATGGGAGACCCCAGAGGGGATCTTCTTTTATTTTAAGGGAAAACCTCAGAAAGTGACAACAATAGATTAAGCAAAAGAATTCTACAGGAAATACGTGCAGGAACAGAACGGGGATGGAAGAAAAGAAAAAAGAAAGAAAAACCGGTAAGAAGTCAGAAAGACAAAAAGGAAGTAGATATTAACAAAAAAAGAACAAGAGAGAAGAGAGGAAATTAAAAATTTATCGGATCAGGAAGAAGACTCAACAAGAAGGAAGAAGAATTAGTAGTGGAGTCATTGGAGTAAATACGTAGGAAAGAAGGAAAATCCAAATAAACAGACAAAAAACCCAAAAAAAAAAAATAAATAAAAACTAGAATTGAAGATGAAAATAATAACGTGGAATGTCCATGGTTTTAATTCACAATACAAAAGAAGACAAATTTTTCACCAGCTGGAGAAATTAAAGGGGAAATTATATGTATACAAGAAACCCATATCAACAAGAAAAATGAGAAATTCCTGAAGAATAAAAAACTAGGAGAATGTTATACGACATTATTTGAAAAGAAAAAAAGGGGAAAATGGGGGTGTATGTTCATAAAAAGATACCAGCAAAATTATTATTCAAAGATGAAGAAGGAAGGATTATAGGATTAGAAATACAGATAAACAATAAGAAGATGTTATTTGTGGGTATACATGCTCCAAATGAAAAGAAGGAAGAATTTTATAAAAATTTAGAGGATTTAATTAAGATTATGAATACGAGAATTTGATTTTGGCTGGGGATTGGAATGGGGTTTTGGATACAGAAAATGATAAACAAACAAGTAAGAAGAAAAAAAAGAAAGATCAAGGAAGACTGCCGAAGACTTTTTTTGAAATGATTCAAAATTTAACATTGGTAGATTCTTGGAGATCAATACACCCAATGGAAAAAGATTACACATTCTTCTCAAAAAATGCATCGAACTTTATCAAGAATAGACATGATCCTAGTATCAAAGAATTTATTAAAAGACATCAAAAAAGCTGAGATATTTCCCCAAAGTTGTGTCAGATCACAACCCAGTAACTTTGTCCTTTAAAGATAAGAAGAAACAGTTTAATTGGAGATTGAATGACAATCTTTTGAAAGATGAGGAAATTTTAAAAAGGCAAAGGAAAATTTGAATTTTTTTCCCCAAGAAAATATGAAGGAGGGGATCAAAATGAGTACGGTATGGGATACAAGCAAAGCAGTAATGCAAGGATTCTTTTTACAGCAACAATATCTACAGAAAAAGAAAAAAGAGGAAAAATTTAAGAACTTGTCATTACTGCTGCAAAAGAAACAACAAGAATTAAAAGGGAATATGGATAAGAAAAGAATAAATTATGAAATAAAAATAATTCAAAAAGAAATATCTCAATTAACAATGGAGGAGATGAAAGAAAATTGACATATTTGAAGTGCTACCACTTTGAACATGCCAATAAAATTGGGAAGTGGCTTTCACATAGACTGAAGAAGAAGAGGGAGAAGAATACAATTACAGAAATAAAAGAGGGGAAAGATACTATTACAGATAAGAAAAAATATGAAGATATTTGTAAAATACTATGAAAATTTATTTACAGGCAAAGAGATGACTAATCAACAATATAATAGAATAGAGAGATACCTAAAGAAGCAAAAAATAAAGAAGATCTCAGAGGAACATCATAAATATTTGAATTCTTCAGTCACCATGTCTGAAGTGATAGAAGCATTTAAAGAATTAAAAGAGGGGAAATCCCCAGGGCCGGATGGATTTACGGTAACATATTATAAAAAATTACAAGAAGAATTGATGACACCATATTATTAAATGTTAAAGACATTATTAACAGAAGGTAGACCAAAATCATGGGGAGACTCAAATATTATTTTAATTCCCAAAGAAGGAAAAGACATTAAAGATGTGAGAAACTATAGACCGATATCACTATTAAATACCAACTATAAAATATTTACAGCAATATTAAATAGAAGATTAAAAGGAATACTCCAAGATTATATTCACGAAGATCAAACTGGTTTCTTACCGGGTAGAAATCTCAAACAAAATATAAGAACAGTCCTAAATTGCATAGAATATTGTGATAAAAACCCTGGAAAAAAATTTGCAATGGCTTTTCTTGACGCAGAGAAGGCCTTTGATAACATTTCTTGGGAATTTATAAAAAAGAGTCTTGAAGAGTATGGCTGTGGAGTAAAATTCAAAGAATGGATAGAGGTAATATATCAAGATCAAAGGGCCAATTTGGTGATTAACAGAGAAAGATCTAGAGTGATCAAGATTTCAAAGGGGGGTGAGACAAGGATGTCCACTCTCACCGCTCTTATTTATTCTGACATTGGCGATTATGAGCAATAAAATTAGAGAATCAAGTCAGATGAGAGGGGTAAGAATAAAGAATGAATATAAAATAAGAGCTTTCGTGGACGACATGGTGGTATTTTTAGAAGATCCAAAAGAAACATTGACCAATTTGCTAAGAGAATTGAAAGAATATGGACAGGTGGCGGGTCTTAAGATAAACAAGAATAAATCATCATTAATAACAATGAATATGACCAAAAAAGAAGAGGAAGAGTTGAAAGAAATCTCGGGATTTAATACTGAGAAAAAGGTTAGGTACTTGGGCATTTAATTACAAAGAAAAATTCAGAACTTTATGAAAATAATTATCAAAAAACTTGGAAATCAAATCAGACATGCAGATATGGAATAAATTGGATCTCTCATTATTAGGACGGATAATACTATAAAGATGACGGTGCTCCCAAAGATTTTGTTCCTGTTCCAAAATCTCCCAATAATTAATAATAAAAAACCATTTGCAAGTTGGAATAAAGAAATATCTAAATTTGTATGGGCAGGGAAGAAACCAAGAATAAAAATGAAGGTATTACAAGATAGTAAAGAGAGAGGAGGATTCGGACTACCACATTTAGAAATATACTATCAAACATGCTGTCTAGAATGGATAAAAGAATGGATACAATTGGAAAATGATAAATTATTGGAATTGGAAGGATTTAATGTAAATTTTTCTTTGTAATATAAATTTACATTGGATGACGGATATTTATGTTATAACAAGGTGAAGATAGATAGAGAATTTAGAGATCACTACATTCGAAGAGCCTTGATGAGAGTGTGGCAGATGATGAACAAGAAATTTTACAATAAATTACCAATTTGGACATCACCCCAAGAAGCATTTAGAATAATAGGACCAAAACAAGGAGGAATACTAAGATATACGGATATAATAAGATGGGAAGGAAGAACACCGGAGATGAAGAGTAGAGAAGAACTTAAAGAGCAGAATACAGAATTAGATTGGTTCCCATATCGGCAAATAAAAGAAAGGTATAAAATGGATTTGAAAAATAGAGGATGGGAAAGAGAAAAGAATAAATTGGATGAAATCTTAATGAAAAAGGAGAAAAAAACAGTTTCAAAAATTTATAAAATTTTATTGGAAAGAGAATTGGAGCAGGATTATATGATAAAATGGGTGCAAAATCTCGGTTGAAAAAATAGAATTGGAAGAATGGGAAAAAGTATGGAAGGAAGATATAAAATTTACACAGAGTTTACATTTAAAAGGGAAAAACCCTTTTCAAATCAATGCATAGATGGTATATGACCCCCCCGAAACTAAAGAAAATAACAGGAAAAGGAAGTGGGCAATGCTGGAAGTGCGGAAAAACAATGGGAACTTACTTTCATAGATGGTGGCTATGTCCCCTAGCAAAAAATATTGGAAAAAGATCCATGATAGTTTAACTAAATTGCTGGAAGTGAATTTTGAGATGAATACGGAGATATATTTATTTAAAAATGATTGAAGAGAAGAGTCAAATGAAGAAGAAAAAGAAAATATTGTTAAATTTAATAACAGCAGCGAGGTTGAACTATGTGAAATATTGGAAAGAAGAAAAAAAGCCCCTCAAGAAGAATGGAAATTAAAAGTGATGGACATCATGGAAATGGAAAAATTATCCAACAGTTTAAAAGGTAATTCAACTCAACAATTCGAAAGGCAGTGGCAAGGTATTATTAGATGGGTGAAAGAGAAATGAGAAGAGAGGTAAAGAATACAATAAAGGAATTGTAGGGAACAGCTAAGGTAAGGTGGGAATTCAGGGAGACAGAGGAAAATATTATTAATTGAAGGAGAGACAACAACAAAAAAAGATTTCACATGAAGGAGGTTTAGTTTAAGAAAGAGAATAAAGAGTTTGGAATGGAGAAAACGTGAAGAAGGAATGGAAAGGGTAGGGAGAGGAAAGGGGGGGGATTGGGAGGGGAAAGATGGTTTTTATTAAGATAAGGGAGGGGGGCGGGAAAGGGAGGGAAGGGAAGGCAGGGAGGAGAGGAAAGAGGGATTGTAACATATAAATTAATATGTACATTTGATAACAAAGCGGGAAAGGAATTAATAGAGAATTAATGTAAGAGTGTTGTATAATATGGAAATAAGGTTAAGCACTTGTATTGTGTATAAACTCCCTCAATTTATAAAAATAAAAAATAAAATAAAAAAAAGAATTTCTCCAAAACAGAATTTGGATCTTGGGCTGAAAGAGGTTCATCACCTTGCTCTACAGTGTAGAGTAAAATATTTGCACCCCCTATAAAGTGCCAGCAATGTAGACAGCACTTTACATAGCAGCATAAACAAAAAAGTGTGCAGTCTGTTGATTGCCCACAAGAGAAGATGCCCTGAGATGTATTTAGAGGAAGTAATTTCCCACTGTTCATTCATTTGCTTACACTAATAAAGTTTCAACCAGACTTGGGAAAAAAAGGAAAAATGTATTTAAAATGTACATAAATGGTATATAACTCCAGTGTGATTATCATGCAATATTTCCTCTTTGCTAACAAGACTGTAAAATTAAAGGTTCTTACCAACATTTATGGTGGCATTATAGTAAAGTATCAAAATTCTGGGGTACAATTTTTAAAAAAATCAACAAATAAAACATTTTACAAAGATTCCAAAACTGGCCCTTCTGGTCTTTTTTCAAGGAGACAATGCAAAGACATCTCACAGACTCTTAATTGGTTATTTATTAGTAGCTGCCAGACTGGTTACCACTAGCTTTTGAAAAGATTTAAAGGGGATATCTATGAAGTACTGGTATAATAAGGTATGACAACTAGCTCTTATTGAAAAATCAACTAACAAACTTCAAATAAAGAAAGGAAAGAAAGAAAAACACAATTTTACAGTAACATGGAAGTGTTTCGTTGAATATAGAAGGGGGATAATGTTGGTTTTCCAAAGAAATTCAAATCTTTTTGGCTGACTGTGTAAGGAAACACTTTTGACATCTTTTATATTGGTATTATGGCTATGTGATTTAATTGAAAAGTGCTGGAAAATTCTATCATTCTCTCTCCGCCCCGTCTTGTTCTAGGACAAATGGGGTTTAACTAGCATAGGTTAATTTTCCTTTGCACATAAAAGCCCTCTGGAGTTTCACTTGAAGTCTCAATTGTTGTTCCATGTTATTTAAAATGATTTACTGTGGTATCCAGATCACATGATCTAGGATACACCCTGGAGTCAGTCACTGGCCTTCCATAGAAGACCATGCTTTTCTCTTTTTGCCCTTTGCAATCTTGCTTCTAGTACTTTTCTCTGCTATGCTAGCTTCTCCACCAAGAAGTTGGTGAGTTAAGAATGAAGCTACTATCTTCCCTAATCCTTTTGTTAGTTAGTTAGGATCTAGTTTCTCCAATGCATATGTTGTGATAACTGAAGCCTCTGTCAGAGCTGCTGATGACGAACAGCAGCTGTTGGTCCCTGTGGCTCTGGCTGGAGATGAGTCCTACAGCTCAAGAGCTCCCCTGCTGCCGTGGACCAAGCAGGCTCAGACGTTCCTCTGCCTGCTCCTTTAGAGTAACAGGGATCCAGCTGTGATCCTGAAGATGCTTTGGAGCCTGCTTCAATCAGTCCACAAACAAGCTGGAGACTCAAGAGAGCTGAGCAAAGGGAGGCTTCCTTGATTAAGTTCAAGAAGCAATGACTAGCCACACCTGTGTCTTGGGCTATATAACTGCCTACCTGGAAGCTTTCATAGAATCATAGAAATGTAGAGTTGGAAGACACCACAAGGGCCATCCAGTCCAACCCCCTGCCATGCAGGAAAACCCTCAAAGCACTCCCGACAAGTGGCCATCCAGCCTCCGCTTAAAAACCTCCAAAGAAGGAGACTCCACCACACTCTGTGGCAGCACATTCCACTGTCGGACAGCCCTGACTGTCAGGAAATTCCTCCTGAGGTTCAGGTGGAATCTCCCCTCCTGCAGCTTGCATCCATTGCTCCTTGTCCTGGTCTCAAGAGCAGGAGAAAACAAGCCCACTCCCTCCTCAACATGACATCCCTTCAAATATTTAAACATGGCTATCATGTCCCCTCTCAACCTTCTCTTCTGCAGACTAAACATACCCAGCTCTCTAAGTCTGTCCTCATAGGGCATGGCTTCCAGGCCCCTCACCATTTTGGTTGCCCTCCTCTGGACCTGCTCCAGCTTATCCATATCCCTTGAATTGGGGTGCCCAGAACTGGACACAGTATTCAAGATGAGGTCTAACCAATGCAGAATAAAGTGGTACCAATACCTCCCTCGATCTAGACACCATACTCCTATTGATGCAACCAAGAATTGCGTTGGCCTTCTTGGCTGCCGCATCACACTGCTGACTCATGTTCAGCTTGTGGTCTATGAAGACTCCTAGATCCCTTTCACATGTACTGTTAGCCAGCCACGTGTCCCCCATCCTATATTTCTGCATACCATTTTTTCTACCTAAGTGTAGGACCTTACATTTCTCTCTGTTGAAATTCATTTTGTTAGCCTTGGCCCAGCTCTCCAATCTGTCCAGGTCCTTTTGAATTTTGATCCTGTCATCAGGCGTATTAGCAACCCCTCCCAATTTGGTGTCATCTGCAAATTTGATCAACGAGCCCTCTATTCCTTCATCCAAGTCATTAATGAAGATATTGAACAGCACCGGGCCCAGGACAGAACCCTGTGGTACCCCGCTAGTCACTTCTCTCCAGGATGAGAATCTGCCATTGGTGACCACCCTCTGGGTACGGTCAGTCAACCAGTTACAAATCCACCTGACAGTAGCCCTGTCCAGTCCACATCTTACTAGCTTCTTTGCAAGAATGTCATGGGGAACTTTGTCAAAGGCCTTACTGAAATCAAGATATACTACGTCCACAGCATTCCCTTCATCTATCAAGCAAGTAACTCTATCATAAAAAGAGATAAGATTAGTCTGGCATGACCTATTTTTGAGAAATCCATGTTGACTTTTCGTAATTACAGCATTGTTTTCTAAGTAATTAGAAACTGACTGTTTGATGATCCGCTCCAGGATCTTTCCAGGTACTGATG
Organism: Iguana delicatissima; assembly: GCA_948472985.1. NCBI lineage: Eukaryota > Metazoa > Chordata > Lepidosauria > Squamata > Iguanidae > Iguana > Iguana delicatissima. The sequence continues at coordinate 553,023 of CAOKZL010001491.1, read as the reverse complement.
TCAGGCTGACTGAGCGATAATTATTTGGGTCCTCTTTTTCCCTTCTTGAAGATGGGGACAACATTTGCCCTCCTCCAGTCTGCCGGAACTTCTCCGGTCCGCCAAGAGTTTTCAAAGATTATAGCAAGAGGTTCCGCAATGACCTCTGCTAGTTCTTTTAAAATCCTAGGATGCAATTCATCTGGCCCTGGAGACTTGAATTCATCCAGTGTGGCCAGGTATTCCTGTACTACCTCTCTATCTATTCTGTGCTGCATTTCCCCCACTTCCTCACCTGCTCCCCAACCGCCAGGTTGAGTGTTTTTATCCTTTTGGGAAAAAACTGAGGCGAAGAAGGTGTTGAGGAGTTCTGCCTTTTTCTTCCTCCTTTTATTAATTCACCATCTTCCTTGCGCAGTGACCCTATCGTCTCTTTCTTTTTCCTTTTGCTGCGGACGTATTTAAAAAAGCCCTTTTTATTGTTTTTAATGTCTCTGGCCAGCCTAAGTTCGTTCTGTGCTTTAGCCTTTCTGACCTTCTCCCTACATCTCCTGGCTACTTGCTTATAATCTTCTTTGGTGATTTCCCCCTTCTTCCATTTCCTGTACATGTTTTTCTTAATACTTAGCTCAGCTGAGAGCTCTTTAGTCAACCATTCCGGTTTGTTCAGATGCCTTCCATTTTTCCTCCTTAATGGCACAGTTTTAGCCTGTGCCTTCAGTATCTCCCTTTTAAAGAACTCCCATGCATCCTGAACTCCTTTCTCCTTGACTATTCTTGACCACGGGATTTCAGCCAGCAGCTCCTTCAGTTTACAGAAGTCTGCTTTTTTAAAATCTAAGACGAATGCCTGGCTACACTTGCTTTCTCTTCCCCACTGAATGCCAAATTCTAATAGGGCATGGTCACTCTCTCCTAAAGATCCAACCAGTTCTACGTCATTAACAAGGTCTTCCCTGTTGGTCAGGATCAGATCCAGAATATTTGATCCCCTTGTCACCTCTTCCACCTTCTGGACCATGAAATTGTCTGCAAGACAAGCAAGAAACTTGCTGGACCTTGCCGCCTTTGCAGAGTTTGACTGCCAACATATATCCGGGTAGTTGAAATCTCCCATTATTACTGTATCTCTCCTTTTTGAATGTGCAGTCATTTGGTCTATGAAAGCGCCATCGAGGTCCTCAGTCTGGCTTGGAGGTCTGTAGTAAACCCCCACTATAATATCCCTATTGTTTCTCGCTCCCTTAATTCTTACCCAGATGCTCTCGACCTGGCTTCCGGTGTTCAAGTCATGAATCTCTTCACAGGTGAAAACATCCTTGACATATAAGGCTACTCCTCCTCCTTTCTTATTTGGTCTATTTCTACAAAATAGGCTATATCCCTCTATTCCTACATTCCAATTGTGAGACTCATCCCACCAGGTCTCAGTGATGCCTATCAAATCATATTTATTTTGCTGTACTAGGAGTTCAAATTCATCTTGTTTGTTTCCCATACTCCGTGTTTCCGTGTTTCCCATACTTTCCTTTGCTTGTGGCAAACTTCTTTCAAGCCCTCCTCTTGCCTGTTCCTTGCTCCCAGCACCTGGTTCCTGCTACCTTGAATTGATCTCTTGACCCTTGGCTTTTGGAACTCTGACTATGGCTTTTGCTCGATGCTCTGGTAAATGAACTCCCTTGTGTAAAGTGCTTGCTTGTCTCCTCCTGGTTGGACTTTGCTGGCTTTCACACTCCCTTCTCTGGGCTGGCTTGCTGCCTAGGTCTTTGACATATGTAATTGTAAAGTTTATTAGTAAATCTTTTCCGTTTGGAACCTGAAACTGCCTGTCTTGTTCTGCTTTCAAGTCAGCCTCCAGTTCAGGGAAGCCACACAGAGATTGAGACATGCTTTCTCTGCAACTCTACCAAAAGAAGGCCAATTCCTAACAGCTTTAGCTTTAATAGAATTTTCCCAAAGGGCTAACACCCTGGGAAACTCTAATCCCTGTTGGATAAAAAAATGCAATGTCATTTGCTCCACTGGAAAATACCTTTGATGAACATGTGAAACACCTGGGGAATGACTAATTAAGTGATGACACATTTCCTAGGGGACATGCAGTATGGGCTGAGTCATGATACTGCAAACATGGCAAGGTATTGCATCATGCTAGTGGCCCAGACTGATGACCTGTAAGCAGGAATGCGTAAAAGAGAAGCGTGTGTGATTGCTCTCTTTCTCTGCTCGCTTGAATCTATGTCTGCCAGTATTCCTGCATGTATCTCTGGTATTGATCTGTGTGTCCTGTATATAGTTGTACATATTGCAACTGAGAAGATTAAAGCCTCCAGGTATTTTGGATGACACACTCTATGTCTGTGAATAACTAAGCTGGGGGTAGAGTGGTCAGAGCAATAATGTATCTTTTGTTGTAGTTGTACTCTGCTGCACATGCTTTTGCTGTTTTTGAAACTCTGCTATATAAGATTGCCTCTGAGGCAATGCATCTAGAGAGCATCAGCTTCGGAGATAATTTTGTCTTGGTGCTTTAAATCATCTCCCGACAATTCCCAACAAATGTCATTTTGTGTATGGGGATGGGGGGGGGCTTCAAGGATGAAGCTACTGTATAAATCCATTTTAAAAATTTAAAAAAGAAAAAAAAGTCAATAGTAACAATGAGGTGTGCCTGATGAGGTATGCCAACTGGGAATAGGCAGGCAGATTTGAAAATTCACTACTGAAAAAGTGAAAAGAGGATGTAGTCTTCTGGTACCTTGTGACTCACTAATTTCATTTCGGCAGAAGTTTGTCATGAGGTGGCCTGGGGACCCTGAAAGGCAACGCTGAAGTAAAATGATAAATCTTAATAGATGCCGTAAGACTCATTCTTTGTACAGTGAGAAAGGGACACTCCTTTACAAAAGCAGAGAATACAAAAACACCACTTTTAGGTCAGTGCGCTCAAACATTTGTTCCTCCAGATGTTTTGGACTTTAACACCCAAAAGCCCCAGGCACCTTGGCTAATGGATAGGGATTCCGAGAGCTGAGGTCCAAAACATCTGGAGAACCAAATGTTGAGAACCACTGATCTAGGATAACAATCCCAAACCAATGCCCTCTTGGGTACTTTAGGCTATAGATGTACAGGCATGGTTGAGCTAATGTTTGCTTAGACATTTTTCTTCTTTAAAAAATGTTTTATAACTAGTCTTCTTTCAGATCTATTTTAGGTGGTTTACAACAAAGTCCAAATTCAACAATTAATCATATCCCTCCAGTTTACACTGTAACATGAAAAATGTGAAAATATCAGCAGAAATTAATTTTTTTTAAAAAAAATAGATTGATTAAAGCAAAAACTACATGTTGTGCCTCAACAGGGCATTTCTGTTATGGTCAGTTGTCCTAAGTGTAATTACAGTCATCCCTCCACTTGTGAGAGAGTTAGGGATGCAGGACCCATGCAAAAGTTACAATATCGTGAGTAAACTATAGCCAATTTTACAGTACTGTAGAAGCAGCTGCCAGCTGCAGCAGTGGTCAGTCCAGTTCCTCACTCACCTTATCTTCCCTGTACTCCTCTCCCATCTCCTGTCCTCCCAAAAGGCATCAGCCACAGCTTCTCCTACTGCATGTCTCAGTACTTTCATGCCCCTCCCAAACTGTCTGGGTAGGCAAACTCAACCTGGTTTTAGCAACATCACCAGCAGCAGCCTGAGATCCAGCCCTCCCTCCTCTTCTGCCCCACCCTGACAACTCCCACCCTCCAAAAGGCACCAGTCACAACAGGTGAGCAGTAAGAGAGTTTGGAAAAACAAGAAATGGGGTGAAGGTGGGTTGTCCCAGTCGTGTAGGTACGGGGGGGGCAAAGGAGGTGGTGTGCCCCTAGCGACAATTTTTTGAGGGTGCTGCAACTCCTTGCTTGCCTCCCCCACGTGGCATAGCCCCACTCACGTGTGTTGTAGTCCTGCCCTGTGCATTGTAGCCGACCCATCTGTTGTAGCCCTGCCCCTACGTATCGTAGCCCTGTCCCCATGTGCCATAACCCCACCCCATGCACTGTGGCCACGCCCTTGTGCACTGTAGCCATATCCTCTGTGCCATAGTCACGCCCCCCTGCGCCATAGCCATGCATCTGCCCCTGTGCCCACCTACCCCTCTGTCTGCCCCCCTCCACATACTCCAGGTTCCACCACTGGGTTGTGCCTTACAGATCTCCTCTCTCTGGCTTTGTTCTCCTTGGTTGTAGCTGCTTTCTGCTGTCTGAAAGACCTTGTCCACACATCTCCTTTTTACCTCATCCCTCCACTCATCTTGCCACTCTCTAACTTCTTTTTAAATTACTATTATTAACTTCCACAATAAATATGAGAGCTGGGGGCAGCAACTGAAAAGGCCCTGTTCTTTCTCTCTAACAGACATATCCCAGAAGTTCTTGAAACATACAAGATCGTCTCAGTTAATGAACAGACTTGTATGGAAGGAAACAGTTCCCCAAATATCCTGGTACTAAACCATCCAGGGCATTAAAAGTCATCACCAGCATTTTGAATTGTATCTGGAAACCAGCTGGAAGCCAGTTAACAAATTAGTCATATGCTCCCTGAATGCAGGCCCTGTTAATCTTTGTGCTGCTACATTCTGGACCAATTTTATAATTTTGTTATTTTATATATTTTATACAGAACCTCATTTTAAAAGGTCAAGAAATTTATTCTTATACCTACTTCTGACAATGTTTAGCAGTTTGGGAAACTATGGCCCTTCAGATGTTGCTGAACGGTAACTCTCAGCAGCCCTAGTCCTCATAGCCAATAATGGTGGCCCATGGGCACTGAAGTCATAAAATACCTGAAGAACTACAATTGGCTGCCCTTGATATACAGAAACCTCAAGATAAAATGGGAGGATAGCATAGGAGGACAAGCAAGAGAAGAGAAAGTTGTGTAAATTTTTAAATGCTTTCTGTACTATTACTTGCAAAGAGGAAGAACCAAAGGATGCTCTTTGGTACCTCGATGAAGACCTTTCTCCTTCAAAGCAGCCAGTACTTTTTCTTGGGCCATGAATCTATTCAGGCCCTGAAAGAGGAGCACCCACTTGATTGATTATAAAGTCTTGGAGGCAGCTGAAAAGGCTAGCAGTTTTTATGAGCTCACACCTGCTTTAACCATGTGTATATATATCTAGTTGTATTAGCTGAACACACCTTAAGAGATATTGTTAGCCAGATCAGGAAATTCCAAATGGGGAGCTCTCATGTTAAAAAGATAAACATCATAACAAATAAGTGATTGGTTCTTGCCTTTCTGTGGGGTCTCCAAATATCCCTCAACCCTTAAGTTTGGCCTTGATCTGCTGAACAAGGCACAAAAGGGTGGCACTCTGCATTTCTAGTTGTACTTTGCTGCACTGCATCTGTGTACATTTTCCAGAACAACTGTTGTTGTTGTTGTTTCTAATGCACCTAAAAATCACAAAGAGAAGCAATCCGAAAATTTAATGTGCAATAGCCAGAGCAGCATAGTGAGTTAAATGTTGGCCTATGACCTTGGAGACCAGGATTCAATTCCCCGCTCAGCTATGGGAACCAAATGAGTGACCTTAGGCGCATCAAACACTTTCAGCTCCAGAAAAGGGTCACTGTAAGTCGGAAATGACTGGAAGGCACAAAACAAAGCTCCTTAAAGCAATATACAGTTCGTTCTTCACATTCACAGGTTTCACCTTTGCAAATTTGATTATTCACAGCTTTTTGGCTCTTCACCCCTCCATGATTTGACCTCTCTCAGATCATCAGAGAAAGCAAATACAGATTGGTACTAAAGACTCTGGCAGCAGCCATTGCAATCCAGCACTTTTCCGTTCTTCTGCTGCCCAGTCCCTCCCCTTCTCCCCTCTTCTTAGAAAAGCCAATACTGAATCTCTTCCCTTCCTTTTCCTGGATTGCAGTGGCTGCTCCCAGTGTCTTTAGTACTGATCTGTATTTCTCTCATGTGACAATCTGGTTGCCTTTTTGCAGGAAAGGGAAAGGGAATTGGAGAGGAGAAACTTGAAGAAGGGTTTGCAATTGCAATGGCTGTTAGGGAAACTTTTCATGCGGGTCTGAGATCGCTTCCTCAGAGGATCTGGGACAAGCAGGGCTGGGGAGGGATAAGGGCTTCATGTCATTTCTGAAGAGCAGGGAGAAGGGGAGGGTCTGGGCAGCAGAAGAACCAAAAAGCACTAGATTGCAGTCGCTGCTGATGGTGTCTTTCGTGTGGGTCTGTGTTTCCTTCCCTGAGAATTATGGAGATGTGTTTATTTCCTGAGGTGTGCAGAAAGTGAAGTTGGGGTGGGTGTCTTTTTGGACGATGAGGGGGAGGAGGGGAAGTGGGGCCAAGGAGCCAGATTTGCTACTGTTGCAGCCAGTGGCAGCTTGAGAAATCAGCATCATTTTTTAGGTTCAGTGTTCACGATTTTTTTTTTACTTTCATAGGGGTCCTATGTCCCTAACCCTCGCGAATGTGAAGGGGCAACTGTACTGTACCGCCAGAAACAGAAAACCAATCAGTCTGTGTGTCCCGTCAAAGGACACACTTAACAGTAGCCATTCCCCACACTCTGAAGTCATTGTACCATCTTCTACAATGAAAGAATTGAAGGGTAGTCTGTTCCGACAGGTCAGTTCATAGTTAGTATACCTATATGCTGGCGTCACTTTCACAGCACCTGTAAAATGGTTCGAAGTAGTAGAACTGACATCTCTGGCCAAAATCCTGTCACATTATGCCAACTCATAATTTCTGGCACTTTTGTGTAAGGGTGTATCCAATACCTCCTGACGTGAGCAGTTACCTATCTGCCTGAGGTACAGTAGTCCAGCTTAGAGGGTGGTCACAGCTGTGCTCACCCATCCCCATGACCAGAATGGCAACTGTGCCTCTGTTGTTCCAGTCCAGCTTGTGTAAGTGTGCCAGTGGATTTTATGCTCCACCAGTACTGATCTCAGACAACAAGGACCCCAAGCCTGATGCTGTTGTGGAGTTCTCCATGACAAAACTCCCCTCCTCTGCCACTGCAAGGCAAGGAGGATGCATGCTTCCTCACCTGTGCCCATCTCCTTTTCCTCCAAGGGATCTGTAATGACAGGAATGAGCTGTCCAGTGAATGGATGGCAGAACCTCTTCCCATGGAGGTACTGGCAAAACAAAACAGAGAGAAAAAGTAATCCGGATAGATTGCTTTTTCTCAGAAATTAAGAAGGGGGAGATCACTTCCTGTTTTCAAAAAAGATTTTTCAACATACCACTACCGATGTTTCTAACCATCTCATTAGCAAATAATGTAGGAAGTGGCCTTATTCAAGCTGCTGTTTCATCTGGCCAGTTAGTTTTAATAACAGCTGCCTTCCATAGTGTTAGGAAGAGACAAGTTCTGTACCAGGTTCTGTGCAAGTATTCTGTCTGGCTGATTGGAAGATAATAAATCCCCTCTGGCCTTTAAAAAAAAAGTTTTAAGACTACTTTATTTAGGGTTCAATTGGCATACAGTCCCCGTCTATCCACAGACTACTGTAAATCATTATAGCATTTACGGCCGCAACCACCACTTTGTATTCACTCCTCTTTCCAGTTCCAGACTTCTTGGGGAACTCCTGTTGTGTGAGCTATTCTGCCTGGTCTCTCAGTTCCTTCCAGATCTTTTCTTCTACCACAGCCTGAAAAAAGAGTATCAGAGGGTATGAAAAGCAGATTCCACTTGGAGGAAACCTTCTTCTGTCCCGTCCTCCTTTAAAGCTACAGTCTAAACTCAATTGTTAGGGAGTAAGTTTCATTGCATTCTGTGAGAGTTACTTCTGAGAAAGCAGCCGTAAGGTTGCCTCATTCACTTTGGAAACTTCAACAGTGTACTGGTGTGTGTATGGTGGGAGAATCACCCTCAAAGAGGTTCCTCGTTGGGTCATCTGCCACTTGGATGCCAGTAAAGATGGCATTACTTTGCCAGTGCTCTAGCCTGTATTCAGAACTGAATACTCTTCTCTTCCCCTGTACAGATGTACCTCAGTTAGCAAAACCTCTGAGAAAGAAATTCCTTTTTACCAAGTCATTTTATGCCTTCCCAGTCTCCCTTTTTCTTCATCCTCTGTCCAGTTGGAAGATTTTTAGCAGCATTGGCACTGGAAGCATGGTGAAGGAAGGCTGGAGAAACACAAATTGTCAGTCTCAGACTGCAGCAGCATGTCTGCTGTAAACAATGCAATGAAGCTTAAGGTGGGAAAACGTGGGATTTTACTTTAGCCAATCCTACTGTAGCTGTACGTACCTGCCTACAACAGGGGAAAAAAAGCAGCAGCTCCCTCCAAAATCCCTAAGGATGTATGGAATGCAAAAGGGGGCAAATGGATCAGACTGTCTTACCAGCTTACCAGTATGTTAAAGAAAAAGCACAGGTCTGTAAGTTTGACCACAAAGCAGAAATCAAATGGAAAGAAATTAGGAGGCTGTTGAAAAGAAAAAAGCATCGTTGGATGCATTGTGGAAGAAGTCATCAAGTGGTCTCTAGAAGGCTGAAAATGTTTACTTATGCAAGGCTAACTCTACTTGGTTTGTTTCATTTCACATATGAATATTGTTAGTTTTGAATAAAAAGTTTGCTGAAACCTATTGAACTGCTCTTCTTTATTGTGGTGTAGGAACCTATTTTTCCATATTATGTCTGCTCTGGTACCAAAGTTTCTGTTAAAGACATAATACCCAGGAACACATGTACTTTGTTAACTGTATCTGTATTATTATTATTATGTATTATGCTCCTTATGGTGACTTGTCATCTTAATTATTTTTTAATTAGTTCTTTTATGATAATTCTGTTAGCTACACATCTTAATTGGTCTTCCTCTTCCAGTCAAAAGGTGAAGTAAAGTGTTTGGGTCAATTCAGTTATCCTGTAGTATTTCTGATATACATTCTTCTATGAGAAAGAAGAAAAACAGTAGAAACATTCATTAAACTCCAAATGAGTTTGGAACCACAATAAGAGACAAAAAGACAGATTTAATCCACAACATGAGTTTTCCTTCTAAATCAGCCACAACAAGTGGAACTTGAAATGCAGCATGGAGTGCTGCTGTCCTGGATTCAAGCCACTCCATTCCATCTCTTCCCAGGCTTTGCTGTGCAATCACTGTGTACTGTGAACTGTACAAACACTGAGCATGCTCAATCCTCACTGGAGTATTTTTGGGCAGGGTGATCCTCTTGCTAAGTGTGGAATGTTTGTGGAACATGTGATGTTTGGGGAGAAACATTTAGGGCTCCAGCCATTCCGTTCTATAGCAGACAATCAGAATTTTGTGTCCACTAACGTAAAAGGAATCAAACATATCAGCCACTAGTCACTGTATACTTACAAAACATTACTATAATCCACCCAAGGAATCACCCAGCTCTCTCTGGATGGAAAGAATCATCATTGGGATATCATCTTGAGTTGATAAAAGGCACTTCCTATCATTAAAGCTACCTGTGCCACAAGGGACATTGACATATCTAGGAACACCCCCCCAAACTATGTCTGTGATCTTGATCTGAATGGGGTATTAGCTTCTGCAGAACAGTTCATATACCAGTTGCCTGGACCAGCTAACCACTAGGTAACAGAACCTTCATCTGGATTGAGTTCAGTTTTCTTAAGGGGGAAAATATGAAAACTTTTGAGAACCAGAATGGTATAGGATTTTGAATGCTGGACTACAGGGTTTGAATCCTGCTTAGCCATGGAAACCCCTGGGTGATCTTAGGCAAGTCACAGGTCATGTCCACACTAGGCTGTTATAGCGCGATGATTCCACTTTCAACGCCCCTCCCGAAACTGCAAACCCCAGGATTCCAGAGGATGTTGAAAGTGGAATCATCATGCTGTAACAGCCTAGTGCGGAAATGGCCGCAGTCTCTCAGTCTCAATGGCAAATCTCCCTCCAAACAAAGCTTGACAAGAAAACCCCATGATAGGTTTGGGTTAGGGTAGAAATGACTTGAAGGCACACAACAACAGCAACAGCAGTAACAAATGGGGTTTTAAAAACTAACAAATACATTATAATATAAGCATTTTGAGGGATGGTTTCTTTGCCGTGTGACAATGGTGTTTTTGTTTTTCTTCTTCCCACAGACCTCTGTGCTTCTCCCCACGATCACAGACCAAATCCAGCTGTGGAAGCTGGAGTGAGACAGACTGCACTTCTCTAAGAGTGGCAAGAAAGGGTGGACCAGAACATACAAATGCATTCTGCTGTATGAGGGATGGTTGCTTTGCCATGTATTCATACCATCAGTACCGTAGTGAGGAAGTAGGGACAGGAAGAATATTTGCTGTTGTTTGTTTCCTGGATGAAAATGTGTTTCCCACACTCAGGAAACCTGGTCAGGAAAAATAATACAGTGGTGAGAATTTTGTAATTTTGCCTGTTATTTGGACATCCCAGAGTATTTGGGGAAATTATTCTTTGCATGAATAGAAGTGGAAGTTCTTTTTGCAAAAAAACTTGTTTCCAGACAGTCATGTCTGGATTTTTTTTTCTGGAAGGTTGCTGCTTTCTACATAAAAAGCAACAATCTTACACAAAAAATGGTAACATATCTTGTTGAGCAATATCTCTATCTTCTGTGCAAGATTTTTCTTACGCAAGATTGCTGCTTTCTCCAGAGAAGACAGTGATCTTGCACAATCCTCCCCTCACATGTGGGTGTCTGTTTTTGGGGGTTAAACCCCACTTTTCAAACCCACTTTTCACATAAAAAAGCCTTTCTGCACAGAATAATGTCCCAAAACACTTTAGGATGTGCAAATACCAAGCACAAACTGCACCATTTTTTTTTTCCGGTAGAGGGGGGAAACTGTGGGAATTGTCTTATGACAAATAGAAGATTGTTTACAACGAAGTCGTGTTTTAAGAGGCCCTTTCCCTTCTTATACTTGGTCACACTTCTTTTCATCATTTTTTTGCATTGCTTTACACTCTCATTCTTCTTATACTGTCTCTTGTTTGCCTTTTCTTTTCTCTGTTGCTGTGCGTTGGTTATTTCTGCTTCCTCCTTTTTCCTCTTCTCTGAACATTGACTCGCAGTGACTCTCCAGGGATGGGCAAGACCTTCTTCATGCCAATCATATGCTCTAGCACTGAGTGATAGCGATCAGCCAAAATCCTTGGAAGCAGAATGGGTTGACAATGTAATAAAACAAATGTTTAAAGAGGGGACTTAATTGTCAATATGTTTGTGACTTATGGCAACCCTTAGGCGAATCTGTCATGGGGTTTTCTGGGGCTGAAAGTGTGTGATGCACCCAAAGCCACCCAGTGGGTTGCCAGGACCAAGCACAAGGAATTGAACTTCAAAATCCAAGGTCCTAGTCTAGTGCTCAAACCACAACACCACACTGGGTCCCTTCATTTCTCTCCCCCTCCTTTAATTTGTTTTTTCCTTCATCCCTGCTTTCTTCTGCATTGCTTCTCTCTTCTTTGCCTTTCCCCTTCTTATGCCCATCTCTGCTTGCATCTACTTCTTCTTCCTTGCTCACCTCCTCTTGAGCTTCCGCTGTCCACCATCCCCTCAACTGTGTTTTACCCCTCCTTTTCCCCAGGTGTTCTGTATAACCAGTTCCAGTCCCAGATGGATTATGAGCTGCTGAGCGACTGTTCTAGGGAAGTTGATGTGCTCATTTTTGAGAACCCTTCCAAAAGTCTCATGGTGGTAACCCCTGCTGGCCACTCTGATGCCAAACGCTTCTGGAAGTGGCAGAAGCACAGTTCCTGAGGGGTAGTAGCTACCTTCAAGCTTTAATGCCTGATGCTGGAAGCTTTTGCCCATTAACTCTGGATGGGTAACAAGGATATGGATAAAAAGAGGAAGGCCGTTTCCTTATGATCTTGTTATAGCACTTTGAACATCCTATGGAATCCTGGGGTTTGCAGTTTTGGGAGGGGCCTCAAAGGCCAGGATGCAGGACTGCAAACCCCAGGATGCAGGACTGCAAAGCCCAGGATTCCATAGGATGTTGAAAATGGAATAACAGCACTGTAACAGTGTAGTGCGGAAATGGCCTCAAATTACTACAAAAGCTCATCCACTTGTGTGGATAGGTATCTGTTGGCCCTTAGTGCATGAGAGACTTGTGAGAATAAGAATACTTTATCAAAACAGAGACAAAGCTACTCTGTATCTTTCTCTTCCAAATATTCCTTATGAAATATGTTCAAAGGGAAGTGCTATGGGGAAGAGTAGTTTAGAAAGTTTCTTTTTTGGACTGTAGTTTCCACAATCCTTCAACTAGCATGGCCAAGTGTGTGCTGAGATTCTGGAAGCTGTAGTCCAAAAATTAACTCTTCCACAAGCTGTGTGTATGTACTCGTGTGAACACGTACATGCTTTCTCCTTTTCATCATGAATGGTGGTTCACAATAGAAATAAAATGGAATTTTAAGAATGGTCTGAGTCTATCGTTTTCTCATGTGTATATGAATGATGCCTCAGCAATGGATGAGGGCAGTTTCAGTGACTAAAGAGAACTTCAGTGGGATCCAAGGGATCTGGAGTTCTGAGTAAGCAGCCACTGAGAAGCAAAACCAAATAGCCTTCCTGTACACAAGGCTATTAAAAAGTGGTGTGCTTGTGGGCATGGGCCCCAATCTACTGTTATCATGCACTTCCTTTTCCTGCTCCAAACATGAATGGAAATTAAATTTGGAAATTAAGACCACTTAATAAAGTGGTGGGTTGCATATTAAATCTGTTCCAGCTCACTTGCAGTATTTGTCCATGTGATAGAACCCAGTCTGCCAACAAGAAGTTAAGCATTATTTTATATCAGTTTCAATATTTCTCAGTGTTTTTAAATTGTACACCTTTGGCAGGACCCACTGTTTTTGGTTTTTTACTTGTAAAGCACCATGTACATCAATGGTGCTATACACTTTATCAAAAACAATTATATTGCAGCTCCTGGCTAACATTTTCAACTCCATTGGACTCAAATCTCATAAACTGTAAGAAAAATGTAGAGCTGCATCTATCTCCTGACCTCCCTAGACCACCCTTTTCTTGAAAAAGAAAAATGGGGGGGACTTCCTAGAAATCTTCAGCAGCAGCAATTCACCTTTTAAATCGGTCAAAAGGCTCCCTGTACTGTTTAATATCAAAGAATGTCCATTTTTCAAACTTATGTGGATTCCTGGATGTTTCCAGGTTCTTTTCACATTTTTGGGTAGTCTGTCTGGCCAAATTGGCCATAGAGCTGGCAGGGTTTCTCACCCTTGTCCTAGTGCGATCACTTCTGTGACTAAGGCCCTTTCCTCACAAGGCTGATACATTGCAGTAGTGTCGTATTGTCGCTTTTACATCTGCACATTAAACCAGTTTGACAGAGTTCTGTCCTCCGTGGTTCCACATGAATTGAGGTATTAGCATGGTTAACATCAATGTTAAACCGATGTATTGTAAAAATGGAAAAACTCCGATGCAAACCACCCAAACCATTTCTGCTGTGTTTTTTCCTACGTGCAGAAGCGTTACATCGATTCACACCACTTGCGCTAAAACGTAGTAATGATTTCTACAACTTTTTTTTTAAATTGACCAATCAGCAGCAGTGGGGTGGAGTGAGGGAGGGGAATAGGACTTCCAGGAGAATTGATGATGCGGAAGCTACAAATGATTTTCTCTGCTTTACTTCGGTAGAAACCAGAGGGCGTGCAGATAGGACTTAGGGTAAGTCAGAGTAAAAAACACCACTCATGACATGCTGTGAAACACTCCTCCACTCTAGTGCGGAAATGATCTAAATATGGGAATGGAGACAATGAAACTAGAGCGTCCAGGCCCAAGCTGAATTTAAGGTTCTCTTTTTTACAGACATGCAGTGGTAGGCGAAGGAACTGTGGTGGGATCTTCTATATATCTTTGAAACTATAAGAGACTTCTCAAGAATTACCAAGCTTGATTGCTGGTAGGAGGGACCAGTGAAATGTAGAGTGGATTCACACCACAATGGTTCTGCCATTGTGAATTATTGTACACTGACTGATTCTAGACATGGGTAGCCAGCCTAAATACCCCGAAGGTAACATACCCTTGTTAGAGTTTCCAGGGGCCACGCTGTACTCCATAGACATGGAAAGAAGAAACGTGACCAACACGATGCTGCGATAGCTCCAGACCAGGCAAAAAACCCAGCAGAGTCAAAAAGAACAGAGTCCAGGCCAACACATATTACCAAAAAATAATCTAGTGTTTATTGCATACAGCATAGTTCCTCAACAGGCTCAGGTATTTCTAGCTGCAGCGTACTGGTGTCGGAAAGCCAGCATAAACAGAATAAGGAAAAAATCCATCAGGCTTCTCTGTGCCCAAGCATGACACAGAGAGTACATGCAGGCTGCAAAAGACACGACGAGGCGGAGGAGAGAGAAGTGAGAAATCTCTCACTGAACTTATAGGCTCTGTGTGGACAAAGCCTGACCGCTGATCATAACAAGCCAGCAGTCCCACACAGAGGAGAACCAGGTATTGCTTATCAGTTGTCAGGGCACACTGTCTTACCAGGCAGCCAAGGCCATGAGGCAGATCAGAGACAAGACAGAAATCACGTAGCTGAGAAACCATGTTTTAGACAGACGACTAGAAGGCCTAGAATCTTAGCAACCCTCTGATCTCAGAAGCTGAACAGGGACGGCCCTGGTTAATGCTTGGAAAGGAAGCTACCAGGAAATACCTCATGCTATAAACTATGTTTAGAGGAAGGCAACGGCAAACTCTGGTCTTCTATGATCCCACTGACAATTGGAAACCCTTCTATTTCTCTATTCTATTGTTACAGTTGGCTCTTGTCCTGAATACAGGTTATATATCAAGACAATAAAATGTTGTGGCATACTTATTTCTTTAAGAGTGAGCCATAGGATCTTATGATTTACACAAGCAAAGGTTTTGCTATACTCTATAAAACACAGGCTGATTTTCTTTTGAGATTCTTTGGAGCACTTCACTATCCAACATATGTTTGGAATATGATCCCTAGTGCCTCTTCCTTTCCTGAACCCAACTTAGACATCTTGCATTGCTTCCTCCGTATATGGTAAAAGTCTTTGTCATAGAATTTTGAGCATGACTTTGCTTGCATGGGAAATTAAGGCAATGGTCCTGTGGTTACTGTAATCCCTGGTGTTTCCTTTCTTGGGGACTGGAATGTATGTAGAACATTTCCAATTTGGACCATTCATTTGTTTTGCATATTTGTTGACAGATTTTAGTTAGAACTAGAATAGATTCTGTCTCTGTGGACTGAAGCAGCTGTATTGATATTCAATCTGTTCCTGGTGATTTATTTTTCCCAAGTGCCCTGAGGGCAGCTCTCACTTCATTTTCTAAAATTGGCAGTCCATTTTCAAATGGTTCTTCCGTGAATATATCTGTCAACCTTTAATCTCTTTTATATATTTTTTCTGTGTATTGTTTCCATTGTCTGTTTATTTCTACTTGGTCATGTAATGAGTTCCCCTGCTGTTTGTACAGCACCCCTGCTCTTGCTTTAAATTCCCCTTTGTTTCTCAGATCTTGTAGAAGTGGTCTGTTGTTCTTCCTTTTTTGTTCTCATTTTCTGTTTCTCCGCACTGATTGTTATAGTAATTTTCCTTGTCCCTACACACAAGTTGTTGAGCAGCTGTATTCAGGGTTTTGGTTCTATTTCTGTCACCTTTCACAGTGTAAACTACTACAAACTGTTCTGTGAAAAAGAATCAAGAAGAGCTGCTCGTACAAAACCCACATCACACCCCAATTCCTGTTGAGCTCCTTGTGTTATCTTTAGAACAGGAATGGGGAACATGTAACTTCAGATTCTGTAGGGCTCCAGATCCTATCATCCTCACTTGGTGTGCCTGATGATCAAGCATAATGGGAGCTACCCTCTGAAATCACTTGGAGGGCCGCTGAATCCTCCACCCCTGGTTTGAAGTGTATGGTTTTCATCCACAAACAGGACTGGAGCATCAAAACAGCATTTTAAGAAGGCAAAGTTTTGCATTCTCAAAAAGTGATTGGGCTTGAAGAGGAGGAGGGGGAGGAAGGACTGTATTCTTGTGTGTCTTCAAATCATTTCCGACTTAGGGCAACCCTAAAAGGAACCTATCACAGCGTTTTCTTGGCAAGATTTGTTCAGAGGGGGTTTGCTTTTGCTTTCCTCTGAGGCTTCCAACGAGTTTTCAACCCCCACAGCCGACTTGAATGCCTGCTGACTTAGGACTCCTCCTTCATGTTGTCCCAGAATATGATGAGATGCCCTGAAAATGTGTTATATTTTTTGTAAGCCAGATCAGGAACAGCAACAATCAAATCCAACCATACTCCTTCCCACCTGCCTTTTGCAACACCTTGCCTGATTAAAAAAATCTTAGGTTTCAAAAAGCTTGATCATTTTTGGTGCCCTCGACTCAATAAAGGCATTTATTACCCTAATATGTCTAACGATTTTTATTATTATTTTTTTTAATGACCAATCTGTCCTCTCCTTAACTTACTGCCAACGGCGGCTTTCATTGTGTACTAGAGGGTCAGCCGCCCCTCCCTCTCCGGCTTCTGCGACTGCGAATCTTACCCGGGCGTCCAGGCAGTCCCGCCCCGCCTTCGCTGCTCTGCTTGCCACTCCCTTACCGCGGCTACCCCTCCCTTCCCAGTTCGCCGCCTCCAGGAGTGGGAGGTGAGTCAGGAACGTACCGACAGTATACGGACGGTTTACACACGTGAAGAGGGCTCGACTTTCGTTCTAATCCACGACGGCAAGATTTCCATTCGAGGAACCAAGGGCGAAAGACCCTTGGGGTTGGAGCCATTCGATGGCTCTCGTTGTTAACAGGAGTGCAGGCATCCCCTGCTTTATTCGACAGGTTAGGGAGCAGAGCATTGTCGAAAACTGGAAATCGTCACAATGCAGAACCCAGCCTTTTAAGATACCCAAGGCAGCGGCGAGGTTACTAGCTAGGCCATTGCCGCACTGGACTGTTATAGCGCTATTATTTCACTTGTAACATCCCATGGAATCCTGGGGTTTGCAGCTTTGTGTGCAAGTGGAATAATAGCACTATAACAGTCTAGTGTGGAAATGGCCTAGGAGTGCAAGAGATTGTAATGCGCGGTTAGAACGCATGGGGCAGGAGAAGAAAAGGACGCATGGGGGCATGTGCGGGCGGGACGAATAAAGGTGGACATCCCCTTCTGAATGAAGTACGCCAGCACGAACATCACAGCTGTGATCCACCCTCTTTTCTGTCTGGACATTTTTGACTGGGTGAGGTTTCGATAGGGGCAGGATGGACAAAGTGGAGGCGCGAAGTAGTCCTGTTTGCCATGGAAAGTGGAGCGTCGGAAAGCAGAGATCGTCCGCGCCTGGAATCGGAGGCGCCCTTCCGCTTGCAACATCCTACGGAATCCTGGAGTTTGCAGTTTCTGAAACTGTAAACCCCAGGATTCCGTAGGATGTTGCAAGTGGAATACTAGCGCTGTAACAGTCTAGTGCGGAAATGGCCCATGTTGAATACTGTTACATGTCAGTGTCAGCCTTAGTAAGGACATTCAGTTTGGAACAGAAAAGAAAAGAGAAAATCTCCCAGGCAGGACAGAATAGGCTCAATATGTTTCTTATCTCAAACATAAGTTTAACAATTATGAAAACGTCTAAAAACCTGACTTGTCCTAACGAGCCATCTCTGACTCATATTTCTAACACAGACACTCATCTCTCTTTCTCTCTCTGTCTGACTCACAGCCTAACTCTCCCAGCTAGGACACACTCATCTCTGCCTGACTGATACCCTGTCTCTCTCTCAATTGTGACAGTCTCAGAGTCTGACTCTGACAGTCATCATCCCTCTGGCCGTTTGAAAATCCCTCCAGACCTTCAGCCAAGGGCCCCTCACTCCCAACATTTTTTCCTCTTCCGCTTCCTGACAGACCTCTTACCTCATTACCTTTACTTTACATTTAATACCATTGCCACGTACATAACCATATCTCACCTGGCATTTTCTAGTAAGCACAACAATTTTAGAACAAACGTCCATAAACCTTGCAGGTACCCTAAAGACAAAATTGGTTTATTATTGAAAAAGCTTTCGCGGGTTAAGTCTAAATCCAGTTTTTACTCCCAGTCTTTGTAAATTCATGGGCCTTTAAACAAGTGTTGATTTAGCAAATCTGATGTATTGCCTCCATTCAGTGAATCTAAGGCAGAGCTTTCCAAACTTTTCATGTTGGTGAGGCATGTTTTTAGACATGCATCATTTTGCGACACAGTAATTCAGCTCTACTAGCAAACTGGAGGTTAAACTAACCCCTTATAAGAGATACAGACACATACTTAAATGGTAATAACAAAACCTATGGGGACACAACATATCTCATGAAAACCTTTCATATATTTTTAAAAAGATATGATTTATAAATGATAACGTACATTTCCAAGATGGTAGGTGTCACACCTCCACACTTCGGTTGACACCCTAATGTGTCAGGGCACACAGTTCGGAAAGCCCCAGGCTAAGGGATTAGCCTTCAGAAACCCCAAAAGCTGAAGTAGTAAAATATTTGCATGAAAACTGGAAAGGCAGACAGATTCAGTTTCACATTCGACTTCAGCCTCATTCTTTCTGTGGGGTTCACAAGCTTTTCTTTCGTCTGTGTTCAAAATCGTTCAGACCTCCTCTCTGGAAAAGATTTCAGCACCAATCTGGATTGTATTTGTTTGTTTACATAACAGAGGGTTGCAAGAAAGAAAGCCTCATTTTGGGCAGTCCTTCGAGTTCCTCCTCAGCTCATGGAATGCAACTTCCTGAGAGAAAGAACTCGGGTGGAGTTGCAAACAGGAGCAACACCCGCGTATGCTGTCTGCGCGGGTTCCTTTGTCTTGGGCGGACTGTGTTGCGAAATGCTCTCGCAGGAGTGAGTACAATCTTTTTCTTTTCTTTTTTTCCGGTGGAGGTGTACATGCTCGGTGTTTGCTTCTTCTTCGGTAAAACTACGGATGTAAGAGCGTTGCTTTCTAAATATAGAAGCGCTAAGGGAGCCTTAGATCTCCCCGTGAGGCGGGAAGGGCTAACTTTGGCCAGGGGCTGGAGAGACAGAGAAGCCTCCAGTTGCTTTTGCGCGGCGCTGGTTTAACGCACAGGAAAGTGCAGCTGGGCGAAGGGGGCCCCTGGTTCTCAGTCCCAGCCAAATCGCCCAGAAGCAATCGAATTTAAGACGAGCCGTTGGAGGAGGGACGAAGGGAGGAGGGGGTTGGAAGAGGTCTGGGTCCCGCGGAGGCGGCTCCGGTGTCAGTGGGCTGGGGAATCCACTCCGGTTTCAGTCTGAACTTTTAAGAAAGCATCAAAGGTGATGAGCCCCTCTTAGGCAGGTAAGCCTCAGCACCTTCGATCACTCCTTTAAATTTCAGACGAGAACCCAGAACGGGTGCGCCGCCCCTGTGGGCGTCAGAGAGGTCAGCCTTCCCAGCGAGATCTTCTTGGCTGTCTTTGTCCCCTGAAATCAGGAAGAAACAAGACAGGGGCTTTCGTTTCAGAAAGAAGCCCTTTTTATTCAAGCAAGTGCCTCCTGTTTCAAACCAGATCTTTGAAGAGAATTCTCACGACAAGGGTGGTCTGTCGCCAGCCACAACCTGAATCTTAAAAATGCACTGTTTTTCCGAGGTGTTTTTGTGTGAGTCTTGTGGCCAAAGAGTAGGGATTCCCTTCCAGCCTAAAACGGATAAAACTACAATCTTGGGGTGCTCATTGGGTGTGGGGAAAGTATGGATGAGGGGCGGGGCAGAGTTTGGGCGGGAAGACGAGAGAAGATGAGGAAGGGCAGGGAAGGAAAGCAAGACCTGCCTCGCAGTCGACCTGGCCTTGAGCTTCCTGGCTAGGACTGGGCTGTCCCACTAAAACAGACAAGAAAAGCATTTTCTGTACACCCAGGCGCCTCTTTTTGGTACGGTCGCGTTTGGCCACTGAAAGTTGGAAACCATATAGCTTTAGCTTTCGTTGTCACCTTTGTCAGTAAATATATTATGTTAAGTTACACATGCTTATATTTTACATAAACACTTAAATATGGAAGTCATTACAAATTCCCAAGTCGGTGAGGAGAGTGGGTCAAGGCTATTCTGAGGGACGAAAACATTTGTTAAGTATCATAACTTGGCTTCTCTGGGCGTTTTTACTTCCTCTACTTCAAAATGAGAGTCTCGGTTTCGGTTTACTCGTTTACTGCGTTGGCGCCATTTCAGCTTCTGCTTTCCTCAAAGGAAAGGACGTTGACAGCTGTGAAACTTTTCTGCCATATCCTCTATCATTTCTCACATTAAAACCAGGACACCTGGCCAAGGGACGCCAACTGCGGTCAAAATGGCAAAAGTTATTCATAAGGAACAGGAAGTGGGCCAGAAGAGGCTGCAGCAGTTTGCTTTTGCCTGAATCTACCCAGAATGGCAAGACTTCCCCTCTCCTCCAATTGAGTTAAGGGAGTGCGAGTTACTTCTGCAGTCTGAAGTCAGTTGGCAGCAACTGAAGTAAACTGACAGGAAAAGTGGGAGGAGGAGTGGGAAACTGGGACACTTTAAAAGCAACCAAAAAGTGGGACAAAAGAGGATTAATCCGGACTGTGTCTGCCAAATTGGGGCAGCCAGAGGGTAGCTGTTTTCCTGAATGCTTGTAATGCAAAGGTGTTTTAAAATAATAGAAAGAGGGTTATATCTTGATCAAATGTTCTTACCCTGTTTGTTTAGTGATAAGAGTCACCACAGGGCAAAAAGGAGATGACTCACTGATTCTGCAGAAGAGGAAATTCTTATTCCAACATGAGAAACTTCCCTTGCTTCAACCCCCGCCCCCCCCCGCCTTCTAGTCTTTATTGTGACTTTTATTGATATGGCACTTCAGAGAACACTCAGCTCTCTGACCCCCTTAGGCTCTGTGGAAGCTCCCTCTAGCTAGGAGAGAGGGGCTCTCTGTGATTAGAACAGGAATCAGGGAAGCAAAGGTTCATCCTGTCCTTGGGTGGATACTGCACTTCTTTTGAAACCCAGATTCACAGTCTTGTCTTCTTGGGCTTGGCTTTGTCCCAAGATATCCACCTAGGGGACTTTTTACCCATCTGAAACAGTTGCACCAGCTTTACCAGTTTCTGAAGAAAAGAGATCTGGTTATGGATGACACATAGCGGCACCTTGTGGAACTTTCTGCCAAGGGAAACTACTGGCTTTCTCCTTGCTGAGTTTCCAGTCCGCAGCCAGTGCGATGTTGTTCTATATGGCCTTTTGGTCCTTAAAACCTGGATTTACTTTGGGGGCTGTTTTAACTGTGTATTTTTGAAACCTAGTTTTCATTTGTTTTTCAAGAATGTTTACAGAAAAGGATCTAGGGATTTTAGCAGACCATAATCTAAACCTTTGTCAACAGTATGATGCGGCAGCCAAAAGAACAATGCAATTCTGGGCTGTATCAATGGCAGTCTAGTGTCTAGATCAAGGAGAGCAGTAGTGCCACTCATTCTGGTTTGGTCAGACCTCACCCGGAATATTGTATTCATTTCTGGCACCACAGTTCAAGAAGGATATCATCAAGCTGGAACATACCCAGAGAAGGGCAACCATGACGCTGAAAGGTCTGGAATCCAAGCCTTATGAGGAATGACTTGGGGAGTAGTTTAGTTTAGTTTGTTTATTTTGGAGGAGAGAAGACTGAGAGGTAACATAATAGTTATCTTTAGTCTTATGAGGAATGACTTACGGAACTGGGTATTAACTTGGAGAAGAGAAGACCGAGAGATAACATAACAAGGTAACATTATCATTAAATGTCTGAAAGGATATTCTTCAAATCATAGAGTTGGAAGTTCTTGAACTGTGGTGCCCAGAACTGGGCACAGTACTCCAGATGAAGTCTGACCAAAGCAAAATAGAATGGTACTATTGCTTCGCTCAACCTAGACACCATACACTTATTGATGCAGCCTTAGCTGCCACATCACAATGCTGAGTCATGTTCAACAACTCCTACATCTCTTTCACATCTACTGTGGTCAAGCTGGATGTAAGCCATCCCATCCATCTGCTGAAATTCCTTTGGCCCAGCTTTAATCTGTTACCATTTTGAATTCTGATCCTATCCTCTGGGTTATTAGCTACTCTTCCTAATTTGTTATCATCTGCAAATTTGATAAGCATGCCCTCTATTCCATCATCTGAGTCACTGATAAAGATGTCGAATAGCGCTGGGGCCAGTGCAGAGCCTAGTACTTGTGGCACCCTGCTAGTCACTATTCTCCAGCAGCCATTGATGACCACTCTTTGGGTTCGGTAGGTCAGCCTGTTACCCCAAATGTGGGTGGGCCTCCTCGCACACCATCACCCTTCCCCTGCGCACTGTAGCCCCTCCCACAACATGCCATAGCCCCTCGGCCTCCCCTCAACCCCTGCCCTGCTGGCACCAAGCTACACCACTGATATTTATGGTTTGGCAAAGATGTGGTTAATAGAGATTTTAATAATCATTATATAAGCAAATC
The DNA here is from genome assembly GCA_948472985.1 of Iguana delicatissima. Lineage (NCBI taxonomy): Eukaryota > Metazoa > Chordata > Lepidosauria > Squamata > Iguanidae > Iguana > Iguana delicatissima. The sequence continues at coordinate 530,486 of CAOKZL010001491.1, read as the reverse complement.
ACTTTTGAAGATATGGAAGAAATGTAAAATTAAGTGGTGCCAAAAACACCCCTGTAGATTTCACCACATGAGGCTTTATACAAAAGAGAAAAACTGATGAAAGATGAATGGATTAGACATAAAGATCTACTAACATTACAAGGAAAGGACTGTAAGAAAAGAGGAAATTCAAAATGATGGAGTAATTTGCCACTGGTTTCTAAACAGACAATTTAGAGAGAAATTAAATTAAAAATAAAGTTAAACGGAATTCAGGAAAAGCCTTCTGAATTAGAAACAATAATATCTATAGAAAATATTGAAAACATTATGTAAAATATATAAATATTGTTAAAATGGGATACTAACAGAGAAACAATAGTCAAAATGTAGGGTACCAAGCTGAAATGATACAGTGGGAAAAAACATGGATTAAAAGGATGAAGTTTATACACTATTGCAAAATGTAAGAGGGAAATTTATATAAAATGTATTTGGTATTGGTATTTGGTATTTGTCATCAGATAAATTATTCAAAATATATAAAAAATATGACCCTAGTTGTTGGAAGTGTGAATTAGAGAGAAGTACGTTTTACCACCTTTGGTAGTCATGTGTAAAAGTTAAGAAATTTTAGAAAGCTGTACATACAGAAAATGAAAAAAAAATAAAAATTGGAAGATGACACCAGAAATGTATCTTCTAGGAACAGTCAAAGATAATTTAGAAAAGAGACATGGGAAAATTATATTTCATATGACTGCAGCTGCATGAGTTATATTAGCTCAGAAATGGAAACTAAATATGCTCCCAATGATAAGTGACTGGGTGATGAAATGATTGATATGAGATTGAGGAATAAACTAACATGCCTAATCAAAGAGAGGATTGTAGATAAGTTTGAGAAAGACTGGGACATGGTAATAGCTCATTTGAAGAATGAATGAGGTGAATTGGTGACAGCAAATTTAAAGAAATGAAGATCAATATGAGATATAAAATTTATGAAAGAAAAAGGACTATGATATTATAAAACCATAGTACTTTAAATATGGAAAAATAGATATGAAATTGATTGTTTCTATACCAAGACTAGTTAGGAGGAAGTTGATGTATGTGGAATGTGATGAGTTGTGAATGAATGTTATGTATAGACTTTGTGTTTTTAACGTTTTTTTAAAAAATGATTAACTTTTTGTTGAAATGGTGGATGCTAGGATTTTGCATTTGAATATATCAAAGGGAAAGGAAAGGAAAGGAAAGGAGGAAGAACCAGAAGAAGGAAGCCTTTCCATGTGACAAAACTGGGAAAGGTAGTTAACATGGCTGATGTGTCCAACAGAATGGCAGACATTAGTTTTGAAAAGTTACATGCTTTCACAGTTCCTTACTTAGTTCAGATATACTTAGCTGTGTGAAGCAAATACGTTGACTGCTTCCTGTGCTGTTCTGCAATCTCCTAATTATGGTTTTATGAACATATGAAGCAGAATTATATAGAGCAGAACTATACTTCTTCAGGTTATAGGCAAAGATGCCATTGTAAAATGCTCCTTCCATGTAAAAAATAAATTGAAAGGAAAAAATAGCTAAGCAGAAAGGCTGTAGGTCAGATAATCCTCTCCTTGCTATGATAGTTTTTCAGTCAAGGGGTGGTCTACCTGTCTATCATTCTGTGGGACATAGAAAAGAGATTGCTTCCACCTCATCTAGTGAAAGTGGTGGACAGAATGGAGTGGGGTAGGGTGTGGAGGTGATGAGACTGGGACAAGGTCCAGGTCTCTAGAAAAACACAGTGGGATAGAAAGAGTTGCATGGAAATCACGCACAATATGCAGATATTTGGCAGATTTCGAATGGGGTGGTTTTCGTCTAGAAATTAATGTTCAGGAACTTCTTTTTAATTCTCATTCACTGGTGTAGAAGTCCATTTTGAAGTCCAGGCCCTCATGACAGTCCCTATAGTAGGGGTGGGCAACTGTGGGTGCCTTCCCCAGGAGACTTTGGAGGGCTGCGCTCCCACCACACACACCCTGAAATAAAAGGCCTCAAATGCCTGCCCCCAACACTCTCTAGGGAATAGGGGCATTTTTGCTATCAGGCCAGGGGGAGGTCTCAATTTTAAGCCCAGGAAAGTCCTTTTTGGGCAACTTCCTGTGTTTAAAAATGTGCTTCTTAGCTCAAATGTGGCCGAGGAGTGAGGCAAATAGTGGCAAAAATGTTTTTATACATTCCAGAAGCCACATTGGGACAAAATTTTTGACTCCTGGAGGCCCAAGGGCTCACAAAACCAGCCCTGGAGACCACATGCAGCCTATGGACAGCATTTTGCCCTCCCCTGCTCTATCATTTTAACTCCAAGGAATCTCTAAAGCAAGCAGCTATGCTGATCTATTTGCAAGCTGTCTATCCAAAAGATGGAACAGGTCTTTTGTAAGGCTAATGGATCTTGCCCACTCAAGACCAAAGCTCCCAAATTACTTTGGCTTGCAACACAGATAGTTAATAACAATAGGTCATTGCTAGGAACATCACAGCTAAAGTCAGGGGGACAGGTGAGTCCAAGGGCAGAAGGAGATGATGTCATTGTTCTTCCTAACCAAAAAGACCTGGGGTGTCAACCTTGCAAGCTTAGGCTCTATTTCACCACTGGTCTCACAATCTCTTTAGTATGATTACTCATTTCAGGCAGAGGTTGTTAAAAGTATGTATTGATACAAGCAGCTGTCTGTCTTCCTGCTTCCTCCATAGCTCCAACTCATATGAACTGACCTTTGTGTACAATGGCCCTGAAACCTCTTCCTTTTCTCCATTAATAAGTCTTTCCGTCTCCAGTTGCCCTTTTAGAATAGCTGTTCTTATTTAAGCCAAGAGCCAGTGTGATATATTGCCTAACTAAGACTATGGAGATCCAGGTTCATATTGCCGCTCAGGTGTCATTTATTATACTTCCAGTCCTGTCCTTTGTCAAGGAGTTCAAGGTGACAAACCTGGCCCTTTCTATCCTTGGCCATTTCCACACGACACTCTTAAAGTGTGATGATTCCACTTTCAACCTCCTATGGAATCCTGGGGTTTGCAGTTTCGGGAGGGGCCGGCTGGCCCCTCCCGGAACTGCAAACCCCAGGATTCCTTAGGAGGTTGAAAGTGGAATCATCGCGCTATAAGAGTGTCATGCGGAAACGTTCTATTGTCAACACAACAACCCTCTGATGGAGGTGTAGCTATGACCAAAGTAGGAAGAAGCAGTTTCCCAGTGCTGCCATCTAGACCTGTTCCTGTAGGTGGGACAGAACCACCAAAATACAGTGCCTCCAATCCCTGATTCATTGAGCCACTGCCCAAGATGCCATGGTCAACGATCTCAGAAGCCACTGAGAGACCAAGCCAGCATATCAAGGGTGTTCTCTCCCCATCTACCTCTCTTGACAAGTGTCATCCGTCAGGGGAACCAAATCCGATCCAAATTCAGATCAGAACCCTGACCAAAGTGAGTCTAGATCATTTTTATTGTTCAAAAGTACCGATAATTAAAACAACTCTCAAGACACTTCCCTGAAAAGAAGGATTTACTGCCTAGTGGTGAAATACAGGATAGGGAATGCTGCCATCTAGTGGACAACCCACAAAAATGAAGTTCCTCAAAATAGAGAGGATCTGTGTGCTTCCTAGCTCGTAGACACCAGCTAGCTAGCTAGCTAGCTAAACACCTAGATCAGTGGTTCTCAACCTGTGGGTCCCCAGATGTTTGTGAACTTCACCTCCCAGAAGCCCCAGCCACTATGGTCAATGCTCAGGGCTTCTGGGAGCTGAAGTCCATGAACATCTGGGGACCCACAGGTTGAGAACCACTGACCTAAATAGACACTAGATTTTATTTTTCTAATAGTTATTTTATTTATGCTGATATTTAGTTTTTAAAAAGCGTGTCCTTCCTTTCTATTTATTTAAAAAAATCCCCCAGGTGATTTGCAATGGAAATAAATAAATCATAATAGTACAATAAAACCAAATTTTGAAAATAAATAAATAAATGAATGAATGAATGAATGAATGAATGAATGAATGTAAAAAACGAATCAATAGGACAAACACCCTTTCTGTACAAGATACCATATACATAGTTAAGATGGATTCTCTTGAGATGCAGTAGCGACACCACCTTCTGCATCTCTCACTATTTATGGGAATTTAATCGGAGTGTCTCTTCCACATTACAGCATCCTAGTCCACTCCTCTTGCTTGCCTTTGACCCACCTCACTACCCCTGATTGGCTGTTATTACATACGCACGTAGTGCAGATGTTCTGGAGACCCGCCCACTGACATCCGCACCATTTTCTTTGTACACATTAACACGATGCAACATTTCTGCATTGAGGCAGCATACAGAATATATACGGATGGAGTGGCACAGTACAGATTTTTTTCTGTCATTCAAATAATTCGTCCTAGCTACGCATTTATACGAGACAGCTACTGGATTGCTACAACATTGTGCAGAACCGCTGCCGGTGAAACGAATACAACCAGAAGCTACTAGGTTATGAGCAACGCCATGCGGAAAGGACCAAAGAGAACCAGCTAACTATAAATGAACATAAAAGGCCATGGCAAAATATTTGTAGGTGTTATTCCACTAGTGCAAGTGCCACAGCTTTAGTGGAAGCCTTGTTTTAGATCAGAAGTGAACAAGATCTGAGTATTTAGGGGACAATTTTGCCTCACCCACCTAGGACCTGCAGTGGTCCTCAGTGTCACTGGAAAGTACAATACTGTAATTCTTCTTGCCTCCATCTCACTACTGGGTAATACAGCTCAGCCTAGGCCATTGCTTTCAATAGTTCCATCAAGGCCTTTTGTCTTGGCTGCTGTGGCTGCTGCCCAGGTGTTGAGGACTGAGGTACGGTAGGTCACCTAGGATCGGCAGACACAAGAGTGGGTGGGAGCCATGCGTGTGAGGAAGCAGAAGAGGCAGAATCTCTATGGAGGAATGAATGGCCAGAGATCACATGGGTAAACACAGAAAGAGCCATCCAAGACTCCGTTAATTCTTTCTTTAGGTGATATACTTACCTACTAAATTCATATTTCATAAAGTATGGTAATCCATTGTCCAAGTGGGGAGGTATCACAACTCACAGTAGCAAAATGGGGAATTCCTCCTGTGATCCAACTTGGGCCATGTAAAACAAAATACAGCTAAAAATCAGGTTTCATTGTGTTATGGATAAAATGTGTGATAAAAATATAGGGTATGACACCTAAAGCCAAATGTATAATTCTTTTTTTATTAATAACTTTATTAAAATTTCATATAAGCTAAAATTGTATGTATCATGTGTTGTTTACATATTACATATTGTACACCAATCTTACATAGCTTTACTACTATTATGGGTGTCGGAAGATGGCGGCGGCATAAGCAGACGCGTTTTGTTTCACTCCCACTCTCCTGCTTTTGTTTTCATTTTATCTCATTTGTTTACTTACTTTCCTTCCCTTTTCTTTTTTTTCTGTGTGCCATTTAAGGAACTCACAGTTTACAGTTATAAGTGGAAAGAAACAAAGCAAAGGATTAAGCAAGTAAGTGGGAAGGCTTAACGAGAAACAAGAGCATGGTGATGACTCGGAATGGTTATAAAACTCACGGCCTTGTCCCGTCTGTTACAAATCCTCCCTTGAAGAAAACAAAGGCGCAAAAACAAAAATAACCCAGTTTTATAGGGACAAGAAATATGGGGAGGCAGCTGAGGAACAGCAGCTCCAAGATACTAATATCAGTTTTGATAAGCCTATTTGTGATAAAAATGCAGGTCACAGGAAAGATGTTAGCGCAGCCCAGCTTGATCCAGCTGCAGAATTGTTTTGTGAAGAGCCCAGTAGCTCATAAATTAACCCTTGTGGAGGATCTAATGCTAAAACAAATTTTAGAGTTTTCTTCAAATAACGCTAATGCAACCACAAATGACTCCTGTGTGCTCTCTGAGGAAAACGAAGAGAGATTATTAGTTGCAAAATGGCTTATACTGTTAACTGAGGATGTTGGAAATATAAAAACTTTTTTAGCTGACTGCAATAAAATTATAAGCATTTTGGTAGAAATTTGTAAAACCATTATGATACAATTAAATAAAGAAGCTATAAGAACAGAAAAGACCTATAGCAGGAAAAACAGTTCTACTAAACAGACTCATAAAGCTTGCAAGATAAATCAACACAGAGTGAGGGTGATATCTACAAAGAAAAGTAAAAATTTTAAAAACCTTAGGGCAATGCATTATAAAAAAATGAATTTTAGAAAGCTCTTCAATTTACTTGACAAAACCTCAGTTGTGGAGCCCAGGAAGAACTCTGCAAAGTCAACACCCAAGAAGAAAATAGAGCGAGAGCCCTCTAAACCCTGCCTTGCCACTCAGCTGGAGATTTTAAATCAGATTTCCCACATCAGATTCGCAAATTCAGGATCCTTGGTCTTATGTTTTGTTAGGAGCCAACACTAGACCAACTAAAGAGATAATCTCCTCTGATGGGACTTGGAACTTGGTCCTAAGCCGAAATAAGTTGGTTTTGTCAAACTATCCCAAGCCACAGGGAATCCTGACACAAGAGAGGAGCGTAAAGCCCACCTCTGGATTACCCTAAGGGTATTTACTGTTGGTGTCTTGAACATCTCAGACATAGAGAATGTGGAGTACTTATATTTTGATGGCATACATGCCAGGGCAGTAGTTACATTCAGAGAATGGAGTCTTGCCAAGATGGTGTTTGAACATAGAGAAGACCTGAAGAAGAGCGGCCTATTAGTCTCAAGATTTTTTGAAAATATGGCACCTCCAGCACCATTAATTTCATATGTAGTAGCACCCTTGAAAAGTCCTGTAGGTGAAGCAGTACACCAGGATTTATTCTGCTTTGAAAATCAAGTGAGAAATTTGAATAATCTAGAGTCTAAGGAACATGTCAGCTGTGAGACTTACAGATCTTTATCCTCAATAACTTTGGAGAATGGTCCTCTTGACAACACTGAAAAGAGCTTACTGCAATCGTTTTATGCTCTACCGCATGAGGCCAAGCTGGAAATAGTGTCTCGTCTTGATCTTTTACGTTCTCACTTGTTAGGTATGATGACGGGGCCGGAGGATCTTCGCGAGCAATGTGTAGCATACCAGGCTACAAATGCAGCTCATCAGACTAATCATCATGAGTTGCATCCACAGGACGAGAAGCCAACTGCACAGTCTCATCAGGTTATTGCACAAATGAATCCTTTTTACTATAAGCATGAAACGAAAAGCATTTCTGAGGACTATGCCTCTAAACTACCCTCTGTAGAGGCAAATATGGCCACAACGGCTGCATGGCTTAAATTGAGAAATTTAAAGAATGGGAAAAGGTTCCCCCCAAAAAGTAGCCAACATGGGTCCTTCTTTATGTAACATCATTAAGCCATTAGTCTCCAATGTAAGCAGATTAAATACATCTTTGGATGCCATTGTTCTGGCTGCAGAAGAGGAGGAGACTACAGAATGGCCCAGGCAAAATGACCATACTCAAAGACAGTCTAGTGTTTCCCGGGAAAGAACAAAGGAGACAATCAAGGTGCAAATGCCCCAAATCATACTGATAGTAATTTGAATTTGTGTGTTATGGAGCAAGTAGAAGGCATTGTTAGGCAGGAAAGTTCTTCAAATTTTTATATTTCTAACTGACTTAAATCATCTCGTCAGTCCTGCCAGGTTGGTCAGCTGTCATTCTTGTCCTGGAATATTGCAGGCTGGCGTAGCAAAATTGTAGACCATTCCTTTTGTAATTTTATTGGTAGCTATGATATTCTTTTTCTCCAAGAGACATGGGAATGTGATAGTTTAGAGTTAAACGGTTATGAAACATACCCCTTGAAAGCAGATCCTAGTGTTAGAGGTGGCCGCCCTAAGGGAGGCCTTGGTATATTAATTTCCACTAAGCTTCGTGTTAAAATCTATGGCATTGATCATCTGCCCAATATCGCTCTTGCTCTGGTTATTGAACTGCATTCATTTCAGTTGTTGTTAATAAATGTTTATTTTCTCCATCATCTCAAAGACATCAAACTAAGGATAGGTGGATAAAGCTACAAGAATTTATTAACAAAATGACTGCTATATACCTAGAAGCACTTGTGATCTTGGCGGGTGATTTTAATGCCAGATCGGGTTTAAATAATGAAACAATTTATAACCATTATGGTGAGTACCCCCCAAGCAGAAGCAGGTCATTTGATACCTGTCAGGCAATTTAAAGATAAGGTATGCAACTTTTCAGGTTTGTTTTTAAATGTTGAACAACTTAGATTTAGTAATGCTGAATGGTGGGGTTGAAGGAGATAAACCTGGTGAATTTACATTTACATCCGGCACTGGGGCTTCAACAATTGATTATATAATGGTTTCTTATAGTTTGTTAAATCTGGTTTCAAGCTTCAAGGTGGAGGCACGTACTGAAAGTGATCATCTCCCTTTAATTTTTGTACTAAATGTTGAGATATCAGACCTTCATGCTAGTTTAACCCGGGGTTTAAATCTCGAGGGCGAAGTAAGATTTTCTGCGTCCGATGGAATGTAAATTTAGAGGAAACATCAACTAAACTCCTTCAATCAGAAAGCTGTCTTAGATTAAGAGACTCTATTTTATTTGCAAGAACACCCGAAGAGGTTTTATGTTTGTACCAGAACCTAATTGTACACTTGCAGAATTGCTTACTATGTAATAACTTACCTAGAAAACATTTTTGCTCCTTTAAATCTAAACCTTGGTTTGACCAGGAATGCCTGGAGATGAAGAAAATTTTACTCAGAAAATATAAAGAATATAGGGAGTCGGATATGACATCATTACCTGTGGAATGGCTATGGTTAAAGAAAAAATATAAAAACCTAATTAAGGAAAAAAAAAGACAGGCAGTGAGATTGAATTGGCAGAAGTTAATCACTGCATCACAGACGCATGATTCAGCTGCTTTCTGGAAAATAGTGTCTAGGGGCTGGCAAAGCAACGTACATGGACTAGATTTCCACATCCCTGTGAAGACCTGGGAATCATACTTTAGTGCCATGTATGCTGGCAGGCAAGCAGGAGACTCACGATCTCTACAAGACCCCAGGGGGCTTCCTGAATGGCCCCCCGCCACTTCATCTGAAATTGGCAGTCTTATTTCTAGACTAAAATCGGGTAAAGCCCCAGGCAGTGATCGTATACCATCTGAACTGCTTAAGTCAAACTTGGAGTGGTGGGCACCGGTGTTAGCCATTCTTTTTACCTGTATTGACCGGACTGCCTGCATTCCATCTGACTGGGGTCTTGCAATAATTATCCCTATCCATAAGAAAGGCAATAGATCAGATCCTGCCAATTATAGACCAATTAGTCTGCTAAGTATTATTAGCAAGTTGTACGCCAGTCATCTTCTAGAGAAATTACAAAGTTGGATGGAAGAAGAAAATTTTCTGGAGGCAGAGCAAGCAGGCTTCAGGTCTGGGTATTCCTCTCTTGACCAGGGGTTAGTATTACAGCATTTATTAGAAAAGTATTCCTTCTCAACTGGGGGGCACTTTATTCAGCCTTTATAGACTTTAAGTCTGCTTTTGACACGATTTCAAGAGACAGACTATGGCGTAAGCTTGAGGCTACCAATGTGGATAGGCGTTTATTGATTCTTATTCGCAGTCTTTACGATAAAACATATCTGCGAGTAAGATGTAATCAGGAAGGACATTTGTCCAGTTTAATACCAACACACATTGGAGTAAAACAGGGCTGCATTTGCCCCCCCCTTGTTTAATGTTTATATAAATTCCCTGGTCAAAATATTATTTGAAACAAATTCCCACCCACCTAAATTGGCAGGGAGACCTGTGAGCATTTTATTGTATGCAGATGACGCCGTACTTTCTCGCTGTCATGTGTAGGTTTGAGAAGGCTTCTAAGAGCGTTAGATGCCTATTGTAGTACTGAAGAGTTGGAAATTAATTATGACAAAACCAAAGTTTTAGTTTTCACTCGGAAACGGTGTAAACACCGTTGGCAACTAAACGGCCATTCAATTGAACAGGTAAATTTTTATAAGTATTTGGGAGTAATTTTTCAATCTACCGGCTCTTGGAAAGCCCAAGTGTCTTATGCAATTGCAAATGTACAACGGAGTTATAATTCATTGATTTCATTTTTTTACTCCAAGGGAGGACAGTTTGTACCGGCAGCAATACAGGTGTTCAACAATAAGACTTACCACAAATGCTTTACGACACAATTGTGCACGTTCAGCAATACTGCGGTTTTAGAATCGGTTCAAACAAAATTTTTGAGAACTATTCTCGGTCTCCCTAGCTGTGTGCCAAATGTTTTCACACGGCTAGAGACGGGTCAACTTACCATTACATCCCAGATATGGATTTATAAGTTAAATTATTGGTTAAAATTGTTATTTATGCCCAAAGGCCTGGCTCCTCTGACGCTAATTGATTCTTTCCACTCAAGGTGGAAAAAAACAGTTGGAGAGAAAGTGTTAAGGCTAGGATTTTCACAAGGTGTTATTCTTGCCATGGGTTATGCAAAAGCAAAAGAAACTGTGTGTCAGCGTATTCGGGATATTGAGTTGCAGGATTATGTAAGTGCAGTCTCCATCTATCCAGTTTTCAAAGATAGAGGGCAGGCTCTCCGCCCTGCTGCTTATTTGAAAAACTTAATTATACCTAAACATAGGAGAGCCTTTTCCCAGGCTAAGTTTAATGTGCTTCCATCCCACTACTGAAGGGTAGATATAACAATGTACCATACTGTGATCGTCTCTGCTCTTGTGAGGAGGAGAAGATAGAAACGGTGGGACATGTCTTATTGTATTGTCCCTTTTATCGAGATCTTCGATGTCGTTTTATTACTCCTATTTTACAAGGTATACCTGGGAGATCAGATGCATTTTATATTGATTATCTTTTGGCAGATCAGTCCCCTGGAATCACAGCTAAAGGTAGCGACCTTTTGTTCGGCAGCCATTACCTGTCGGCGTAGGATGTTGCCTTAGCACAAATGGGATTACGATATTATGTTTTGTTTTTATTACACTAATTTGATTCATATATTTTATATTTAAGATGTAAAATATTTTACATTCATGTTTTAAATTTCTTTTATTCTGGTATTTTTCCAAATCTGTCTCTTCCAGGGTTTTTATTATGGTATTGTATTTTATTATTGTATTTCATTATTGTATTCCAGGGTTTTTATTATGGTATTGTATTTTATTATTGTATTTTGCTTTTAGATTAATTATTCGCTATGGGTTAAAATAAATGTACATAAGTATATATACATATGTACATATACAATTTTAAATGTTATAAACTTAGAAATTATGTTTTCAATTTCATTTTAGGTTGAAATGTTATGGTCTTGCCATATTTTATGTTTGATGTCTGCAGGAGATTTTAACAAAATTAATTATTGTTCCATTTATATTGTTTTAAATTTTGTTCAAATTTGCTGGCTGTTTGCCGTAATAAATTTTGATGATGACTACTATTATTAACATTTTCTGTACAGTATTAAATAATTATTCCCTTCCATAAATGTGTTTTTCAGACAACCCCTCCCCCCTCCCTCTCTACCCTACCCCCCCATATTAACAGTATATTTTATGCCATCAATGCGTCTTTCCTCCTCCCTTCTCTCTCTCTATCCCTTCCCCCCTCTAACCTTCCTTTCCTTATTACGCGTTTTCACCACTCCAGTCTCTTCTCTTAGGTTTGTTATTCTAAACCTCCAAAGCCAAATGTGTATTTCAAAGATGGTAGTGCAAAAAGCTTTTGCAAAGAAAATGTGCCACCAAAATACCCATACTGATTTAAATACAAACAAGCCCACTTATATTTCTTTCTCAAATGCTGGAGGATATGGCCTGGAATCCAAATGACTACACAAATTCTACATAGTCTTTGGGTCTTCAAGCCCTCCCTTTCCAAACAGAGTGTCACCTTCCTTGCAATCATCTTCTACTATAATTTTTGATGTTACCACTAGGAATTGGTGCTGGAATTATTGAAGAGAAAAGTTTCTAAGTTATACAGAAGCACTTCAGGTATGCCCTGATGTCTGTTACTTGTGAAGAGATCTGTGTGATATCTTGAGAGCAATGGGCCAGTAAGAAAATATCTTACTGTTTTGTAGGCAAGGAAGCGTTATTTTTAATTCTTTCTTATGAGAATGGGACAAGCAGGAATTTATATACCTATTTTTTTTAAAAAAATTCTTAAAAAGAGATTTAACACTAGAATAACATTTAAAGCATTAAGTGGGAATCCAAAACTAATAAGACACTAATACACACCAAGAGGCTGAAAAAATTCAACATTTTTGATTAGTTGCACTTTTGGAAAGCTGTCCTGGTACAGGCTTGACATAGGCCCTTCTGCATGAGATGCCATAAACTGATCTTTCCGTATGTAAGGTGGATTCTCTTGAAACACAATAGCGAGACCACGTTCTGGACCTCTCAGCATTAATGCAAATTGAAGCAGAGTGTCTCTTCCCCATTACAGCATCATAGTCCACTCCCTCACCTGCCTTTGTCCCACCCCTGATTGGCCTTTAAAAGAAAGAGATGCTGTTATTACGTGCCCACATATTACATGCCCTCCCCCACTCTCCACGACACCCAACAGGGCACTGGCAACCATTTATTCACCTGGCTTCACCATGTGTTTGCCACTGATTTGTCTACCTGTCCCCTTCACCTGTGAAGGTATGGAGCTAGAGCAGATAAAGGATATCTATGTTACAGTGCTGTGCCTGCATATCATGATATGGAACTTGGCTATGGTGATTTTAAAAAGGCAATGGAAGCAGGACAAGAAAAAAGTCAAGACATTGTTGTCTCTCAGTTGCCACATGGAGCAATCCTGCCATCTTGTCTCTGCTGCTGTTCCTGCATTTGATCTGGATGAGGTTCCCTCCCCATCTCTTCCCCCCAGGCAGTCTGCTTGTTGTGGGGGCGTATGCATCGGACCTGGTGGACCAGAGAGGTTTTGGCGACGTGGGACAATGATATTTGGCTCTACTACTTCAGGATGACACATGCCATCCTCTTCAAAATTGCTGACCATCTGCATCCCCACCTCCTGTGGAGGAAGGAGTAGCTATTGCAGCCTGGTGGCAGCAAATGCCTTTGATTTAGACATCTCCACCATGGCAGAGATTCCTGTGGAGGTCTGCCTGGCAGTTGAGCACATCCTGCTGTCATCCACCATTTGCTTGGGACGCTATTGCAGGGTGAGTCCCCCCTCCCCCCTCCCCCCTCCCAAAGATATGAATGATGATGTGCAACTGTCATTAGCAGCATGTGTGCCTTGCTGTTAATTCAAATGACTGGTCCACATAGTTCTGCTGTAGACATATGTACAGCTTGTGATTCTTTTCACCCCAAACCATGTCATTTGGAACACCCTGGAAAAAACGCAGATCCCTTGCATGAGCTTGGCCAAACATTCCTTTTATGTTTCCCTTTTAAAAACTTATTTTGGGGGTTACCTGCATTTATGCCAGCCCACTCTGAAGACAGGCTGTTCTATGTTATCCCAAACCATGGGGCCCCCCTGGTGGGCCATCCTGCTGAAGGTCTCCCCTCACATATTCTACCTATCATACGTGCCTGTTGGCAAACAACCATCATCCCATTGCTGCTCCATGTAACTACTCACCATTTTCAGAGTGCTGAGGACTGTGGGGGACCTCCTCGGTGGCTCTTGTGTCAGGGTCGTACATGATGCTCTCATATCCTGTGTTTTATTTTAAAAAATACATTTTAGGCACATTTTCTCTATTGTAATTACCAACCATGCCATTTCCCCGCTTGCCTTTGACAAAATTATTCTTCTGCACACCTGATGGACCTTGGCTGGGCTCAGAAGGGTTCTCAGAATTTGCGTCTTCCTCCCCTGCCTCTACTGATGGCTCTGTAAGGGAGGGGGGTAGGAAAAGAAACAAGAAAAGCTAAAGCATGAAAGTCGGGAAGGGAATGCTTCCCACTGCTGTGGCTGGCAAAGAGATGTTTATGGCAATAGAGGGGATCATCATGGGTGTGTTGCCCACAGCACCTCTAGTGAGTGGATTTCAACAGTAGCCATCCACTTTCTCTGTGGAAATGCAAGTGAAATTATCCTTTTGGCTGCACACATAATGCCCTAGGCATGTTACCTGCACATGTCCTGGAAGACTTCCCTTGGCTCTATGAGAGTGCATGCTGCTGGGGAGCTGTGGCCTGCCACCCTGCCTCTGCCACTCCTAGAATCCACCTCAATCCTCATGCTTCTGCAAACCCTTTTCGGTTTCACACTGGCATCTCCACAAAGGATCTAGTGGGATTCTTTGTAGTAGTGACACATCAGTGGTTTAGCACCTGTGAGGGAGTCGGCCACGACAACTTTCCTATTTTCTAGTCTCAACGGTTTTGCTTTCTGGAGATGTTCTTGGGCCACATGCAAGTATCCTCACTGGCACATCTCCCTTGCTATGTTCTCATAAATGTCTATATTTCTGTGGCTCACTTTCAGCTCCTACTGGTATTTCTCCTATCCCCAAATGTCTTAAAGGTCTCTCTAGGCCGCCCCACTCCCTTTGGACCTGGTCTCATGGTGCTCCATCACTATTGCTCCAATTTAAGTTCTCTGTTGTGCAATTATACCAATTCAGGGGCTGCTGGCCTAAGCATGGAAAGGCAACAACCAATGACAGATTGGTGATGCTGTGAGGTCGCTCTGTTTCTTATTGGTTAGTGTGTTGCCATGTGGAAAAATAAGACCACAGTTTCTACTTTGGGTCAATTTTATGAGGGGGGGGGAAGCTGCTTTAAGACAGTGTAGCACGGACCACCAGTAATGTTCATTCTTCACAATACCAGAACCTGTCTGCCACTTTTTCCCACTGCTTCTTCTCTCCTTCCATCTCCCTCTGTAACATGTCAGCAAAAGGTGACCTGAAAAATGTTGCCAAACACCGGTAGACGGTGGATACATGCTTCACCAATTGCAAATGTGGGTTAAAGTAATGTGATTTTGCTCCCTATTGGTCTGCTTGTTGCCAAGTAGAATCCCCCAGTTGGACTTGTTTCAAATGCAGCTTTTCTAAAAAGCTAAACTAAAGTGATGTGGTCAAGCTTTATCTGACAAAGTTTCACCATGGCTATCTAGTGGTTTGCTTCCTTGCCCATGCTGCCTTTTTTCACCTTGTATGTGCCATTTTCTGTAAGCTATCATAATGCTATAACGTGTTGTGCCATAAGGCCAAGTGGCAACCTAGATAGTAAATGTACTTGATCGGCCACAATGTCGACAGACAGAACTATGCCTCCTCTTTATTGGCCTGAAAGATAAATTGCTGTGGGGATGTCTTTTGGAAGTGGAGTGTTTTGGAGGGGTTTTGGAGTGTGGTGGAGAGGGTAGCTGTAGTGAATTTGGCTGTGTTTTGGTATTGTTGTGTTTTGTGCTGTTGTGAGTGGTGATGCACGAGAATGTGTGAGGAACTGCCTTTCTGAGGGTGTGGAACTGTGCAGGTGTTTTTGTATTGTTGTGTGCGTGAGTGGTTGCAAGTGTCTGTGTGTGTCTTTTTGTTTGTGGTGGACTATGGGTGTGCTTTTGTGTGTGTGCAGCTGGGTGCTTGTGTGTGTGTGCTTGTGATTGCTTCTGTGTGTGTCTCCTTGTGTTCTGGAATTTGTTTTCCTCTCATAGTGCCTGGGCCAGCCACTATCTGGGTAGACAGGGAGTGAGGGAGATGCTTTCCCTGATGAGAGAAAGACCAAATCTTGAGGTGCTCATGAGCAGCACGCCTCTCTCTATCAGGGATTACTATGAGAGGGTGGCAGAAGGAATGGCAGAGTGGGGCTATTCCAGGACAGCACTACAAATAAACACCAAATTCAAAATGTTAAAGTGCCACTTTTTTTTACTCTATGGAGTCCTGTAGTGCTTCCTCAACCAATGCACCCAAAATTCTTTGGGGCAACGTATGAGCTCTGGAGAGCATCAAGCAGGCATGCCTGGAAAGAAAAACACAAGCCAGGTAAGTTTCTTTAAGAGTTGCCCCAGCTAAACCATTTCCCTTACCCCATGGCTGTCCTTGGCTACGAAGAACGCCTTCAATGAAAGCCTGCTTTATGATGATGTCTCCCTTGTCCATATTTCTACAGGCAGAAGACAGAGGCCAAGGCAGTCAGAGAGGTCCTTGGAGGAGAGCCCAAGAGAGCATCATCTCGGTAAGTTTGGATGCCAGCAATCTATTTGTTAGGTCACATATTTGGTGGGGGAAGGGAGTACCGTTTGCCAAACATCCACAAATGTGGAGAGAGTGTAGAAGGGTTTATGTCTTCTCCCAGCACTGGGGATTGTGGTGTCTATTTGATACCCAGCTGATGAGCCCTCTCACAGCTATATGGGCACCACTGTTGCCTAGGCCATTAGTGAGGTTACAGACTGATATCTTTTCCCCAGCCACACTCAGGGAAAGGCATCAGCAGGCTTCCCTCCACTCCTTTGGAGGGGGCAGAGGAACCCAAGGGAGCAGTCGCGGTGAGCTCCCCTATTCCAGGACCCAGTTGTGCATGTGATGAGTGCTGGCTACCCTTGTCTACTCTAGGAGAGAATAAAACATACGGAAAGAAAATCTAGCCTATTGCATGTGATGTTTTCTCTCCCCGACAGGCCCAGGATGTGGAAATCCGGTAACAGTAACTTTGGGGAGCTCTGCAGAGGAGATGGAGCAAGGCTCCTCTGATGTGTTTGGGAGTCCCTTGCCAACACAGGGCACTGCTGACAGCAAGTGGCAGTTCCTGTACGTTGCCACGCAGTAGATTGCGGTGGCAGCATTGACATCAAGCTATTCCTGTGTGGGAATAAGAAGATTCAGTGAAGTGTAAGTCTATCTGTACATTTAAAGTTCAGGAACACCAGGCAGAATCTCCTGTGATCCTGGAGGAGGAGGAGGTGGAGTTGATGTCCTCAACTAATTTTATTTTCCTACCACTTTGCTTCCCACAGATGGAAGACCTTCACAGCGCTGTCTGTAGTTCCCTGACAGGGATGTCAGCGGAGCTTTTTCAGCTCTGAGGTGCTCTCTCCCAAAGGCAGGAGAGCCTACACAGCACAATCAACCAGGAGGCGGGTGAGGTGGCCAACCTGAGGGCATCGATGGCAGACTTCTGGCAGATTTTATTCAGGGAGCTGCCGCTGTTGTCCTGGTGGTCAGGCAGGCTGGCCCATCCAGATAGTGGGGGATGTGTGTCCCTGGTCCCCCCCCCCGTTTTGTAATACTGCAGAATGAATGCTTTTTTGGTTTAAACTTTTTATTGTGATTGGTTGTATTTATGTAACGTTAATAATTCTATGAATAAAAAACCTATTTCTTTAAAACATACCTTAATGATTTTTTCTCTAACATGTACCTTCCTCATCCCTATTAATCAAATCCTTGAGATGACTTCAATTTTGGTGATCTCTGTAACTCATGCTTCCTATCGCTCCATATTTTAGGATAATTATTCTGAAACAATTTTGCGTTATGAATCTCAAATGTAACACCTAAGTATTACACTTCACAATTTCAAACCCAATTTTTAACACCCACAATCTTTGCTGCTCTTTTGTCATATTTTTGTCAACATAACTGTCTTTTCTTTGATCAGTTTAAAGCCAACTAGTGCCCCATAATCATTTAATATCTTAAGTAAGTCTTCTTCACGTTCTGAGGGGTCCTGTAAAAATGCACTCAACAAATGCACTTAATTTATAATCTTACTTCTTTATTGTTATACTTTAATTTTTTCTTCTTGTCTCATAGCTGTATTTAGAACTAGAGTCAATGTAAACAACAGAGGTGACAAAGGACAACACTGTTTTGTCCCAACATTTTCATCTCATTTTTCCTTTACAGTTTTGATTCAGAGACTGGGTGCGATGTCTGTGGCTGATGTTGTCCAACTCCATTCACAACTAACTCAAACTCTGCTGTTGAGGTGGACTGAGAGGATGCAGTATATCCATATGTAGAACTATTTCTCTTGAGGAACTTGATTCATTTTGGTTAGACAGCAGTTAGAATGATGATGACAGCCACAAGTACAACTAGCGACACATACAGGCCTGTATTGGAGGAGGGAAAGAATCAGGAAGAAAAGAGTTTCAGTATTTTAGAAGAAAAGGGTTTCAGTATTTTAGAGATTTTAGTTCCCCATGACATTCTTGCAATGAAGCTAGTAAAATGCGGGGTGGACAGGGCTACTGTTAGGTGGATTGGTAATTGGCTGACCAACCAAACCCAAAGGGTGCTCACCAATGGCTGCTTTTCATCCTGGAGAGAAGTGACTAGTGGGGTACCAAAGCATTCTTTCCTGGGCCTAGTGCTATTCAACATCTTCATCAATGACATAGGCCCTTTTCGCATGTTTTTTTTTTTTGGGCAAGTGCCCCTTGAGCGTCACATGAATGGGAGCGTCGCTCCGTACAACGCACTCCCACTTGTGCGGGGTGCACGCGCATTTTTTTATTTTCGGTTGTAAGCTGAAAATACTGCGCACTCGTGCAATGCTCGTGGCACCCTCGCGCATTTACCTGCTTAGGCAGAAAAAAACAGAATGCACCAATATAGGATGCGGGACACATGGCTGGATAACAGTATGCGTGAAAGGGATGTAGGAGTCTTGGTAGATCACCAGCTGGACATGAGTCAGCAGTGTGAAGCAGCAGCCAAGAAAGCCAATGCGATTCTTGGTTGCATCAATAGGAGTATACTGTCTAGATCGAGGGAGGTAATGGTACCACTCTATTCTGCTTTGGTTGGGTCTCATTTGGAATACTGTGTCCAGTTCTGGGCACCTCAATTCAAGAAGGATATCGACAAGCTGGACTGTGTTCAGAGGAGGGCGACCAAAATGGTGGGGGCCTGGAAGCCATGCCCTGTGAGGATAGACTTAGAGAGCTGGGTATGTTTAGTCTGCAGAAGAGAAGGTTAAGAGGGGACATGATAACCACATTTAAATATTGGAAGGGATGTCATGTCGAGGAGGGAGCAGACTTGTTTTCCACAGCTCCAGAGACCAGGACAAGGAGCAGTGGATTCAAGCTGCAGGAAAGGGGATTCCACCTGAACCTCAGGAAGAATTTCCTGACAGTTAGAGCTGTCCGGTAGTGGAATATGCTGCCTCAGAGTGTAGTGGAATCTTTTTCTTTAGATGTTTTTAAGCAGAGGCTGGATGGCCATCTGTTGGGAATGCTTTGATGTGGGTTCCTGCATGGCAGGGGGTGGGACTGGATGGCCCCTGTAGTCTCTTCCAACTTTATGATTCTATGAGTCTATGAACAACAAACAGATAATTTTAAAAGCCATTTTACAGCCTGCATCTTCAGTGCATAAATGCTAATGAAAAATCCTACATTCTCAATAGTGTTGTTGTTGTTGTTCTGTGCCTTCAAGTCATTTCCAATTATAGTGACCTCAAGGTGAACCTATAATGGAGTTTTCTTGGCAGAATTTGTTCAGAGAGGGTTTGCCCTTGCCTTCCTCGAGACTAGGAGAGTGTGAGCTGCCCAAGGGTACCTTGTGGATTTCCATATCTGAGCAGGGATTCAGACCCAAGACTCCAGAGTCATAGTCCAGCCACATTTGTGTATTACTATTTTCATTGATATCCCACCTCTTCTCGAATATCAAGACTCAATGAGGCTTGCAGAATATAAAACCCAAACAGATTAAAAACATACAAAAACATCCATAGAAATGTATAAAAATTATTTCAAAAAGTAATGAAGCAATCTGTAGAATTAAAGCAATTTAAAAATGGTTATAAAACAGGATATATAAAGAAGCAAAACACTGCAGCCATTCAGAGCTCATTGCAGCCCGTACTTGAATGCCTACTGGAAAAGGGAAGTGCTGGCAGCAGAAGAGCAAGGAGAGAGACATCTTAGCAGCCCCTACAGAGGATTTTCCAAAGTCTGGGAGCAGCTGCTGAGAAGGCCCTCTCCCTTGTACTCAACAAATGTGCCCACGAAGGTGGGAGGACTGAGAGAAGGGCCTCCCCCAAAGATCTTAGAGCTCAGACAAGTTCATTTAACAATCACTTAGGGTTCGTATTCGTCCAAAATCTAGTATTACTTCCATAGACCCACATTCTCACCCCAGAAAAAAAGCCTTGCCCACTAGGAATAGTTTATTTTCCATTTCTCTAGAACAGACAAAAATTATACCACTGCTTTTTATGAGTGAAATAAAATTTTAAAAAATTGGCAAAGCTTTGAGATCAGATCAGATAAGCACACATGGAAATCCTTCAGCTCCCCAAGTGATAGGCGGCTAGAAGCTCTCCCACTTTTTTATGACAAGGTTTTGCTGACATTGGTTCTGAAGGGAAGTGTATTCCAGACAGATCTTTAGGAAAGAGTAGGTTTATCCCCTCTCCCTTGCCAGTACTTACCATTGCTTCCCGAAGGAGATCCTGTGTATCCAGTGTATACATTAGATGTGTATTTTGTGTCTGCTGAAGGAGTGTCTGGAAAAGAAAATAAAGTCACAGATAACTATGAATATTTAGATCAATGTCATTAATGCAGTAGTGAGGTGTTTCTTTGGCAGGACATGTTTCATTGGACAGAAGGCCCACAGAGGTGGATTTGTCCTACCAGTAGGGTCCCTGTCAGTGAAAGATAAACTATATAACATTACCGGAGGAGGGGGGCTTCACATAACCCACATTACTGAAAATTATTATTTTAATGTGGCCTTTCATAATCCTTACATTCTCAGGCCCTTTCTGCACCTTACCTTTTCCAGTGCTGGGGTGCGGGGATCGTGCGAGCAGCCTCCGGCGAGAGGCTCTCGCGTCCCTGCTGCTTCAGCTCTGCATGAGCTGCCTACTCACGTGAGAGCCCTGCCTCTTCCTTCCGCAGCACAGCCTGGGAGTTTCCAGGCTGCGCTGGGGCAGGAAGTGCGACCGCCGATGCTCTGGAGGCTCCAAACCCCAGGTAAGTGCACACAGGGCCCGGCAGCAATGCGCAATCGCGCACCATTTTTGGCTTCTAGCCGAAAATGAAAAGGTGCACGATCAGTGCCTGCTGTCCCCTGGAGCATCGTGTGAGCGCATTGTGCAGATCACTCCTCACAATCACGCGAAGTTCCAGGTGCCTTTTCGCATGGAAAATGCCATGCTAAAAGGGCCTCAGACTCTGGAAAAGTGGCTTTGTGGATTGCCACTCCCCTGGTCCCTTAACCAATATAGCCGGTGGTCATGCTAGCTATAGTATTCTGGGAATTGTAGCCCTAAGGGGTAATTTTTCCAGTTCTGAGTGACCCTGTGAAGTATGGCATACCGTTTTGCTCCATCTCATGGGGACAACTGGATAGTTTAGGCCTAACAACAGTTATTACTATAGAGAAGTTGTCCTTTGTTCTACAGGCCCAAACTGCTGTGTCAGTGTGGACAATTTGTTCAGATGCTTTCAGTTTTTATCAGATTTTACCCTGGGAAGCACATGACAGGCTCAAGTAGTAAACAAGCACTCTGTAAGGAAATATGGACCCCTTTCTATAATCTTTATGGCCAAATATATTTCAAATGTACCAGGGAAATGTTTAACCTGGAGATATTTTTTTTTGAGAACTTACCATGTACAGTTAGATTTACTTGTTCCAAGCACGTTTCATAAAGATATGATGAAATTTTGTAGAGACCTTCATTTGTCCTTTTTACATTGCTCACTGTCATTGTTTGGTTGATTAAGAAAACTCTTGTCTCATTTCCATGTTTGTGAAGATTCCAGGGATGACCGGAAAGTAGAGTTTCTTCTTTACCTGTCTGTGGGTCACATCTGGAGACTGATATCTGTTCTGTTGTTTTATACTGGAGAATGAATTTCTTGTTGTCACCTCGATGCATGCTCTCATTGTGCTTGTGGAGACATCCTTTTGTTCCTATCAAAGCAAAATGTTAACATTATATGTTACCAGCGGCATTATTAGTGTGAAGGACATGGTAGAACCCAGGTTAAAACCAGGTGGTCTGCTGGCAAAAATCATTTTGAACATACCACTCCAATACTGAATTATCTGCCCTGTACATGTTTCCTGCTGCTGTAATATAATGCTGAAAACATCTATAACTGACTCTGTAGGGCAAGGGTGAGAATCATGCCATCCTCCAAATGTTCTTGGATTGCAGTACATGTTCTTGGATTACATGTACATGGAATTATCTGCCCTGAATTATCTGTCCAAGCCTGATTCTAAGTGCTGGTCTTACCCTTATGGCCCTCAGTGGACCACTCTGCCTTAAGAAGTATCTGCTTCCTTATGCTTCTGCCTGATTACTAAAACCATTGGAGGGTCTACCCATAGTTAGCTGATGGCTGGTGACCAGAAAAAGTGCTTTCTCATTAGTAACTTTCTTGCCTGTGAAATACCTTCCCACAGAGAGATCTGCCTAGCCTCCTCCTTGGTAGCATTTAGCTAAGACCTTCCTCTTCTGGCAGACATTCATTTCTATCTTTGTTTATATTTGTTGTTCTGACTGCAGCATGCCTTCAAGCCATTTCCCACTTGACTGTATGGCAACCCTATCATAGCGTTTTCTTGGTAAGATTATTCCAAGGAGGTTTGCCATGGCCTTCCTCTGAGGCTGAGAGTGTGTGACTTGCCCCAGGTTAGCCAGTGGGTTTCCATAGTGAAGCAAGGATTCAAACCCTGGTCTTCCAGTGTTGTAGATCAGCACTTAAATCACTACACCATGCTTACTCACTTGTCCTCTGTTGATATTGCTAATATTTTACTGCAAGCATTTAACATGATATTTCAACATTTTGACATCATTCAGCTGATGGTTTTTATTAGAAAAATTGTGATTTATGAATTTTCTTTTTATAGAAACTTAGGGCAATAAGCAAGATTGCACGTGCAGACTTCCACTCATACACATTTCTCTCTTCCCCCCCATGTGCTTCACAGTCATCTCCAGAACACCAGCTAACCCTCTGAAGCAGATCAGGATGTGCTGGAAATTCTGGCAATAATGTCCATTTTGATGGTAGACAGACACTATTGGGTTTCACCCTTAATGCTTTTTGTGATTGCAGTTCAGGTAGTAAGACTGGATAGCCTTCAGAGAAAAACAGAATGAATGTGGTTTCACAGTACTTATAGCTTTGTTCCACCTGGAGACAGAGACTTGTTTTTTAAAATTGTAAGTCATCTGGGATCCCAATTTTGGGAGAAATGTGGACGTAAATGATGATGATGGTGATGATTTCAGTATTATGGCAAAACAAAAGAGTTACAACCACTGAGATATTTGAATAGTTTTTACTGGTTAAATTAGGCCAGAGAAGAGAAAAATTAACTTTCACTATAGCCATTACCATATCCAATGGCTATGCTGACCTGGGCCATTTCCGCACTACGCTGTTATAGTGCTATTACTCCACTTTCAACCTCCTATGGAATGCTGGGGTTTGGAGTTGAAGGAGGGGCCTTTAGAATTCTCAGCAAGAGAGCTCTTTGGCCTCAGGAAACTCCAAACCCCAGGATTCCACAGGATCTTGAATGTGGAATAATAGCGCTATAACAGTATAGTGTGGAAATGGCCCTGGAAATTCTGGGAACTTTATTTTAAGAGAGTATTGTAATCTTTTCAGGCTCTGCATTACACAGCGTCACTAACCTTGAACCAAAAACGATTCCAATATTAACACAAATAAAGTAGGGGAGAAGCTGTGACAGTAAATATATGCATGCATGTATTATATTTTTCAAGGACATGGGAATGAAAATAGTACATACTCTGTCCCAGCAACTCCTAGCATTCCTCTCCATTGACTCTGCTGGCTAGAGCTGTTGGGAACTGCAATCCAAGAACATTTGGAGGATGGCATGATTCTCATGCTTGCCCTACAGAGTCAGTTATAGATGTTTTCAGCATTATATTATAGCAGCAGGAAACATCTGTGGGAGACCCAGATGCCTTTTCTGTCCTGGAACTCCTCAGGAGTTGTCTGGACTGCCAAATATGCCGACAAACAAACAAACAAAAACTGTAAAAGCCCATTTCTGCATTTGAAAGATGAGTATTTTTGATGTTAAAGAGTACTTTTAAATGCAACCTATCTAAAAGGTAATATCTCCTCCTCTTTCTTTTCTTCCTCTTCCTCTGACCAGAAAAAGTGCAAACGACCAAAAAAACAGCCTTTGCTCTCTCCTGTATTAGAAGTTTCACTATTATTATGGTCAGGGCAAAAAAATTAAGACACGGGTCCATGAGTCTAGTCAACAATGGTAACTTCTTCTTGCCACAGAAGAAGTCTGTGGCCCATGGACTGTGAACTTGCAATGTACCATCCAGTCCCCAAGAAGAAGGACAACAGTGACTGTAGTAACCATAGGACTATAGCACTGATTTTCCATGCAAGCAGCATCAGGCTTAGGATTCTCCAAGAAATGCTTTCATCATAGATAGAATAAGAAATTTCAGATATCTAAGCTACATTCAGAAAAGGAAGAAGTTCTAGGGATTATATTGCAAACATATGTTGGATAATGGAATACACCAAAGAATTTCAGAAAAATATCAACCTGTGCTTTATAGATGACAGCAAAGCCTTTGACTATGCATATCAGAAGAAATTATTTGCTGTTAAAGAAATGTGAGTGCACAATATCAGATTGCCTTCATGTGTAACCTATACTGTGGACAAGAGGCAACTCTGAGAACACAGTAGGGAGAAACAGAAACATTTCCCATTGGCAAGCGGTCAGACAAGGATGCATTTTGTAGTAGTATTCAAAGACATAGGCAATTTCCACACTATACTGTTATAGTGCTATTATTCCACTTTCAACATCCTATGGAATCCTGGGGTTTGCAGTTTTAAGGAGGGACAGTTAGAATTCTCAGCCAGAGAGCAATTTGGTGTCAGCAAACTACAAACCCCCAATTACACAGGATGTTGAAGGTGGAATAATACACTATAACAGTGTAATGTAGAAACGGCCATAGTGTGTTAGCCTAGATCAGTATGCATATAGATCTTGTAGCACCTTTGAGACTCAGAGAAAGAAGTTTGCAGCATAAGCTTTCATAGACTGAGTCTACTTCATCAGATGCATGGAGTGAAGTGCCTATAGACTTCTATACCGATGAATGTGTGGGTTGTGTGTATGAATAATAATAAAGATACAAAACCTGTGGGTATGGTGGTGAGATGGTAAGTTCAATTTTAACAATGCTCTTGTGGGGACAAAGGTGGGAGAGAGGATACAGCCTAGAGCCATGATGAGTAGGCAACCATACGTATGAATGGTGGAGGGAGTTTCTAGAATAAGAAAGAAGTGATAAAATGGGCTTGAGATTCTTTATGAGGCTGTGGTGTGAACTAGTGTTATAATATTTGTAGTGTGCCAGGAAACCATTATCTCTGTTCGATCTACTGTCAAGGAACTGGAGTTTGTGGATATATCCCAATTCTGCTGTTTCACTTTCCAGTCTCCCATTAAGGACTGCTTTTCTGAGGTCCAACATGGAATGTCCAGGGAGATTGAAATGTTTTTTGCATATTTACATTCCTAATATCTGATACATGTCAGTTTTTCCTATATAGAGAGTGTCCTATTTGCCCAATGTAGAATGCTAAAGGGCATTGTTGACAGAGGATGGTTTATTTCACATTAGAAGATGAGCAAGTACCTCTGATATTGCAGGTGACATGATTGGGTCCTGTAATGATGTTTCCTGGGTAATGTGTGGGCAGAGTTGGCGTCTTTGTGGCAAGGTCTTGTACCTGACTCCCCATCTGTGTTATGTATCCTTTTGTAGGTAAATAGCTGCTTGAATTTGGGTGGCTGTCTGTAGACAAATAAAGGCCTGACCCCAAGAAACCTCGAGAGCGCAGCATTATTACTGGTGGTGGTTCATCTAAGCGGTCTTAGCCGGGAGCTGTATGTGGCCACTAGTGGGGTTCTGCCATTTCCTGTCATTGGTCTGCTCTGTAACAGACTAGTCCTGGGTACAAGTCTTGCTGTGTTGATTTGTTTTGTTACCTCATTAGGTGGATGCTGTAACTTGATGGATGCTTGTTATAATTTTACGAGTTTGGCATCCCTGTCTTCTGGGTTAGAACAGATGAGATGTACTAGATGGCTCAGTGGTAACCAATGAATTTGAACCAAATTCATAGTTTACAGCCAAGATTTGGACCAAATCCATAGTTTACAGCTGAGCCCTCCACATGATCTAAGCAAGGCTGATGACCACGGATTTTGGAGATTTCTCACTCTAGAGTCACTGTAAGTCGAATTTGACTTAACAGCAGATAACAAACTCTAGTTGGGACTAACTAGGGAAAAAAATGCCCCAAAACGTTTGCTGGGGGCATGGAGGTACCCGCTATGTTCTTTCCAATGCCCATTTTAGGCCAAGGGAAGGCTTTTTCTAAAACCAGACATAGGCCCTTTTCGCACGGCATTTTCAATGCGAAAGAGAGCCTGGAGTGTTGCACAATTGTGAGGAGTGATCTGCACGATGTGCTCACAATCATGCAACGCTCCAGGGGCTGGGAGGCACCGATCACACATCTTTTCATTTTTGGCTAGAAGCCAAAAATGGTGTGTGATCACACATTGCTCCCAGGCCCTGCGCACACTTACCTGGCACGTGGAGACTCTGGAGCCGCAGCGCTCGCGCTTCCTGCCCCAGCGCAGCCTGTGGAAGGAAGAGGCGGGGCTCTTGCACAAGCAGACAGCTCGTGCAGAGTCGAAGGACCCCGGACGCAAGAGGCTCTCGCTGGAGGCTGCTTGCGCGATCCCCGCACCCCACCGCCGGAAGAAGGTAAGGGGCGGAAAGGGCTCTAAACTAGAAGTGATTTTGGTTGCTTCCTGTTTTTAAAAAAGACTTCTCCTTGGCATAAAAATGAGCCAGGGGGCTAAAACGCTGAGAAAAGACCTCCTGCAACCCTAGAGAATGATGGGGGGCATTGGGACAATTTTTATTTTATTTTTTATTTTGTGAGGTAGGTTGTGGCCCTTCAAGGTCTCCTTGGGGGCTGACACGGCATCCTAAATAACCACAAGCTCCCCTCCCATTAAAAAAGTGGAAGTGGTTAGATGTGCATTCCTGATTTTGAAACTATTGCACATTCTTTAAATGGTGAATTGCTCCTGGAGCCTTTCCAACGAGGCAGATTACATGGACCCTTTTTGACAGAAAAAGGGTGGTTTTTGTTATCCTGAGGGCTGCATTTTACCTGTCTACCCCCTTTTGAGCTCATTCTTTTCTTAAACTCTGAATGCTACCACACCCGACCACCAATACAGCAGATTCCCTGTCTTAAGGAGCGCTAAGGGCTGCCAAGTCAAGCATGCTCAGCTAACAGTCCACAGTCTCTGTTCTTTTTAAAATATCTATGTGCCGTTCTTCCTCTTCCCCATCCAGCTAGCAATGCCATCAGCCATTCCCTCTACTCTCCCGTACCAATTAATTATTATGCAATTTGGGCTACTGTTGCACCAGAAAACTTTAATAGGAAACAGAGGAGATGGCATTTCTGTACATTGCAAATCTTAAGATTTGTACTTCTTCAGATTTTCACGTGTTTTCAGTGTTATTTTTAGGATGTGATATGCAAAGGCATTCCTAGGCAATCAAGAAAGTTTTGTCAATACATATGAAACAAGAATTTAATTTTATTTTAATTTATGCTTTTTTATAAAATTGGTGGGGAGGTTTTGTTTTTAAACTAATTTTGCTTTTCCTACTATAGAAAACTTTTTGGGGTGGGAACACTTTCAGGCTTATTGCTACATCTCTATTTGCATGTACCATATTTTTATTCTATTTCATTCCTTAGTGCTTAGTATTTTTCTTACTTTGGGTATGCATTATGATTCAGTTTGTATATTTAATGTAAATTAAATACTGCCTTGGTAAACCCTTCTCTTATTAACCATAATATGGTGTTTTTCGGGTGGTTGTTGTTAAGGATAGATCATGTTGTGTTTCTGTTAACCAACAACGCTTGTAAAAGTTACCCATTAAATATTTCTTTGCACACTTTTGGGAGAACTTTAACCTTTCTTCATTTCCAAGCTTCATGGTTTTGTTTTGTTTTGTGCATGTGGGTCATTATTAGAAAGTTTCTTTCACTGTGAGATATCATGAACTAATATCAGAGTATTTGAATCTGCTCTTATTTGTAAAAGAGCACTGGTCATTTTTGCAAAATATTGAATGTGCATGTCTTGACAGGTATAAATGTGTCAGTGGCTTCCTTTTCTTATGCTGCTATCACAGACCTTCAAAAATTTTACTAGAGCATGCTGTTGATTATTTTTCATTACACTTATTGATTCTTTTGATATTATTAGTCATTCAGTGGGTTTAACTTTCTGAAATAAATTTTTATGGGATAGTTTAAAGGCTCAGACATTTGTCTTTTTGTGACAACTGCTTTATGATTTTAGAGATTTCTTAGATTTTTCTTAGAAATGTACACTGTTAACCTGCATAGTTTGGAATACCACTGTTTGAAAATGCATAATTGGGAAGACCACTCAGGACTAAATAATATGTTTTCCCACTAAATTACGGATATAGTACATATCATTTCCTGCCTATTACCTTTCAAGTTACCAGGTCATCAGAAGACCCAAAAAGCTAGTCCCATGAACATTTGTGTCAGACCAATCCCTTTAAATTCAATGGGGCTTGATTCTGAATAGGCATGCAGAAGAGTTTCTGGAAGTATTACAGTGTTAGCGTATTTAGGTTTTAATAAAACAGCAGTGCATTAACCCGAATGTTAACTGATTAACATGAGGGGAGGGGGGAATCTAGATTCATAGGAAAACCTTGACTTAAAAAAAGTTGGAAGCACCTTTCTGAGGAAAGTAGAAAAAAATGTTAGATCCAGAGGTAGGTGTGCATGCTTTGAGAAAAATAAAACCACTTCCTTCACACATGAAATCAAAAGTGAAATGATTTGTTTCACAAGTGAGATCACAAGTGAGATCTCAGTCATGACCAACTGAGGTTTCTTTGATTTTAGTGGGTGTGCTGCACTCTAAAAACCAGTGAGGTGTAGTGATTTAAGCATTGGACAAGGAATTCAAGAGATGGGGTTGGAATCCCTGCTCAGCCATGGAAACTGAAGGGTTGACCTTGGGCAAATCACACTCTCTCAGCCACAGAGGAAGGCAATGGCAAACTCCTTCTGAACTAACTTTGCCAAGAACCCCCTGTGATAGATTTGTCTTAGGGTCACCATAACTGAGAAACCACCTGAAGGCACACAAGAACCACAACAAGAACTACAGTACTCTAAACACAGCTAAGTCTGGCTCCACGCTAATGTCTTTCAGCGTGCAAAGCAACCTCCTTTAGAATTACTAGAATTTAGAATTACTGGCAGTAGTTCTCAAGCTCTGGTCCTCCATCTTTTTAGGGACTTCAGCTCCCAGAATTCCTGAATATTGGCAACAGTGACTGAAGTGTCTGGGAGTTGAACTCCAAAAGTTTGAGAGCCACTGGAGTTTGCTTCCCTCCCTCTCCCCCAAATGATACAATGCAGACACAGATACTAAGGATACAAAAGGTGAGTCGGAAAGGAATCTAGTGGCACCTTTTAAATGGATTTATTTTAGCTTGAGCTTTTCTGGAAGTCACTTTTTGAGATACATTGTCAAAGACCACTATTAGCACCCCATTGCACAGAAAAATGCAAACCATGTGAGGGAGCTGGATTCAGAGGGACTAACCACTACGCAGGGGAGAATTAGTGCCAGTAACCACCTGCCCCATGCCAAGTGGGGAAGAGACTGAAGACACCCCTCCCAGCTGAAAACCTGACAGGTAGAAAACTTGCCTGAGAGCTCCAGACTGGTGGGGTGGAGGGGTGAGTGCGGCTCAGTAGCCAGGCACAAAGGCTTTGTGTGTGGAGGACCTGGGCGATCATAGGACTGAGAAAGCTGATGCCACCTGCTACCTTCCTGAATGTGCTGCTGAGCCACTAAACTGGGAGAGGGTGCATGGGATGGAAAGTAACTTTTCCATGCTCTGGCTGAAAGTACCTTCACTCCCCTGGAAGATGGAGGAGGGGGAAGGAGGTCACCCAGAGAAACCTCACCCCAAAACTGAGGAATTGGCTGTGGGGGGGGGGTTGAGGGGGTGACACACCCAGTTCCTCTCCTCTGCCACTGATGGGCCCGCCAGTAGAGAAGGCGAGCGACTTTGTAGCTCAGTTGCCCGCAGCAGCTCTTGCCTAGACCGTCTGGGCTGGGTGAAGCACAGAAGTGTTAAGAAAAGGAGCTTTTTTTTGTTGGTTTTTTTGGGATCATCGCCTCCATCCTGAGGTCCTGTCCCTGCCAACCCAGGTGCATGCTTCCACTACTACTGCCCCCTCCACCATGCTGCAAGGGGCGCTTGAGAAAACAAGCAGCAGAGGAGGGCAAGCAGCCCGATTTGAGTTCTGTGGCAGCTTCAGCCAGGCAAAGATATCTCCAAAGATGCCTAGATATACATAGGGAGAGGGCACTGCTAAATATAAGAGACTGTCCTGGCACTGCTCACCCAAGTTCACTCTGCCACATCCCAAACCGTCTCAAAAGTCAGTTCACAATCCAGATTTCCGAGATTCTGCACACACACAAAGCAAAATCTTTCCTTGGCACTAGTACTGCCCAAAGCAATACAGTTGTACCTGCCCCTGCAACTTGTGCGCATTTGCATATACACAGTCACAGAGATATAGATTTATAGGGTAATCACGCCATTGTAATACAGATGTAACAGAAGTGGGGTGGAAGTGATTCATTATTAGATCACACCACAGCCAACAAATTTCCCACACGCAGAATGTAAAATTTCAAAGGCTGTGCTTGTTAATATATCACCATCTGGTGGTAGGTTATGATATTTGATTTAGAGGCTTTATAATGGAATGCTGCTTTTCAAGTTCAGAGCTTGGAAAGTTTAGATCACTGTTAGACAAGCCCTTAGAAAAGCTACTTTTTGTGTTACAGCTCCCAGAATCTTCCAGCCAGCATGGCCACTAACCATGCTGCTAACATGGTGGCTGGAAGATTTCGCTAGTCCAAAAAGTACCTTAGAATCATAGAAATGTAGAGTTGGAAGAGACCACACGGGCCATCCAGTCCAACCTCCTGCCATGGAGGAACTTTTCAGAGCAATATTCAAGCTAATGTAAACACTGAATAAAAAAATATTGTTTCAAACTCATAAGGAAGGCCAGGCTAGATTTTTCAAAAAATACAGTTGATAATTTTGTTTTCTTCTGATCTGTCCATAAATCTGATCTGTTCTACAAAACAGGCAAAGATTGTGAGCATCTCAGCCAGAGTTCCAATCTGTACAAACAAATGATAAGAAGTGGTTTCACCACTCACTGTCAGAAGGCCAGTGTATCTGCCCTGTGTTTTAGTCTGACCTAAGGTGTGATAGCTCCTGTAAAGTTTGGATTAAATCCTGGTGTGGATTCATTGCCCCACTTAAATAGAAGCCTTTGTTTTTCACTGAAAAAGCCCCATGATTTGGAAGTTACAGGAAAGCTAAATCAATCATGGTTAGAATAACATTCTGTGACCAGTTTTCTCTTAACTCTACATTGTTTTCTCACTATATTTCTTTTCTCTCCTCTTTCCAGATTGCTAAACAGTCCTCAGACATCTTTAAGGAACTGCTCATTGTGTTGGATTTTATATAATGCTTTCTTCTGGGATAATCTTATGAAGAACAGAATGGAAGGAGTCCAACCCAGCTTCCCTACCTGCTCATCTGGGACAATGAAGTTTGGAGTTTCAATACCCTGCTCATCCCTAGATCACAGCACTCATTGGCAGATGGACTCAGAACTCCCCTCTCCTTAAAAAAAGACCAGCCTAACATTTAAATAAGCAATATAAATCTGATGGACAGTTACAGATCAGTTTCCAGTTGTGACCCCTGGATTTATGGAATTATTTTTGTGGATTAATCTACAGAATGACTTCTTTGGAAAAGCAACGTCTTTTCATTTTCACTGACAGGTATATGTAGGTAATTTTATTTTGTGTGTGTGTGTGTGCGTGTGTGTGTGTGCATGTTTGTGTGCATATTATATTCTGTATTTCAGCCTCCTCCTGTTCATACAATATTTTCTTAGAGAATTAATTCCTGCTTTGCTCAATGGGATTTACTTCCCAGAAAGAACATGGTTAAAGATGTTCTCTATTTGAGAGTAGTGGAAAGTTTAGAGGCAGCACTACAGGACTGAGTATCCTTAGAAAACAGAGCACTGCATTTTAAGCAAAACACAGAAATATGGACCCTGATGTATAAGCTCGACACTGTGCTCTGTGTTTGACATCCTGCAAAAGGCAGCAATTTTGTACATCTATCTTACACTGTCCCAGGGACTCAGGGCCCTTTCACAAGACACAATTATTGCGTGATGATTCTGCTTTAATTGCCATCCTATGGATTCTTGGGGTTTGTAGTTTGGTGCTAGATCTCTCTGGCTCAGAATTCTAAATGCCCTTCTCTTACCCCCCAAAATGGGTGACTCAGGGTCCATCCATGATGCCAGTACCTCCACATGGCAGTGGAGAATTATTTAGCTTAATTAAGAGGCCTGTGAGAGGAGGGTAACCTAACGAGATCTTCCTTCAACTTTTACATGGTCTCTGAAGGAAAGTACTAGCCAGAGATTTCAAAATAAGCTAAAATGTGTTTTATCAAAGTGTTCAGTCATGCACCACGAAGTCCAAGCATTCACACAATCATACAAGGCTAACCAAAGGAAAAGGGAAGAAAGTTTGATAGCGAAGTTTCAGGGTCTTGCGTGATAATTACCAATGAAGCAGTGAAGAAAGCAACAATGTGGCATAGACTTGCACGAAAGGACAGTACCCATTCAAAAATCAGAGTAACAGCATGGTATTCAGCAAGTAAGATGCTGCATCTGACTGCTCAAAACAGGAGGTTCTGATACCCAAAGTCTACCCGGAGGCTCTCTAGTTGAGCAAACATTGGCAGTTGCAATGTGTACAATGGGGTTAATGTGTTAATGAAATCAGTGTTAGGTGACAAAGAGTTAATGGCTGTATCAGTGGGTAGCCAGGTAATAGGAAGGAGGGCTGAAACAATCAGTGGTTTGGTGTGAACTTCCTGTTGTGATTGTCTGACCATAGAGATGTCAATGCAATTCTCGGCAGCATCAACAGGAGTATGGTGTCTAGATCGAGGGAGGTACTGGTACCACTCTACTCTGCTTTGGTTAGACCTCATCTTGAATACTGTGTCCAGTTCTGGGCACCCCAATTCAAGAAGGACATGGTCAAGCTGGAGCAAGTCCAGAGGAGGGCAACCAAAATGGTGAGAGGCCTGGAAGCCATGCCCTATGAGGATAGACTTAGAGAGCTGGGTATGTTTAGTCTGCAGAAGAGAAGGTTAAGAGGGGACATGATAGCCATGTTTAAATATTTGAAGGGGTGCCATGTAGAGGAAGGAGAGGGCTTGTTTTCTGCTGCTCCAGAGACCAGGACAAGGAGCAATGGATTCATGCTGCAGGAAAGGAGATTCCACCTGAACCTCAGGAAGAACTTCCTGACAGTCAGGGCTGTCCGGCAGTGGAATATGCTGCCTCGGAGTGTAGTGGAGTCTCCTTCCTTGGAGGTTTTTAAGCAGAGGCTGGATGGCCATCTGTTGGGAGTGCTTTGAGGGTGTTCGTGCATAGCAGGGGGTTGGACTGGATGGCCCGTGTGGTCTCTTCCAACTCTACTTTTCTATGATTCTATGATTCTATGTTACAGCTTAGTTTAAGCCTATTATCTC
The DNA here is from genome assembly GCA_948472985.1 of Iguana delicatissima. Classification (NCBI taxonomy): domain Eukaryota; kingdom Metazoa; phylum Chordata; class Lepidosauria; order Squamata; family Iguanidae; genus Iguana; species Iguana delicatissima. The sequence continues at coordinate 496,627 of CAOKZL010001491.1, read as the reverse complement.
TGGAGTTACCTGGTGATTTTCCTGACAATGACCTGGCTACACCTAGAGGGGATCTCTGACCTACTTTGCAGGACATGTGTTCAGCCAGTGTTTTTCTCTGCCCAGCCTCTGCCCAGTGTTGGTCTCCAACCCTGAAGACCAGTGTTCAATTACCTGCTTGGCCATGGAAACCCACTGGACATTGGGCATTTTGCATACTCTCAGCCTTCACTTTAGGGTTGCCATAAGTCAGAAACAACTTGAAGGCACACAACAACGACAAGTCTTGCTTTAGCTTCACCAGAGTTAAACCTTTGATATTGCTCTGATGTTTATAGACTATTGTGATGACTTTTAATGGTTTTCCCTTCTGTTCTTATGGGGCCCACTCAGATTATACAGAGCAAATGATCCAATATGCAATTAGGTTTTGTTAACACTTGTGTACTACAGTTTTCCCAGGCACTTTGGTGGGAACAAGGGAGAATGCCTTCTTGGTGGCTGCTCTCAGACTTTGGTTCTCCCTCCCTTGCTCTTTCTCTTCTATCAAGGAAAACCTTCCTACTCCTCCAAACTTTTAGGAACTGACTGTGATGGGCTTTGAATGATGTACTGTTTTGTGTAATTTTTTTTAACAATATGTCTTTTAATACATTTTAAATGATTTCACATCTGTGGCTCATTTAATTTTTTTTTTAAAAAATAGCTTTTACATATAAGATGTGTTTCTATGTTTGTAAGCTATAAGCCATCTTGAATAAAGGTGGGAAAAGGTGGAATATAAATTTATAAAAATAAGAACAGGAAGTAGGCTTCAGGGACCTTGCATTGTGTGGAGGAGTAGGGGAAGGAATCCCTGTTTTTCCTAATATGAACCAAATCAGGCCCATAGTAGCTGAGGTTAAAGCAGTAGCCAAGGAAGCTATTACAGTAAGATAAAGAGATTTTGCCCAGGCCATAATTCAGACATCAAAGAAGAGGTGGATTTGGATGGAAAAACTGAGTTAGCAAAGCTATGCAGTGATTCAGAGAACACACCTGGCAGAGAGAGGCAATGAGAGGGACAGGGTCTAGGGCAGAGCTTTCCAAACTTTTCGTTTTGGTGACAAACTTTTTAGACATGCATCATCTCACGACACAGTAATTCAGTAAGTAATTCAGTAAGTGGAGGCAACCCCTCCAGCTGAGCCTGGCCTGCCACTGCTGCCACCCTCACCAGAGTCTTCCTTGGCTGAGGGCGGCGGGAGCAGCAGTGGGAGAGGCAGCCCTTCCACCTGGCCTGGCCCACTGCCACTGCCCTCACCAAGATCTTCCTCGGCCTTGGATGGGGACAGCAGTGGTGGCACAGGCAACCTATTCATCTGTTATGTTTGTGCGACACGCCTAAGCACTGCAGCTGACACACTAACGTGTCACGACATACAGTTTGGAAAGCTCGCTCTAAGGCATCTCTTAAAGATATTCCATTGCATCACTGCCAGGTAGTGGCAGTGTTCCAGTGCTATTTTTGTGATGAATTTAATCATGCCATACCTTAAGCCAGCTACCACACATGAAATTGCTTGTATGATTGTGGTACTCCCTGATCAGAAATCTCTTTCTTCCTAGTTGAAATGATGCCTATATTGTTGCCTAGCAGGGAGCACTTAAAAAAAAAAGTATTAAAATATTTATATCCCACTGCCAAAGACTGCAGGGCAACATAAAATCATTTTAAATCATTTAAAACAGTTAAAAATTGTCTAAAAAGACATGTTAAACTATCCATTAAATTAAAACAATTGAAATCACATCCACATATAACCTGGATAACAGCCATTAGACTCCAGACCCTTTAAGAACAGCCATATTTCACTGATGCTGAAATGAGGCCAGTGTTGGCATCCCTCAGGCCTCCCAGGGAGGAGCTTTCCAGAGGTCGGGTGCCACAACGGACAGGGCCCTTTCCTGTAGGTTCACAGAATGTATTGTCCCCACTAGTGTGTGAGACAGAGCTCAGTCAGCTCAATGAGACAGAGCTCTGGCAAAGCTCAGTCCTTGGGCAGGGGTCTCTAGAGAGAGGTCCTGTTCAAAGGGTCAAGGTCCCAATCTGTTGAAGCCCAATCCAGGTCCTCCTTACCATGTTGCTCTTTTCGACAGTCCTTAGTGCCAGCTCCTTCAGTTCCAAACAGCAAGCAAGGGAGCAAAAGGAGGAGAGCTGCAGGTCCTCCGGGGCCCATGGCAGCAGAGAGGTCTTGGGCTTCCCTGCAGAAGGAAGAGGAGACACAAAGACACCTGGTGACACACTAGAGGCTTTGGCAAAAAGGTGATACCTTTATGACACCTGATTTGCTGCTGCTCACCTGTGGGGCAACATTTCTATCCAATTGTTTTATGGGGGGTGTCAACCAAGCCAGCTTAGCCCTGCCCTCCTCCCTTTCCTCTGTTCCTTGCATACCACGGCCTCCACGTTCCTTCTCATCTGAGTCACTCTGCTGGGGGGGGGGTGTCTTTATAAAAGACAAAAGCAGGACCCTTCCTGCTGCCCCCCTGTCCCCCATGGGCTTTGCTGGGCAGCCTCGGCAAAGTCACAAGTTCCCCACTTCTGGCTTAGCTCGTCCCACACGCAAAGTTTCCCCAAAGTTTTCCACGACAACGAGGATTCCGAGAGTTGTCGTCTTAAAAAAATACCCTCTACAAAAGGAGAGGCATTTGAAGTCTTTTAAATGGGGAAAAGTTGTCGTCCTGCCCCTCCCCTGACTTTCAGTATGTTGATTTTGTGGCCGCACCGGGCGGCCCTACCTGTCGGACAGAGCGCCGCGCTGAAGGCGATCTTCACGGGGTGATCCGAGAGCGGACGAGCGCACGGGCACCAGGCGCGGGAGCGCGCAGGCGAGCAAAACTCGCCCCTGGAGCGCGGGGGAGGAACTAGGAGACGCGGGTCCAATCAGCTGGCACTTCAGCCGTGGCTGGGCTGGGCTGAGCGACGGGAGGGCGGGCGGGGGGCGGGGCAGACAGCCACCTTTTTTTTCATACTTGAATCACCGCTAACCCCGACCTTAGGGACGGGAGCCTGGCAAGACTTCAGGATGCCATCTCAAGCCAAGCACCCGCCGCCCCGCGAAGGAAGGAGCCCAGCCCTGGTCTCCAGAATCCTGGTCCGACGCTCAAACCGGTATATCGTGCTGGCTCCGGGTTCCCTGGGCAGGTATTTCGAATAGACGGGGAGGGGGCACCAGAGAGGTCTTGGGCTTCCCTGCAGAAGGAAGAGGAGACACAAAGGCACCTGGTGACACACCAGAGGCTTTGGCAGAAAGGTGATACCTTTATGACACCCGATTTCCTTCTGCCTCAATTCGGCAGCAAACGGACCTGGTGCCGGAGAAGAGGCGGCGCCTCTCCGTCCGCTTTGCCCACCGGCCCCGGCAGCTCGGCAGCGTTTCCTTTTCCCGCCACGATCACATCCTCTTTTTTTCCGATTTATTATTTTTTTTTAAAAAAAATTATTAAACAAGAAAAACAGCACAATCTACACATACAAACAACCACAAAAAATTCATCCATACAAACGTTAACAGACATGGACACAGCACTAAAACAAATACTAACAAAAGTGTAACTAAAATTGGTTACTGCCCTTGTTGGAAACAGTTCATATCCCATAAACATTTACAACACCTAACTATTAAGTCACACGTTTTCTCTCATAATTATTACCTGTTCCTCATCACTTATCATTTTAATTACTTACATAATTTCTCACGTTCATAATTAATTGTTAACTTTTTCTAGATTGATATATACTAATGATCAAGCATCTAACAATAAAAATCATCTATATAGGAACAATACTATAAAACAACAACCAGAATACATCTTCTAAATCCACTTTTGCACGTTTTGTTGACTACTATTAATTTTAAGTGTCAAAACCGATTGTCGTCAGATCGCTTTCAATCTTTTTAAAGAAATGAATCAACCACTTTCGTTCAAGCAAAAACTCTTTGTTCGGTTTAAAAACTGGTGCTTCGGCGTATTTGCACAAATTTGAGGTTATCCTCCCCTTCTTCCGCAACGCATTTTACAGCCTTTCGTTTTCAGACGAGGGAGACTAAATCATGGAAGGGATAGATGATATATGGAAGGGAGCAAGCCCTCTGTTTGTGCGGAAACCGACAGTTGAGGGCACGGGGCACTAGGGGTTACCTGAAATTCCGAGAGTCCATTCCTTGGTATAGAGGCTGTAGCGAAGGGCAGCCTGAGGGCCGAACTACGGTGCTGGGGAGCAGGGTTCGAATCCCGCTTAGCCGTGGAGAACTCTTGCGGCTGACTGGAAGTGCCTCCGTCTATGTATGTTACAGAAAAGGACGTTTAAAATTCTCCAGGTCGGCTGGGGACACACCGGCTGTCTAGTCACCCCTGCCTCTTATAATCCGGGGGTTCTGCTGTGGCCCCATGTAAAATTCTTTGCAAGAATGGACGTATTTACTGTGAAAGAAGGTGCTGTTTTATGTAGAAGCACGCTCAGGTCTGAATTCAATTGTTCATCCGATGGGAGTAGAACCACCGATTCCACGGAACTTACACGAGTGTAAAGACTAAATCCCTATTGATTCGACAGGCCTCCTTTAGTTGGAACGAAGCGCTCAGGCTCAGAGCACCGCGCCAAATGCGTTTGCTGGAAGTTGCGTCCAGGTAATTTTGCTTCGCGCGTGAGCCGTCTCCACTTCTCGGGGGCTCTTCCACAGACACGGAAATCGAGAGGCTGGTGGCGAGGAGGTCCGGAGAGATTCCTCAGGCGGGGGCAGCGCAGAGGGCGGCTGGGGAGTCCAGGTCCCCCAAGAGCGAGGAAAGGGCAGGGAAGCCTCTTTCGGAGGAAGGTTTTTATTACCCGAGTTTCGAAGTGCGGGGCCGGCACCCAGCTCCCACTGCAGCCCCAACCGGGAATGATCCCGAAAGTTCCACAGAGATTCTCAGTCTTAAGAGAAATTATTATTGTTATGGAGATTTTCCTCGAGAAAAAAAGCGGGTAAATGTCTTGTAGGATTTTTAATATCGTTGTGTGACGAAGAAAACAGTGAAGCTTCGAAAACCTGCATGCTGTATTTGGTGCATTTTGGTCGGTGGGTAATGGTAGCGTTCTTTTGTGGATTTTGGATTTTGTTGTACCCTAAATCAGAAATTGTTGTACCCTTTGGCGCCTGTACTGCAACTCTAATTCCCCAAAAGAAATGGCTGCTTTATAGTGATAATCATATTAATATGCAGATTTTTAGATACAGGCAGATGAGGGGATAGAGTCGCCTTAGAGTCCCTGTAGGTCAAAAAGGACTTGAAGGGTTGCAACAACAACAACAACAACAACATCCACGCAATGTTGGAAGAATTCCAGCATTCTCTTGCTCCCCGCCCCCATCTTGTTCTTAGAGCAAGTGGCCATAATTAGCATAGGGCTTCCTTTCTCTTTTGTATGCCAAAACTCCACCATTTGCCTTTGTGTCATTTAATCGCGTGATCATCAGTACCTTTGGTTTTCAGGTGATCAGATCATGTGACCAAGGACAGTTGCTTGAGTCATTGGTTTTATAAAAGAAACAGATCCCTTCTCAGATCTCTCCCCTATCCTCCATTTTTGCTTCCTCTTCCTCCTCTCCCGCCGTGCTTCGTATCTCCATCAGAAGATGGTGAGTTAAGAAGGAAGCTATTACTCTTCATTAGCCAGTTAGGATGTAGGTTCACCAACGCATATGTAAAGGTAGAAGCCATTAGTAAACTTTTCTAAGTTTGTAACAGTGAAACTGCCTGCATTTGTTTTGATTCTTTAGCCAGTTTCAGATCAGAAAAGCCACACAGAAATTTGGGCATGCTTTTTCTGCTACTTTGCTAAAAGGAGGCTGAATCCTTTCAATTTTAGCTTCCGTAGAATTTCCCAATAGGGCTAACACCCTGGGAAACTAATTCCCAACATGCACAGAACAGGGTCTTCTCCACATAGTGGCCAAGACAGTACAGTCATCCCTTCACATTTGCTAGGGTTAGGGGCACAGGACCCTCATGAAAGTGGAAAAAAAATGAATAACTCTAGGCCCTCCTAAACCATATTTAACACAAAAAAAAGTATGATCACCATATTCAACACACCTTGGATTCCTTTGAGGCATCAGGCTTCCTTCACAAGGCGGAAGTGGCTGGCTGGTGGGACTTGCTGTCACCCCACAGCATTTTTAATAGGGACTTAAAAGCTTCGTTTGCAGTTTTTCAGTCTCATGAGGTTTGCAATCCCTTTTAAAAATGGCATAGGGAGGCAGCAGAGGTGATAGCAAATAATCCATGAATAATCAAATCGCAAAAGTGAAATCTGCAAATGTGAACTGTATTCAGAAATCCTGCTGTTCTTAATGTACCTTAACTCTCACTTACAGTGACTCTATTCTAGAGTTTTCTTGGCAAAATTTCTTCAGAGAAGGTTTGTCCTTGCCTTCCTCTGAGGCTGAGAGAGTGTGACTTCTCCAGGCTCACCAAGGGGGTTTCAATGGCTAAGCAGGGATAGAGACGTGGTGTCTCAGAGTCCTAATCCAGCGCTCAAGCGTCTATGCCACAGTGGCTCTATGCAGAAATCCATACTATAGTATATTGATAAAACAGAAATCCAAGACTTCTACTACCTGATAGCTGAAAATCTATCGGTTCCAATCACATGCAGAAAAGATCTTCATTTCAACTTTCCACGTCTTTTAAACTGTGAGCATGAGAGCTGGTTTTTAGTAATTGCCTGGTTGCTGAGGAAGGGGCTTACTATGGATGAAAGCTTGGATTTTTTAAAAAATGTGCTTTTAATGTTTCTAGTTTTAATCCTTTTAGTTATTTTATAATTTGTTTAATTATGTTTTAACAGTGTACTTCTGTATTTAATTTTTTTTAAAAATCTCTTTAGTTAATCCTTTTGTGATCCACTTTCTTTTTCCTCTTGAGGAGAAAGGTGGATATAAAACAAATCAGTGATGTAAACCTGTGATGTATGTTACCCTGTTTACTGAGGGTCCCGGGAGGGACACCTAAATAACCTTACAATTACACAAGATGGAGAAATTAGTCAAGAGCACTGGTTGGCACTACGAGAGGCAGAGTAACTTAGCAGGATCATGTAACCCAATGATTACGGGGTCAGGCCAAGTCAAGAGGCAGACCGGTTTGAAAATAATGAATGATCTTTATTAAATACAGACACACAGTGTATGCAACACACTCACACAAGTAACTATAGAAAATAAAGGTTGGAGTGGTATAGAGGGATTTTGAGAGGGATTGTTGAATTGGGTGATACGAAACCTGTCCTGAAGTCCGGAAGAAGATAGAGAGCGATGCTGGGGTTCGATGTGGCTCAGCTCGTGGAGCTGAGAGGAGGCTCACCAAGCAAAGTGGTAGCAAGGCGGTTGGAACTTGGGAGCGATCCGAGGAAGGTCTCGGAATCAGAGGTTTTTATAGGGAGAAGTGTGACTGCAGACCCTGCCTTACTTGGGGACAACAATGAGTTTTGGGTGCGAGACAATGTCTCCGAAAGGTCACAGTTTAGCATGATGGACTCAGAGCCGAATTAACAATGGTGTAGCCAGTATGTAAATGCGCGATGCTTGACAGTGGATGGTTCAGCCTTTGTCAAGTTACCTGCTCGGGGCAGGGAGCCTTTGTAGGTAGCGCACATACATAACGAGGTGTTTGTCTGGAAGGTCTCCTAAACCGGGGATCTGGCTATGTCTGGCTTGCCTGTATTGTCTGAGAATATTTCAGCAGTTAAGTGCCGAGCCTAGTTTCATGCTTGTTCGGGGGCCTCACAGACACTTGGCTAAGGGCGGTAGAATAAGGCCAAATTATTGATATCAAAGTGATATCTATATGCTATTTCCAAGGAGGCCTAGAAGGTGCAGTAACATGTACCTCACAGTGATCAGCAAGGCTTCAAATGACTGAACTATGTAGGGCTGGATTGTAATTGCATAGCTTTGTTTGCAGGTTTGTTGGAGGAGTCAGTTCATCTCTCCTCTATATATTTCAAAGTGTCCAGATCAACCAGACACAGATTGTGGAAATTAACTGTGGTTAGAAGGTATAGCTGGAGCCTGGAAAAGCTCTAATCAGGCCTCACAGTCCTTAAAAACCCATCTCTGGTCCTCCTCTACCACCTGGCTTTCTGGCCAGGTAAGGACAGTTCTCAGCTTGATTTCTCAGCACGACAAAACCCTTCCTGATGCCCACCCAACACCCAAGGAAGAAGACGGGAAAGAGAGATTAAATATAGATTCACCATGCCAACCCCCTTGTGACAGATCTTACTTCTCCCAGATCAGTGTGGCAATTTCCCAGTCTCAGGCACCCTGTCTTATTACACAGCTCTGCCTTACTCCTTATAACATTACTTTTGTGTAAAAGGATGAAAGTTTTCAATGTCTATATAGAACCCCTTAATAGTTTTATGATAGTATACAACTCAGGTGAGTCGGTATTTATAAAAATCAACTGTAACAATTATTAAGATAACATACAGAAGAAAGTATTACGAGTTCATATGCAGGTCAAAGTTAATATATTTCTTCAGTCTATTTTTAGATAGTTCTCTTATATCTTTAGACTTTCATATAAAGCTTAGATATCATGTAACAATCCTTTGACTACACTCCCACCAACGCCTCAACCCCCAGTCTAAGTCACACTATTTGGCCAGACTCTACTAGGGTTCAATTACTCTTCTGGCTCTCACTAGGCTTCTTTAATAGTCTCTGCATCCCAATCAGAGTGGTAGCGATCAAAACTATATCATCAGCATATAGAAGAATCGAGAGTTTAATATCTTGAATAGAAACTGGAAAACATTCTGGGCCACTCATCTCTCTAACAATATCGTTTATATAAAAATTAAATAAAAAAGGTGCCAGAAGGCATCCCTGACGAACTCCTCTATCTGTAGGGATATTATCAGACAAAAGTCCATTTGCTCCAAGTCTAACCCTGAGGGAGGTATTTACCATACTAATTCTTAGACTGCAAGACACCACTAAAATCAAAAAGTATTTAGACTCCAAAAGATCTTCAGAAGGAAAATCCAGATCAATTCAAAAACAAAACTTCCACCCTAATCTTATAAAGACCATAACTGAGAAAAGTTAATTCTTGTTTCATATGTGTTGACAAAATCTCCTTGATTGTCTAGCTGTGCTCTTCTGCATCACATCCTAAAAAGTACACCCCACATACATTAAAATGTGGAGTGATAGAAATCTTAAGATTTAAAACGTACACAAATGCCATCCTCTCCATTTTCCATCAAAGTTTTCTGACGTCTATGCAACCATAACCCATATCAGGGCTACCTTATCCATTGGGCACTTTAGGCACAGTACCTAAGGCCTATGAAGATTTTAGCACCAACGAAAAACAGGGTTAACAAAATACGTGAGGTCTATGAAAACAGAAACTGAACACAAGAGTAACATGGGCATATGAAAACCTTAATATGGTCATGGCCCAAATTGCTTGCCAGTAATTCCTGGATAGTGGTACATGCGAATTAAAATGAAAATCTTACAGTGGTTTTTGTGTAGGGAAATTGCCTAAAGAGCTCTTTAAGATATGAGTGACATGGAAAGTAGATGGAACGACTGGCCAGAAAAATCACTTGCTTGGTAAGATTGGAAATGGCACATGGCTATAATGGAGACCTTGGACTGTAGGCTTGAAGTGGACTTTGAAGGAGGGTCAGTCTAGGTAGCCTTAAGACTCTATAAAAGTGTTAAAAGAAATTCTCCAAAAGTGTGTGGCAAGTCAGAGTGTTTTGCACTATGCTGCGCCAGCAAGGCTCAGCAGAGTTCCTGTCTCCAACACAAGGCTAGGTCACAGTGTGCATCGTGCTTGGGATGTTTTGTAAACCATTTTCTGAAATGTAAACAACTTGAGAGATAAGGGGGAAAGTGAAAGCTACAGCAAAACCTCTGCGAAGGAGGGGCAAGAGGAAATGTCTTTGTGTGTCAGAAAGGCTATAAAATCACTTTGCAAACTGTACTCGGGGCTCTTGACACTTCCTGGAAGCGATTCCAGTCAAGCAGCCCAGCCATTTCTTTTAATAAACTCTTTTTCCTTACCTTCGAGGTCTCACTGCCTCTATGTTCCCGCTACAGGCTGAGTGGGCCTAGCTTGGTAGCCCTCTTAAGACAGGCAAAAATGAGATTTGTTTGTGGTTGGGTCACATCTGAGGAAACAAAAGTGTTCAGAAATAGGAGTGGGGCGGGAAGACAATTTTTCTGCTAATTAGAGAAGGAGATCAAAGCTTTTTATCTTCATCAACTTGTTTGCAGAGATAACTCTAATCTCCTGTAATACTGACTTGGAGATTTGCCCAGGCATGTCACTGTTAATGGTGAAAGGAACATCATCTACAGCTGGTGAAATTATCCATTACAAAGTTCATTAATACTGTTAACTACATTTAAAGGACATTAATTGGTTCTGTTCAACAGCTTTCAAACATCTATTGAATCTACTGAGGTTAAAACAATATTTCTTCAGTAGAATGGAATACACACACACACACACTTCAAAGGATTAGAATACGAATAAAATGTTTATAAAAGTGTTCAAATGCAGTTCATAAACCACTTAATCTGTAGTGGTCTGTTTTAGTGGGACTATATACGATCAAGGAGTGTGAGAACTGCAGGCTCATTTCTTTTAGAAAATTGCCAGTTGCATTTCCTGTTTAAAAGACTGGAAGGCAGTTTGCCATATTGGCATAAAGGTGGGAAGATATGGAAGCATTCTGAATTTAGAAGAATACACTCATAAGAGGGGTAGGCAAGTAAAATACATCTTTCAGAATTTCCAAGACCACCCTTTTTCTATCAAAAAGTATACTTGGGAGTACTCCTGAGAAGTTCAGAGGCAGCACTACAGGACTGAGTATCCTTCAGAAAACAGAGCACTACCTTTTAAGCAAAACACAGAAAAATGGACCCCGGGGGCGGGTGGGAGACGTCTGGACAGAAAGCCGCCTTTTTATTGCTAATTATCCTCAAGACAACTACCGAGCGACTGATGGCGACCCTATGGACTAGCGCCTTCCAAGGCCCCCTGTCATCACCAGCCCATCTCAAGCCAGGCAGCCACGGCAGGCTTCTGGCTTGAAGCGCCTCCCTCCCCGCCAAGTTCATTGATTAAAGCAATCAGGAGGGAGGGAAAGAGGACGGGGGTTTGCCCTCACCTCTCTGTCTCTGGCAAGTTGTCTGCTCCGTCGCATTCCGCCTGGTCTCCGTCCCTCGCTCCCTCCTTCCGATGGCCCGGTAGGGACTCGAACCCTGGTCTCCGGAGTCGTGGTCAGAAGCTCAGACCGCTTCACCACGTGGCTCCCGATCCCTAGAGAGATATTTCGGACAGACGGGGAGGGGATACCGATTCTTCCGCCTCAGTCCGGCAGCTGAAAGACTTGGGGGCGGACCAACGGCGGCGCCTCCCGTCCTGATTTGCCCTCCCCCTCCCCGGCAAAGCAGCAGAATATATTCGTTCGTTTTTCCTGCCGCTGGATTGCTGGGATTGGCACATTTGGACAAGATTTGGAATTATCCTACCCTTCCTCCGCCATGTATTTTACAGTCTTTCATTTTCAGGCGAGGACGATTAATTTATGGAAGGGATTTATGAAAATATTCCCAGGGAACAACAGCTCTGTTTGTTTGGGGAACAAAGCGGCGGAGGACACAGAGCATTACGAGTTACCTAAAATTAGGTGAGCTCTCTCCTTGGTAATAAATTTAGAGGCTGTAGTTAAGGGCAGGCAGAGTGGTCTAGGGGTTTGAGCGCTGGGCTACGACTCTGGAGGCCAAGGTTTGAATCCCCGCTCGGCAGCGGAGACTCAGCCTCTTGAGGCTGGTTGGATGTGCCTCCTTCTGTGTATGTTAGGAAAAGGAAATACTACGTTTAAAATTCCCCAGGCCGGTTAGGGGCGCACGTGCTATCTTGCCACCCGTGACTCTCATAATTTGGGGCGTTCTGCAATGGCTTCCTGTAAAAATTTTTGCGAGGATGAACATATTTACTGTTAAAGAAGGTGCTGTCGTGGTGCAGAAGCATCCTCAGGTAGAAATCCAATTGTTAATCCGATGAGAGTAGAACCACTGATTCCATGGAATTTACAGGGGTGCTGCCCCCCTAAATTTCCGCTGATTCGATACGCCTCCTTTAATTGGAAGGAATCATTGGATTTAAACCGAAAGTCAGAGTCAAGCACAAAATGTGTTTGCTGGAAATTGCGCCCAGGTATCTTGTGCTTCGCTTGTGAGGGTTTTTTTCTTCCCGACTTCTCGGGGGCACTTCCACAGAAACGGAAATCGAGAGGATGGCAGCGAGCAGAGTCGGAGGGATTCTGCAGAGGGGAGGAGGGCAGAGGGCGGCTGGAGGGCCGAGGTCCCCTAAGGGAGGGGAAAGGGCAGGAAAACCTCTTTCGGAGGAAGATTTTTAGTGCCCAGTTTCGGAATGAGGGACAGGCACCCAGCTCCCATTCCAGCCCCACCGAAGAAAAATCCTGGAAGTTCCACAGTTTCGTAGTGGAAGAACTTATCCTAAGATAAATTACGATTTTTTATGATAATTTAACTCGATGAAAAGCGGCGAAAAAAAAGGCGAGAAAATCTGTATGATTTTTAACATCTTTCTGGACGAAGAAGTCAGTGAAGCTTCGAAAGCCTGCATGATGTCCTTTGCGCATTTTGGCTAGCCAGTAAAGGTATCGAACTGCATTCAGTTCTCCGCTGAGATACTGTTCTTCATGAAAACATTTTGTTTAATCACTTCTCATTCAGACAAATGGTATGTGCGTAGCCGCAGCTGTATTGTCGGTGATTTCCTGGGATATTCAAAATTTCCTTTGAATATTCCATAAATACTGTACATTGTTGGTTTATATATAATTAGATAGTGAAGTACTTCTACGCTCCTATGGCGTACATTTTATTCTATTAAGGAAAGCTTCTTGTTGGTGTATATTTAAACTCTGACACTTTAGCATATCCCACTATCTTCACTTAAATCATATGTTGGTTTCTTGCCTCCCGTTCTTTATCTTTAATTCTTACATATCCTTGTAGTTCCTTGTCTTTCTTCCTCCTTTTTTAAAACTCAAAGCACACTGACAGTTCTCTCCACTTTTTTCTACACAGACACACAGTCGAGATCTCTCTCAAGAGTGGGAAGGTTTTCCTTCACGAGGGCGCAAGCAAGAGAAATATCTGCTTTTGGCTTAACAGAAAATGCCTGTTCAAGTGTAACAAATGCAAAGAGGACTTTCCTGTCCAGTAACTGGAGCACAGTGTAGTGGTTTGAGCACTGGAGTAGGTCTCTTGAGGTCAGGATCCGAATCCCCTCTGGGCCATGTAAAATCACTGGGTGATCTCGGGCAAGTCTCACTCTCTCAGCCTCGTAGGGTAGCAAAAGGACCCCGCCCCCTACAAATTCGCCACAAAAGCGCCGTGATCTTAGGGTGGCCACAAGTGGGAAACAACTTGAAGGCTCACAACAGCAACAACATCGTCCAAGACACAGGACACGGTCTCCTCCAGGTAGTGGGAAAAGGATATGCAGAGACCTTGTTCTTCTATGGTGACTCTATACTAGGGTTAACTCGACAAAATTTCTTCAGAGAAAGAAGTCTTTCCTTCGCCTTTCTCGGAGGCTGAGAGAGTGTGACTTGTCCAAGTTCACCAGTAGGCTTTCCATGGCTGAGTAGGGGTAGAGACCTGCTCTCCTACAGCCCTAGACCAACATTCACCGCTACACCACAGAAATCTGTACACTGATAAACAGAAATCTAAGACTACTACCAACTGGTGGCTGATAATCTATAAATTCCAAACTTCTGAAGAAAAAGATCTTCATTTCGCCCCTCCAGTTGTTTTAAACTGCGACGCAAATGCTGCTTTCAAAACAAAATCAAACCAAAACCAACCAACCAACCAACCAAAAAAACCAGACAGATTTTGGGTTGTTGAGGAAGAGGCTTATAGTGGAGGAGCGCTGGGATTTTTTAAGATATAATGCTTCTAGTTGCATTTTATTTAACTGTGTTTTAATAGTGTAACTTTGTTTTTGTTTTTTAAAAAGTCTGTTCAGTTAATCCTCCTGTGATCCACCTTCTTTTCCCATTTGAGGAGAAAGGTGTCTCACAGAGATCCGCTGGGGTTTAAATAGCTGAACTAGGGCTGGATCGTAATCGAGTCGGTTTGTTCTCTGGTTTGTTGCTTTGCTGGACAGAGTCAGTTTGTCCCGCTTCTATACGCTTCTAAGTGTCCAGATCAACTGCATAAACATTGTTGAAATTAAGGTGGTCAGTAGGTGTACTAGGGTTTGGTTTTGTTTCCTTTTGTTGCTGTTTTCCTTGAAGGAGGGAGTCTAGTGGTCTTCCACGTGTTCTGCGGGCAGCACACTACTAAGGCTGTTGGTTCAAAAGTACCTCCTCTTGACTGCACCGGGGCCAGTTCTCTAATGGCAGTACCAGCAGTGGTTTTATTTGCCATAAAGAAGTATTACGCATTCATAGCAAAACGTAATAACAATAATAGATCTCAAGGCGGTTATAAATTACAGCATAGAATCATAGAGTTGGAGGATACCCCAGGGGACATCCAGTCCAACCCCCTGCCATGCAGGAACCCCCTTCAAAGCATTCCCAGCAGATGGCCATCTAGCCTCTGTTTAAAAACCTCCAAGGAAGGAGACTACACCACACTACATTGTTCTTCCTGAGGTTCAGGTGGAATCTCCTTTCCTGCAGCTTGAATCCGTTGCTCCTTGTCCTGGTATCTGGAGCAGCGGAAAACAAGCCCGCTCCCTCCTCGACATGACATCCCTTCAAATATTTAAACACGGCTATCATGTCCCCTCTTAACCTTCCCTTCTGCAGACTAAACATCCCTAGCTCTCTAAGCCGCTCCCCCTAGAGCATGGCTTCCAGACCTTTCACCATTTTGGTCGCCCTCTGCTGGACACGCTCCAGCTTGTCCATATCTTTCTAGAGTTGAGATGCCCAGAACTGGACACAGTATTCCAGATGAGGTCTCCCCAATGCAGAATAGAGTGATACCATTACCTCCCTTGATCTAGACACCATACTCCTATTAATGCAACCAGGAATCACATTGGCTTTCTTGGCTGCCGCATCACACTGCCAAGTCATGTTCAGCTTCTGATCTACTAAAGCCATTTCCGCACTACACTGTTCTAGTGCTGTTATTCAACTTTCAACTTCCTGGGAATTCTGGGATTTGTAGTTTATTGAGGCCAAAGATCCCCCCTCCAAACAGCAAACTCCAGGATTCCATAGGATGTTGAAAGTGGAGTAATGGCACTATAACAGTGTAGTGCGGAAATGATGTAAGGCTCCTAGATCCCTTTCACACCTACTGTTATCCAGCCAGGTGTGCCCCATCCTATATTTGTGCATTCGATTTTTTCTGCCTACCTGCAGGGCCTTACATTTCTTTCTGTTGAAATTCATCTTGTTAGCTTTGGCCCAGCTGTCTAACCTGTCGCGGTCGTTTTGAACTTTGATCCTGTCCTCTGGCATATTAGCAACGCCACCCAATTTGGTGTCAGGAAAGTTAAAAAGTAATTAAATCATCATAATACTAAACCCCACTAAACCAGTTTTGTTGCATCAAAACCAAGTCTGAGAGAGCGGGCGGGGATCACCAGTGACACCTTACAAGGGAATGGGTTTTCTGCGGCACCCTCATCCCTGAACTTTTGCCGCGGCAGTCTGCTTCGCACAGCGTCTCTTGGACTGGAGGCTTCGGTTCTTGGTCCCAGCGCCAGTTCAGCGCCATGTTTCCAGACGGGCATTTTGAAGTCCCAGGCCGAAAGCTCTGTCGCCTCTCCAGATAACGAGCCCCAGGATTCCTTATAAGGCAGCCATGGCTTTGGAAGCTGAATCAGAGCGCAATGACTCGGCGGGTTTACCCCTTTCTGCCTTCCATTTCTGCACTAGACTGTTGTAGCGTTGTTATTCCAATTTCAACATCCTATGGAATCCTGGGGTTTGCAGTTTAAGGCCCCTCCCTAAATTGCAGACCCCAGGATTCCATAGGATGTTGAAAGTGGAAAAATAGCACTATAACAGTCTAGTGTGGAAATGGCCTTTGTTCGCATGGTTCTCGTACCTTGAAAAACTCCGAGAAAGAAACGCTGACGTAGTAACGATAACGCCAGACATTCCGAACCTGTCCTTCTCCCTTCCCCTCTGCGCGCCATGAACCTGAGGCGCTGGAGGAAACACCACCGGATTAATTTCTGCCTGGCACACAGTCTGATGTAGTATAAGAGTGGTGGCCTGGTGAGTGGATTCAAATCCAGAGCTGAGCGTGGCGGTCAAAACGTGTCCCTAAACTGATTATAATTCATCCTCCCGACTAATTACGGGTCCATTTCTTTTACTGCAAAAATCTGGCAGTTTTTTAAAATCAAAGTTTTAGCCTTGGATGGAGGTTAATAATGTTGTGTTCGCTCTGTGTGAGCCTTCAGGTCATTTCGATTTACGACGACGCTAAAGGGAGGAACCTATCCTAGAGTTGTATTGGCGAGATTTGTTGAAGGAGGCTTGCCATTGCCTTCCTCGGAGGCTGAGAGGATGTGACTTGCCCAAGGCCACCCAGGGGTTTTCCATGGCCTCCCAGAGTCCTTGTCCAGCACTCAAGCCACCAACCCAAGGCGGGGGCAATAATATTACTGTGGCAAAACATCTTCATTTCAGAGTAGTGTGTCCTCTTGGCAGAAAAATATGTGCCTTACTTGGGATACCCCAATTTCTGGCCCTGCGGGGTGAGCTTTCCCCAACTCGACTTTTGACTGGAATTCTCCTGAGAGTCGATATCACATAAAACACTGAACAGATAAAATATATTGCATTTATTCATCAGATGTAAGTAGAAACAAACGTCTAGCCAAGTTAAAGAGGGATAAAAGTCAACTCCCCACCCTGAAACGGTTTAGTGAAGAATTTAGGATGTTTTTCAGTACAAAACTTATGGTAAGAAGCTTCTTTGTAGATCTACTGAAAATGGAATCCTGAGAGGGCGGCTGTATTTTTTTTTCATATTTCGGTACGGACTAGGAAGAATTTTTCTCTCTTGTTCTGATAAAATAGTTAGTTTCTTTTCGGTAACTGTCTTTGTTGCCCGACTTTCTGAACCAGTTTTCACTGGGCTGCGGCCATAATAATTCAGGTTCAGTCATCCAGCCAACAAAGAAATCTAGGATAAGACAAACTGGGAAGTGCTATTCCGCAGCCTTCACAAAACTGGTGTAAAAATAAGTAGAGAAATAATGAACTACAAAAGTGTGGGGTGGGGGAGAGAATAGATTATTCTGAAGAGTACCTCCCTTTAAGGATTGCATTTGAGACCGGAAAGGGATACATGAAACTCTCCTTCCTTTGGCGCTAAAAGCCAATTCAACAGGCAGGACAGGTGGAGCTTAAAAAGTTACTTTTTGTCAGTGGAGCATAATTTTTTAGCCCTTATCTAATTACATAAATCGCAGTCTTAACAGAACCTTTCCAAAGTAATAGCTTACCGATATTAGTACCATTATCATGGATCATTCTAATTCCGTACTATTTCTTATTTCCCGTATTATGATTTGCCTGGTTTTTATTTACAAAAGTATCTCTTACGCAATTCATACATACTTAAATCTCATGTTACAATAATCCTTACATTACAATACATTACATTTTAAGTTACCCTTTGCAAGTACTTCATAAACGGTTGCCGTGTTTGAAGAAATTGGTGATTTGGGTTATTATCTAGAAGGTGAGTGAGCTTATTCATTTCTACCACTTCTGATAATTTCTCCAATCATTCCCCTTTGGATGGAATTGAGACCTTCCGCCAATGAAAACAACTTATCCAATTTGTGCCTTTAGCGAAGTTTGAAGGTTACCTCAATGTATATGTAAGTTTTTTTCTTTGTATTGCTATTCACTATTTATCTTTCTATTGTTGTCCTTTTTTCGTTATTTATATGGTACTATTGGTATTGTTTTCTGTCTGTTCTTACACCGTTTTTCATTGTCTGTTTGTTCCTATATTTTACTGGAAATTAATAAAAATATTCAAAATAAGTTACTTTTTGGAATACATTCCATGCTAACCAGTGGATTCCAGGAACTGTGATAAAATGTTTTAACTTTTTCAACTTCTGAGACTGTGGGACTTCTCACACACACACACACACACACTCACAACATATGGGACCAAATATTGGCTACACCATGCCAAGTATTGGGATCCTCCTGAGTCCTTAATTCCATAAGGTTGAATTCTCAGGTGTTGCACAGTATTCTGCAACACTTTGAAATAAACAGATAGACGGACAGATGACGGATGCGCATACTTATGTGTGAGACACACGGACCACGCTGGCTCTTGCAGGGATTAGTGTTACTGTTGCTCCATGCCTTCAAGTCCTTTCGGACTCACGGCGACTCTAGGGCAAAACTATCATAGTTCTTTTTGTTGGGGGTGGGGTGGGGAGACTTGTTCCGAAAGGCGTGTCTTTGCCTTCCTCTGAAGCTTCCATGGAGTTCCATGGCCGAGGGGGGATTCGAACCCTGGCCCCCCGAGTCGTAGAGTAAAGCTCAAGCCACTACACAATGTTGGCTCTCCTTGCAGGAGAACTGTAGATGCTCTTTTAAAAACCAGATATTCTTTTCTGTTTATACCCTCTGCCTAAACCCCTTCCATTAAGAGTTACGCACGAAGTGTCCCATTTGCCAAAGATTTTCCTTCCCTCTTTTCTGGAACTCAGAATCCTTCAACGAAATTGACCCTGGATTCTGGACAACCCTCCCCCCTCCGCTTCCCCCCCCCCCCATAGCTATGATACATTTGTGGCATTTGCTGGCAGGAGATGACTAACAGTGCCCTATTCCGCCCTACTCCTTACCCAGTTAGCACCCACACAACCTCCTCCCAGGTGTTTCCCGTAACCCGCTGCAGTCCCAGCTGGACGAGTCCCTTCCCCCCAGATTACTAGAGAAGAGGAGATGCAGTTAGAGAGAGGAAGCCCGCCTCGCCTAGAGCTTTGAGGGCTAGTCTAGGGCTCCAGGGGACTGAGATTTGAATCCCTGCTCGGCCGTGGAAACCAGGGGCTGATCTCCGGCAAGTCACACTCTCTCAGCTTCAGAGGACGGCAATGGTAAACCGCATCTAAACTAATCTTGCCAAGAAAACCCTGTGATAGGTTCGTCTTAGGTCAGGAGCCAGCTTGAAGACTTACAGTAACAAGAAGAAGGGGGCATCAAAAGTTAGCTTAGATGGGGAACCCCACGTGAACACATCGGCAAAGAGCAAAGCCGGAGGCGAGGGGTATTTTAATCGCATCCTTCTTCCTTCCCTCCTTGGGCGATTTTCTTTGAGCAAAGGAGATAATAGCAGCTTCGTCTGACAGCTCCGGGCCTGCTATAACTCACACCAATCATAACAGTTGGCCTGAAGCCACATTGCGTTGTGCTTTTTGCAGTTAAGGAGACACTTACGGTCACGTCCGTACGTGTGTGTGTCAGTTTCAGGCTCCTATTGGCTCCCGGGGATCAGGTGTACAGAGGAGGCGGCAGCGAGGCGGAAGGCTCTCTGAACCTCTTGCCAGAGACGCGCGTGGCTGCTTCGCAGGTAAGTGGAACCGGATGGCGGAGCGAATCTAAAGGCGGGAGGAGAACTGATGTCCCCCCGACTCTGACGAATACTCGGAAGAGGGAAAAAAAACCCGCTGTGTGTGCGCGTGTGTGTGTGTGTGCGCGCGCGCGCGCGCTCGCGCAGGGAAAATCGTCTCCTCCCCCCACCCCGGCCCCTCATGGTTCCTCTTTGTACTCTAAGGCGCTCGAGTGCTTTTTTTTTCTTTCTTTCTTTCTTTCTTTTTTTTTGTTTTAAATCAGCCAGGCTTTTGGCAATTGCCCGGTTACTGAGGAAGGGGCTTGAATTTGCTCGAGCTCCGGGGGATCGCGCTTCTCTTGGGAGGCTTCGCTCGGGCTGCGGTGCGTGGCCAGGCTCTTCCAAACGCCGAGGCTGGCTGGAGGAAAACGTCCGCGTTGCTGCGGGTGGGGACGGGACGGGACGGGGCGCTGGCGCTAAAAGGAGAGCGTGCCAGGCCGGGCGCCTGCAGCGCTTAGCCTCTTCTTTTCCCATTTGTTTTTGGGCACGGACCCTTCGGGGAAAGGGAGGGAGGGAGGGAGGGAGGGAGGGGGCAAAAGTGGCAGGAAAAGCTTCCCATTGCCCTTCCGTGGCCGAATCTGGAGGCAGAAAGAGAGCGGCGGGACATCGCCCTGAGGCGCCAGGCGATCAACCAGTGGCCGCCCTCCCTCCGGCTGCGCGCTGGGGAGAGAACAAGCGCGATCGCGAGCTGGCAGGGGAGAGAGAGACACCCCTCCCCTCGTGTCCAGTTGAGACTCCCCCTTCCCAAAGCGGTAGCTGCGGGGGGGGAATGAAGAATTCTACTCCCAAGAATTCTACTCCCCCGCGAAAGCGTCCTTCCGCTGCCCCATTTCTAAGCGTCGCAAAGAGAAAATCCTCCACTCCTGGAACTCTCCTATTCGTGGTGTTCGCAATCCCTCGGTCGCTTTCCTTGCCCTTTGCCTTTGGATGCCTGAACTGTATTTCTAAATGCTCAACTGAAGTTCTAAGTAACTGCCCTGCCAGACTTTTGCACGAGAAGGAACATTTCGGGGGGGGGCAGATTTTTTTGAGGGGGCACGAATGCCTTCATTCCTCCCACCTCCCCGCGCGACACTTCAGCCCTTCTCTCAAAAGCCGTGTTGCGGCTTCTTGGGCTGTGATAACGGCCATGGTGGATCCAGGTGGCTGGAGGCGAGCGAGAGACGGAGAGGCAAGGAGCCGAGTTCCCCATCTCTGCAGCTTCACCCCGCCGCCGTTGGCCGTGCTCCCCAGTCAAGCCCTGGGAATCCAGAGGAGGCGGAGGCGGCACAAGATGGCGAGGAGAGCACCTTTCTCGGCCCCTTTGAGAAACCTACCGAGGAAGGAATGAGGAGATCCTTCACGCTCCCGCTCCTCACGCCTGGAATGGTCAAGAGGAAGTGGTTGAGAACTTGAAGCAATGCCTAGAATTTTGTTTTGCGGGGAGGGGGGAGGCAGCTGGCTAAAGAATAAGGATGGTGGTTCTTCTGCAACAGATACTTTCCCAAACTCTCCTCTTTCTAGAGCAGTGGTTCTCAACCTGTGGGTCCCCAGATGTTTTTGGACTTTGGACTTTTGGAGCATTGACCATAGTGGTTGGGGCTTCTGGGAGCTGAAGTCCACAAACATCTGGGGACCCACAGGTTGAGAACCACTGCTCTAGAGCGTCCTGCGGCTGGGTGTGCCTTAGAAGTCAGAACTATAATTTCAAAGAAAGGACAGCTGCCCTTCCCCCACTAGGCTCCCGCCACAGACAGACAGATGCAGGGACCCCAGGACTGGGTTTAAGGGGTGTAGCAGGGCGGGTCCACATTGGCAGGCAGGTCTCCCAACCTGCAAGTCCTTGCGAAGAGAGGGCAAATTACTTTCCGTATCTCTTAACATTGAAACGTTCTTAAGTGATGGAAGGATAGGTATGAAGACTCACTACAAGCCCAGGAGGGTACCTGTGCCCTTCCTGTGTCCAGTGTAGTTTACTCCTAAGTAACTCCGGGGAGGCTGGGTGGCAGGCAGCCTTTGTTAGGCCTCTTGAGAGGGTTCAACGACTGTCACTCTCTTGATATTTCTCTGTGCTTAATCCTTTTGAGCACTCCTGACTCCCCGAGGATGCTCAACTTCGGAGGAGTCTTTTGATAGATCATTAAAGGGTGGGGAGTAGACAGTTCTTGGCTTTACGTAGCCTGACATCCGCAGGGACAGAGGAGGGGAGTGGTAGAAGCGGGGGAAGTGGCTGGTGCTCCCCCTCCAGATTCCCTGCCAAATGAGGCAGTAAACGACTGGGACCCTTGTTCTTTGGCGAATCTTACCTCGTTTGTATGTTCCTTTGATCTGGAGTCTACTTCGGGCAACCCCATGAATTTTCTTAGGCAAGGACTACTCAGAGGTGTTTTTGCCAGTTCCTTTCCCTGAATCCTGAGCCAGGCTGTTATTTCCTCATCTCCTGCTTTTAGCAGTGGGGAAACTCCACTCTGAATTGGAATTGCTAGGACGGGGTTTGGATAAAACTGTTTGGAGGAGAGTAAATCCAACAGGTGATGCTCATCAGCTGGGCAGAGGGGGGAGTGGGTGGGTCCCCCAGAGGTGCCCCCTAGCAGTCTGCACACCAAAAGGGCTCCTGGGTGGTTCACGCATGACACCAACTGGGTGGAAATGTGAGTTTATTTAATGATTTTCCATGCAGAAGCATTATCTGGGAGCACAAGAAATGCAGCACAACCATCTTGCTGTAGCTGGAGAAGAAACAATAACGCTTATGACTAATAGTCCAGGCAGTGAGCCAGAAGAGAGATGCAACAGCAATGGATGCTGTGGGACAGGACAAGTGCACAGTAAGTGAGTTTTTTCTCTGAAAATAAAAACTACACAGGTTGAGATACTGTTCTTTCATTGAAGTCCCATGAAGATGTGGGGAGAAAAACATGCTGGCTATGCAGTAAACCCCATAAAAATGTGAATGTTATTGTAAGAATTTGGTCCTTGTTACCTTGTCTAACAAGATATACGTGTTCTGACAGTGCAAAACTGTGATGTGAAGACCAGTCTTGTACATTATTTCCTCATGTATATGTGCCTTTAAGTTGCCTGTCAATATATGGCAACATAAATCATTGGCTTTTAGCTGGAAACGTCAGGGACAATTCTGAACGGGCAGCTCTGCTTCTGGTAAACAACTCAGCTGCCTCAGCAGGAGTGGCACTGAATCCAAGAGAACTTAGTCACTTGGTCCTTTGTGAGTGTCGAGGAGGGAGTGGGCTTGTTTTCTCCTGTTCTTGAGACCAGGACAAGGAGCAATGGATACAAGCTGCAGGAGGGGAGATTCCACCTGAACCTCAGGAAGAATTTCCTGACGGTCAGGGCTTTCCGGCAGTGGAATGTGCTGCCACGGAGTGTGGTGGAGTCTCCTTCCTTGGAGGTTTTTAAGCGGAGGCTGGATGGCCACTTGTCGGGAGTGCCTTGAGGGTTTTCCTACATGGCAGGGGGTTGGACTGGATGGCCCTTGTGGTCTCTTCCAACTCTACATTTCTATGATTCTATGATTCTATGAGTGTACATGATGGAGCAATACTATTAGGGCAGATCCAAACCAATTGAATATCCTAGTTTCTGTTCCTTTGCTGGTCAGTTCCATCCTTGGAGATTTTAATATCTGTGAGTAAAGCTCTGGATTCAAAAAGCATGTGGTGGGGCTTGACCATCAACACTTTGAACCAGTTTATCACAATGTCTGAATGGAATAGCAGCTGTCTTACTAGCTGCCAGATACACCCAGTAGCTAATCTCAAGAACAGAAGGTGTCGGCCATGACTGAATCATGCCTTGAAGCTATTGTCTCATACTAAGAATTGCCACTACCTCTCAAAACCTACTTAGCACTTCTTCTGTTTTGACAATTGGCCTTTTCCGCATTTTATATTTAAAACGGGCCAGCGTGTACTCCAGCGAGGATGTTTACACTTGGGAGCGAACTGGGTCCGGACTACTTAATGTTTGTCCGGATTTCAGCCCGCTCCGGAACGCCCAGAACTGGTGGTTCCCCATGCTATTGAAAGACCGATTAAAAGAGGGCTTTCAATAGCCCGGCGTGCCCCAGTCCGTCGCTGTCCGAGGCCCTTTCCGCACGAGGCAAGGGAATCGCTCCGTGCTGTTACCTACCGCTTCTTCTGGGGTCTGAAGCAACGTGGGCTGTCCCTGAAGCCCTTCTGCAGGGCTCCTCCTTGGTGCAGGGAGAATTGGAGCAGTGTGAGGTCTGTAGATCCATACTGCTCCGGCTTCCAAAATGGCTGCTTCCAGCTTCCAAAATGGCTGCTTCCAGCTTCCAAAATGGTAGCTTCCAGTTGGTCGTGGGACCTGACCAATGACTGAAGCTTGCCATGCCTAAAGCCCACCCTCCACAGATCGCAGGTTTGCATTGGTGAGAGCCTGCAAATCTGCACAAAGGAGCAGGAACGCAATGGCGTGTTCCAGGAAAATAAAGGCCTGTTTTTTCTGGTCTTTCAAAAACACGCTGGAGGACCACTTGGGGTCGTCATGGAGCGGACTGAGGTGCGGATCTCTGGTAAGTAGTCTGCTCCTAGTCCGCTCCAAGGTGCAGACGACCTCCATGAGAGGACGCACTGCCCCGTTCTAATTGCCTGGTGCGGAAAGGGCCCTAGTGTAGATTTGCAGGCTCGCACCAGCGCAAGGCTGCAGATCTTCCAGGGGCGGGTTTCCGGCTGGCGAGCTTCTCCGGTTGGTGGAGAGCCTCTGCCAACCGGAAGCCTCCATTTCGTCTCCAGAGAGTGTGTAGCGCGAGCATGTGCTGCTCTGGATCATCGGGGAGAGCGTGCCAGTCTGGTGAGAAATGGACTGCCCCATTTCCCCCACAAAGTGCGGAAAGAATTTGAATAGAACAATTGCAAAATAAGCTCCTTAAATGCTGAACAGCACCTGTGAGTCTACAAAATGTATAGGCTATTTTGTTTAAAAAATTATTTTGACTGTGTTCTAGAAGACGTTTGTAGGCCAACCAGTATGTTCTCTGTCTTTTCAAGTGTTTGAGCTATATATAGTTTTTTCATCTAGTTCAGTAAGAAAGGAATAGTTAACTTTTTTCTACTGATATTTTTTCCCTTTGATTTGTAATAACAGCTGATAATCAAAACACATCGTCATGTCAAGGTGACATTAACTGCTGCCTGACACTCAGACATTGGTGGGGTAAGTATATTGAATTCCTTATTCCCTAATATAAATTAAAGATGAAACACCATTAACAAAACTAGCTATGTTACTAGCTCTTTGTAGCTTATTTTGCATGTGCAATTTGGACTTTGCATATAGAATATATCCAGGCCTGGAATGACAGGTAGGCCTTTCATTTGTATGTAGAAGATGACAAGAGTAGGGACAGAAAACCTGTGACCATCCAAATGTAGTTGGACTCACATTCCCATCATCCTTGACCATTGGCTATGCTGCCTAAGACTGATGAGAGCTGGAGCAGAAGAACACATGGAGGGCTGAATTTTGCTCAGCACAGTGACAAGCAGTTTAATAATAATTATTATTTGTTACCCGCCTCTCCCCAAGGCTTGAGGCAGGGTGTAGAACATAGAACTAAAAAATCATAATTAAAATACACCAAAACATAGATTGATTAGTACATATAATATATACTATGATTAAAATAGATCACAGTTAAAAGTACAGTTAAAAATACAGTTAAACATGCAATTAAAAGTACAATTAAAAACAATTAAAAACACAATTAAAAATAGACTCAGTAGGTCTGCCAGTTTGAGGTTGGAGATCTGGCCCAATATACTGTCACATACCTGTTCCAGGAAATAAGCTTATTTTTACATCAGTGTTAGCCCTGAAAAAGACTTTGGAGAAGCAGTTAAGATTCTTGCATTTTGTAGCTGAGAGACTTTAAGTTCATGTGCCTGGTGAAATACAGATATTCATATTACAGTGAAGAGTCATGCTTTGGTGTCATTGTCATTTCTGAGGTATCTGTTCCCTATGTAACAATTCCCATAGTTTAGGGTTGCCATTCCACCCAACTGGCAGAGTCTCACAGTTTTTAGGCAAGCCACCTTGTGCCTCTTTGGACCATCAGCTGCCCTGGGTTCCAAGCTTTCATTTGAAACAGAGCAAACATCTACCTCTTGTAGGAGCAGAATTCTGGGGCAAAATGTACAGTCACTCTTCTGTTCAATTGTTTTGCAAGAAACAAGCCTGTCACTGCTTTTAATGTGTTCAGTCAATGAGTGAAATTTCATATCTTTGACTAACCTTTACTCAGTTCCAATTTCCTGTTCTATGGCTTAATGTTACAAATCTGCAGGAAAGTCTAGCTTTTAAAGGAAAGTCTAGCTGAAATCTGTTTTGCAGAGATCCTTGCAGAGCTTACACAGAAAGCAATGGAGTCACTGGAGTGAAGGAGGAAGCATGGAAGAAAGCAAGGAAAAGTTGTCAAACAACAATGAATATTTAAGGTTCCATAGAGTCTGTTTTCCATGACTTGTTTTATATAGGAATATGATGTAGTTTTGTTAGATATACATAAAAAAAAAATCAAGTTCTATTTTATGAGAGACACTTGGGGTTCTCCCCCTATTTGCTGTGGAAGGAAGATAATTATGCACATTATAGTTAATTGTTCTCCACCCCCCACTTTCCTCCTTCCAGCAGTAGTGCCCCTGTTGCTACCTCCTTCTGCTTTGTGCAGTCAGCAGCAGCGAAGTGGGGAAGATGAAGAGAGGGGTGGGGGTGCAATTCAAGTGGGAACTGAGGACAGTGTGGCACAGTGCAAGGTGAAGCACGCTGGAGGCAAAAGAGGGAGGCCTGAAGGTGAGCAGGTTGGTTCAAGGTCCAAGTGCAAGGAGGCATGGTAGCATAAGGGGAAGGATGAAATACAGCAGTAAAAGAAATGGTGAACTATTAACATGTTTAATTTGCATAATTAGAATGCAAATTAATAATATACACAATTATAAAGAGGCCTGGATTTGAAGGGCTGGAATATGGCAACCCTATTATAATCATATCCCCAGAGAGATGCCCAAACTGCAGAGACCTCTGTTGATCCTTAACATGAACAAGCCAATTTTTTTCTTAAACAGGTGCAAGAATGGATGGATAGACAGATAGATAGATATAAAACTCTAAGTTGTCCATTTGAAACCAAGCTGCTGTAAAATAATTTATGTTACATGGGGCAGATCATGACAACATAATATTGCTGGGAAAACCCACCTTCCTTCAGCTACTGAGAGGATTGTTGGTAAACTTAGGGGGGTCATAGCCTGGGTGGGATGGGATGGGGCAGAACAGACAATGTCGATCGTCTTTACTGTACAAAAGGTAGAGTGCTCTGATCCTGTGAGGCTTGTCTTCACTGTATCGTTGCTTTGCCTCATCAAACAAGGCTACTCTTTAGATAAAAAATCAAGCATTTCTGTCTATTAGAACTGCTTATTTCTGACTTATGGTGAACCTATCACAGAGTTCTCTGGAGCTGAAAAAGTGTGACATGCTCAAGGTGGGTTTCCATGGCAGTTGAGCAGGCAATTGAACCCTGGTCTCTTGAGTCATACTCCAATGCTCAAATCACTATACCACGTTGGCTCTCAGAACTATAAGTATCAGAGCTACTTATACTTAAAATTGCATCAGTGTTTTAATGATATGTTCTCTCTCCCTTTCTCTCATTCCACAGGAAAGCTGAAATGAAAGATGTTGTCATTATAATCTTGGGTTTATTGCTTCTTATCTCAGTGGTTATCAATATTTACCTGGGTGGTGAGTTTGAAATTTCCATCTCATTGACATACTGCTGCAGTGCTAAAATTATTAGTTTTGGTTTCTGTAAGGTACTTTCTCACCAAGCCCAGTCTTATTGGTTGATATGCCAGTGGCTCGTTCTTCCCTTGCCGTACCTGCTGCAAAAAATGGCCCCAAAACTATTTTATGACACCAGGAGTTCCAATGCTCAGCCACTTCCCAAAGTCTGGGGATCCAAAATTTTATTGTTTCACCCCCTCCTCCACCATTTATGGGGCGCTATTAGACATTGCCATGTTTTTGGATATTTTAGCCCTTCTTTGCCTCCCCCTTTTCTTATTTAAGCCTATACAAGCCTTCCTTCAAGCTGGAAGCTCTTTCACACTACACAGTTATAGCTTTGATTCCACTTTAACTGTCGTTGCAACCTCCTGAGGAACCTTGGGATTTGCAGTTTAGGGAGGGGGCCTTTAGAAACCTGAACCAGAGAGCTCTAGTGCCTGTACAAAGACTCTAGATTGCCAGAAGATGTGGCCATGGCAGCTAAAGTGAAATCACAATGCTATAATTATGGAGTGTGAAAGGGCCCCTGGAAATGATCAGACCTTTTGCTCATGTCACTTCATATTTTGAAGAAAGGTCTGTTTTTTTCCCTTCAGCTTAATAAAGCTGGGAAGGTGAGGGAAGCCAAAATACCCCCAAATTGTATGCCTCCAAATGGCTGGTGGCACCCCCAAGAGCCTTGGGCCAGCGCTGTTGTTTATATTGGATCTAATATGGCATCTTATTAAAAGTATTTTCTTTAAAAACTCTCAGTTCTCCAAAGCCTGCTGAAATAATAAATATCTTCCTGTCTATGGAAGGACTGCAAGGAAAGCACCAGCTTCACTTCGGGTGCCTCACTAGGGGAATGGAGGGGAAGAGAGAAGACCATGCCAGGTTACACCATCAGAGGGAAGTGACACCAACCCTAGTGACACTAGTGCTCCTGCCTCCCCCTACAGCTTTGTCCTAGTCCTGTCCATGCTCCTTTTTCTTGGCCACCACCACTTCTGCTGGAGTTGGTGCAACAGCTTCTGCAGCTGTGTATGAAAGTGCCTCACAGCATTGTTGCCGAGTTCCACTCTGTGAAAATCCAGTGCTCATCCTTGCCCAAAAACATGAAGGCAACATGACCTACAGCAGAGGTCTCAGAGTTCAATAGCCAAAGGCTGAAACTCCCTGAAGCCACAAGCCACAAAAAGCCCACTTTTCCTTTACAAAAGAGAAGAATGGGGGGCGGGTGACATGAGTCTCCTTGCAAGGTCACCCAAGAAGAAAATATCACATTCTTCCTCTTTCTCTCCACCATTTGCCAGGGCGTGGCGGCTCTGGAGAATGAATGTGGGCTCCTGATAGTCTGTTTGCCAAGTGTTTTGGTTCTGTTTGATCAGTGCATTTGCAGCTAGGATAGCCAGGTGTCCTTCATTTTAAAAGATTTCTCATAAGGCAAGAAAGCTTGCCCCCCATAGGACTGGCTGTCCTATATTTGAGGGTTGGAAAGCTTTTCCTTTTACAAAGACTGAGTGTGATATCAGGGGAAAAAACCCTATATTTGGAGGTGTGGACCCCTCAGAAAGACAGCAAGGTGTGCATCATAATTCATGATGTGAGCTGAATTTGGTATTCAGGTAGAATATCACCTTGGTAATAGCTACTTCATGGTTGTCAACCCTGCTGTCCCTTATTGCTTCTTTGAAAACCTGGAATACTCTTTGCATAGTTTGCTGGAAAAGAGGCTTAAAAAAAAAGAGAGTGGGAGAAAAGTAAAGAAAAGAAAAGGGAAAATCCTCTGTGGAATTTGGTGCCAGGATTTTTATGCCTGATATTGGGGCCTGAGTACCCTAAAGGCACCAGATCTTGTCTGATCTTGGAAGCTAAGCAGGGTCAGCTCTGGTTAGTACTTGGATGGGAGACTGCCAACAGATACTAGGTGCTCCAGGCTCCGTTTCAGAGGAAGCAACTGGCAAAACCATCTCCGAGGATTGCTTGCCTTAGAAACCTATGAAGCCCATGAAGTCACTGTAAGTTAACAGGCACCTTGAAGGCACACACATGCACACACACACACACCTGTTCTCAAGTGCCACAGAGAAGTTTTGGATTAGGATTGCAAGGTTTTCATAACAGCAGTAAGGGACAGTTGAAATTTGTGATGGGTGTGTTTGTTAGGAAGTGCTTATTCAAAAGAATGTGTTCTGTCTGCACACCAAATAAAAGTATTGATTTCTGTTACTTTAGCCATGCATTTCTCTGTAAAATTAACATATTGCCCCTATTCTCCAAACACATGTCACTTTACAGTGCACTTTATGAAAATGAATTAATTGAATATTAACTGAAATTATCTAAAGAATTTTATTGGTTCATTGTATCAAGTCAGTGACTAGTTCCTTATTTGCATAAAACTTTGAAATAGTTCAATCAGTATATTGAATAAGAACATAAGTACTCATCTCCTGTAGGCAATTGACATGGTTTGAGGGTTGAACTAGTCCCCACACAGCTATGGAAACCCACTAGGTAACCTTAGGGAGGTTACACTCTCTTATCCTCAGAGGAGGGCAATGGCACACCTTCTCCTCAATAATTCTTGCTGAGAAAAGCCTATCAGAGGGTCTCCATGAGAGAAAGTCAATTTGAAGGCACACAACAACAAATATGTGGTTCTGTAGCCCTGTCTAAGTTTTGGGACATTCTCTGCCATATATCTCCATGCTAAGGAGAGTGTCCTTTCAGGGTAAGCAGTAACCTACTTCAGATTTAAATGAGCATTTTTTTGCTCAAAGCATATTAATGCAAGATGAACTCAGAAAACCATTACAAATAAGGACCTAGTGCTTTACACCCCTAGATCAGCTTCAGCCCCAAAGCATACACCCACACATCCAGGAACATGTCATTTGTCACAGTACTACTGGTGCCAGTCCTGAGCTGTTGGCTGCCAGTCCCTGGCAGTCCCTTCCAGGAAACGAAGAAGCAAATGTAGCCACTGAGCAGAAATATGGTGCTTGTATCTGGCACATTGGAAAAAAAATAATTGCTGGTCCCATATGATAATAGGCTCTTCCCTCTAGGCAACATAGCTGAAGGGGGGTAGTTTGCACTCCAGGTAAGCAAGGAGTTAATGAGGTGTTGGGTTTAGATTACATTTTTGGGGGGTCAGCATCACCGAGGACATCAGAGGTCATGAGAGTCAATTGCCGAATCAGCAAGACCAGATAGGAGAAAAGATGAGAAGCTTTGAGACGCTTCAGTGAAGAAATTTTTAAAAGGTCCCAGAGGCAGAAGGAGAGACAAAGGACCATCCAGCAGAAATAGAGGGCCGGTGGTAGGCTGGGGCAAAGCTAGGCCCAGCCTCCTGGCTTCTTCTCCCCCTACACCATCACAGCAGCTGGATAGTAATGTGAGTAGGTTAGGGATGTTCTTAGCTAGTCCTGTTAGGGGTTTTTGCTTTTTTGAAGCTCTGCCTGGAATGATCTAGGTTTATCTGTAACTTTGTAACTGCTAAGTAAGGCCTGAAGGAAGGAGCCTTCATGTACAAGTTATCTTTTGTCATTATATTGCCTGCTTAGAATATAAACTTTCCTTAAAGAACTTTCTACCCAAACTCTCTTTCCTCACATGCCTATCAGTTATGCTTTTAGCCAGAATTCAGCCTTTGAGTTCAAATGGTCTTTTCCCCAGTGGCTTCCTACTGAGTCACAAGAAAAGGGAGTTCAAATCAATAGGTGGTGGCAGCTGTAGATTTCCAAGGGCAAGGAGGAGTTCCATCTTCTACTCGAGGGCAGGAGGCAGCACCAAATGGGAGAATAAATCCTCCCTTTCCTTCACATCCTGTATATCAGATAGCCTGAGAAGCACTGTCCTGACAGATGGAAGTGAGTCCCAACTTGTCCAAAATTTAGTACGTGTACTGGGCATTTTAACATGGTATAGAATGATCATAATAGCTGAAATCGGATAAAGAGAATGAAGCCACTCCAGCTGACTGTGAATCAAAAGGCATTGATTTCAGTGAAGTGATTCGCAAGTTTACAACTTTGAAGACCAGGACCTTTTTCGCACCTTACCCTTTCGCAGTGCTGGCATGCAGGGCTCGTGCGAGCAGCCTCCGGCGAGAGGCTCTCGCATCTGGGCTTCTTCGGCTCTGCACAAGCTTCCTGCTTGCACAAGAGCCCCACCTCTTCCTTTCGCAGTGCAGCCTGGGACCTTTCCAGGCTGCACTGGACAAGAAGCATGACTGGCCTGGCTCCCGAGGCTCCACACGCAAGGTAAGTGTGTGTGGGGCCCTGGAGTGATGCATGACTGTACAGCATTTTCGGCTTCAAGCTGGAAATGAAAAAATGCATGTGCAGTCCATGTCAGGCCCTGGAGCGTTGCGCAAATGTGACTGCGTCATGTGGACCGCTCCTCACATTTCTGTGATGCTTAAGGGGCCCTTTCGCATCGGAAATGCCATGCGAAAAGGATGCAGGAAAGGAAAGTTCTGATTTAGTTGAGATTTTCACTGAGTGCTGAAATCCTATTTGCTCCTATGTATTTTTTGGTATATCATTTATGACTATATTCCTGTATGTATTTGTTTACATTATTTGGATTGTTATTGATTATTCTAATCCATTAATCTATCTCATGCAATGGTAAAGTTTGATGTTAATACGAACATAATTTTGATATTGTAATTTAAAGGTATAATTTTAATTTTGCTAGTTGTTTATGTCACTGCTATTGCCATTGCCTTCAGTAATATATGCAAATTATGATATACGAGTAACATTAGTACAAAAAACATTGCTAAGGATTCTGCATGGTCTGATATGTGAGGATTTCCCTGGGGTGACACCAACCCTAGTAATGCCACAGCTTCCCATGTTGGCAAGAATTAGGGATACTGAGAGCACAGCAATTGGAGCAAAACAGCAGAAATGACTTTACTTCAGCTCTTTGAGGTCAAGAATTACAGTGCTTAGTTCAATGCAACAGCTTTGTGGCCTTCAAATTCCCTCTTATTAGTAAAAATAAGAAGTAGACGAAGTTTATGAACCGGATGGAGAATCCCTGTGAGTCAGAGGTTCCTCAACCCTGAACTAAATTCATGTTACCTTCTTTGTTTTAGGTGTGACCAAATCATCACCTGACTCATGCCCAACAACAGCTGTCCTCTCTTGCCCATCAGAATGGGTTGGGTATGAAGGCAGATGCTACTATTTTTCTGATACTGAAGGGACCTGGAATGAGAGCAAAAGCAATTGCTCTGCATTTGATGCTTCTCTGGTTCCAATTGAAAATCCAAAGGAAATGGTGAGAGACTTTCAGCTGTGAGGATTTCATGCTGTGAGTAGCCATTAGGTGCTGCTACATACCCAACTGTGTCTGAGTGCAGCAGGGCAAACCTGTACAACACTCAACCCATGAAGGGGGTAGAGGCTTGTTCCATTCTGCTAGAGTACCCAGAGTGAAAACTATAGATGGCTCTTGCCCCTTTAATATTTGTGTAGGAGAAGGAATTTCAGCAGGTGTAAAAAGCAATTCTTCACTAAGGCCCTTTCCATGTGAGGCAAGTCGCTCTGTGCCGTTACCTACCGCTTCTTCTGGGGTCCAAAGCAACGTGGACGGTCCCTGAAGCCCTTCTGCAGGGCTCCTCCTTGGTCCAGGGTGAATCGGAGCAGTGCAAGGTCTGTAGATCTGCACTGCTCTGGCTTCCAAAATGGCAGCTTCTGGCTTCCAAAATGGTGGCTTCCGGTTGGTTGTGGGTCCCTACCAACCGCTGAAGCTCACCATGCCTAAAGCCTGCCCTCCGCAGATCGCAGGCTCGCGTTGGTGCGAGCCTGCAAATCTACACAAAGGAGCAGGAATGCAGTGGCGCATTCCAGGAAAATAAAGACCTGTTTTTGGCGGTCTTTAGAAAACATGTTGGAATACCACTTGGGGTCATTTTGGAGTGGACTGAGATGTCGATATGCAGTAAGTAGTCTGCTCCTAGTCCGCTCCAAGGCGCAGATGACCTCTGTGACAGGACGCACTGCCCCATTCTAATTGCCTGGTGCGGAAAGGGCCTAGGTTTCTTCTTGAAGGAAACCATGAGTAATTTTAACAGTTTTCTTCCCACTGAATAAAAAAGGTCTTCAAAAGCCACACAGCTTTTGAAGCTCATTTGTGATTTGGGATGTCCCATACAATATCTGTATAAGTGGTTACTTTGCACAGAAGAGCATTTTCTGCACAGAAAAAAAATTTCTATACAGAAATAGTATTTTCTACACAGAAAATGCTATTTCATGCACAGAAAACATTGTTTTCTTTGCAAATCAAACACATGTGAATTTTGTGCAGAATAAACTCCCAATTAAAGCATTTTCTATGCAGGAATTTGCAGAAGATGCCATTTTTTTCCACAATACAACCATGTGTGAATTTTGTACAGAATAAGTCCCAAACTATGGAGGTTCTCATCAGTCCAGGATTCTTCTCCTCAGATTTTCTCAACAAAAAGCACATTTTTGTAACTATTTCCTGAATATTTTTGAATATTCTTTCCACCCCTAGGCAACATCTGCCGCAATCTCCTCTTCTACACAACCATTAAATTCTGGGAGTGCTCTTCAGTTTTCACTCTGGCCACCTAGAGACAGTGTTCATGCCTACTACCACCCCTGCCTAGTTGCCTTTGCCTGTGATGTCTTTGCACATTCACTGTTGAGTTTGAAGTTCCAGTTTGGTGCGGTGGCCCAGGATTAGGGCTTAGGGCTGCTGGAATGAAAACTGGTGAGAGCTCTGGTACGTTTAATGTTTGTGTAGAAATTTGAATTTCAGTGGGTGTTGCTTGTTACCTAGCTGTGTGACAAGCAACACCAGCTGAAATTCTCTCTCCCACACAACTGTCCCAGGTACAAGAACCCTCTCCATTTTTCAGTCTGGCTGAAACAGTGTATTTTGTCAATTCAGTTTGGGAAAAGAAGTTGTGTTCTTTCCACTCAATTTGAGACTTAGCAACTATAATGTCTGCCTTTTGCCCATTCAAAGCAGGCAGTTATGTACAAAATTCCCCAGGCAAGTGGTAGGGACTAAGAGCACGCTTCATGTTCCATGGCATGTTTCTTTCCTTGGCAACCCAGTTTTTTACAAAATGGTGACGTTTATGCTGGTTAGCACTGTGAGATACCTGTTTTTTTTTAATTTACAGAGGTTCATAATGCGTCATAGGGAAAGAACTGATTATTGGATTGGTCTCCAAAGAAAGGAAGGGCAGCCTTGGAAATGGGCAGATGGATCCATCTTCAATAATTGGTAAGATTTTCCAAATCACAAAAAGGGAGGCAGCAGTCAAAAACCAAGCAACAACCAAGATGCTATAAAAACTCACAACTGCTATACATAAGAGTTAAATTACCGGTATGCAATTCTGACACACAAACGGCAATGCCACAAAAACACTAAGGAATACAAAAAGTGTTGATAGAACGCACTATTAGATACATAAGACTGTAATTCCACAGTTTTATACCCTTCCACAATTGTCCATCCTGATCTAAATATTAGATAAGGCAGCACTGCAGTATCATAGATCTAAATCAAGTACGCAGTTGCCAGGAATTCTGCAGCCAGACTGGCCTGCCATAGGATCTGGAGGATTAACTCCCACCATGCTCCCACCCTTAAAAATTTCTTTTTTGGTGCTCCTCCTGCGTTTGCCATGTTTTTGGCCCTGCTTCCTGACTGCTTTAGACCACGGCAACAGAAAGTCAGCTGGAAGGGTAGCCATATTTAAAAAGAAATAAATAAAATAAATCAATGTATTTTTTAAAAAATATTGACATACTGGGGAACCCTCATAGTTTCAAAACTGACCTTGGTGAGCTGCGCACAGGTTGTCAGCCACAATTACCGCACTCCTGATTTAAATAAAATTGTGTTCCAGTAAAAACAAACTGCTTAAATCCGGTTGCACAAAAAAACATTCTCGGGCAAAGGTAGCCTGAAAGACATGTGTTCCTAAAGTTCATTCTGTAACTGTGGCCAGCACTGAGAAGGCCCTGTTTCTCAAGCCTGCCAGCCATATTAATTTGCTGGGGGGCATTTGAGCAGGATTCCTCAAGCTGATCTTAAGGTACGGGCAAGATGAGGCTTCTGAAGGTTGCTAGATAGATTGCCCTCAGTGTTCATGATCTGAAAGTTTAAGACCAGCAGTGTGAAAATGCTGACTATATCTGGATAATTTAGACCACAAGATGAAGAGATATCTAACAGACCACTGAGCAAGATGGTGAGAAGATTTTGAGTTTTGCAGCATTAATATGCAGATGATACACAATTCTACCTCTAGTCTACCTTATACTGGGAGAGGCTGCAGAGATTCTCAGATAGCTCGAAAGAGATAGATAGATGGGGCGTTCACGTTTGAACATAGCTGCAATGGGCTAGAGGTGAGCAAGTGCACTGAAAGCTAATTCAGATAATACAAAGGAAAGAGTATGAATGAGGTCAAGAGCATTTAGCAGATAAAGAGACTGAGATGGCAGTCTAGACCACATGTCTGCAACCCTCTGGAGTGCTTTCAGATTACACAGTTGTAGCGCTGTATTCCTCCATGCCTTCATCCTACCGAGACCTGGATTTTGTAGTTTGGTGAGGCATTATTGCTCTCTCTTTTGCTAAGAATTCTAAGTTCTTTTCCCTAATTGGCAAATCCTAGGATTCCAAGGGAAGTTGCCTTTGAATTGAAGTGGAATTACACTGCTATAATTTTGTAGTATGACGGGCCCCAAAATACTGGGACAATAAATGGAAGAAGCAAGTAAAACTGCAAGGGGAAAGAAATGTGACATGGCTGATCTTTTGCTAATCGTTCACTCTATCACTCTCTAGGTTCCTGACTGGTAAAATAAGGATGTTAATTGGCCTCTTTTAAACAGCTCTTTGTTCATTTATTTTAGCCAATTTTAGAGTAGTGTGCCAAAATTCCTGATCTGGTAACTCAAGGTAGATTTACCTATACCCCAGTGGATGGCAGATGAGGTACAGTAAATTTTATAACGTAAAGAGATCCTGCATGCCAGCTTGCCCCTATTATAAGATACAGAATTTGCTGAGTTATTTCTTTGACACTATGTAAATAAGGAGAACACTGGTAGTGCTGTGCAGGTCATAACATAGGGAATCTGCCTCTATTGTCTTCTCACTGCAGGTTTGAAATTGGAGCTGATGGACCTTGTGCCTACTTGAACGATGAGAAGGCCAGTTCAACGTGGTGTGACACACGAAGAAACTGGATATGTAGCAAGTCTGCTCACAAAGCTGAGCAAAGCTTGAAGGCTTCCCAACTGCTTTGACAGTGTAAGCTGTACATAGCCTACCAGTTTATTCACAAGCTCCAGAGCAGAGATTTGAAGTAACATTTCAAAAATCACAGTGCAGTTGGGAATACATTTTTGCTCTTTCTGGAAGCAGAAGTCCAACACATCTGGGATGAACAAACACTGAAGACCATTTGTTTAAGGCTACACCCCTATATTGCAGATGGAAGCCTTGCACTCCTTTGACTTCCAAGCAGAATTTTTGTTTTGTCCTGAGCAAAACAATAGGGCTGGAAGGAATATTCAGAATATTTCAAAAATAGGTTTCTCAATTATCAGGAAATCCAGATGAGAAGAATTTTGGGCTGATGAGAATCTTTGCAGTTGGAGACTGATTCTACACAATATTTGTATGTGCCTGTTTTGTACAGAAACCAGCATTTTCCATACAGAAATATTATTAATGATGCAGAAAATGTTTCTGCCACAGAAAATGGTGCATTTGGGAATTTACTCTGTGCAAAATTCACATGGTTGTTTTCAACAGAAAACAGCATTTTTTAAAATTTTTGTGTGTGTGCAGGAAACAGCATTTTATGGACATATACATTGCAAAGACCAGGGTGTAGCAGTCTAGATATATGTCTTAGCTGTAAACTAGCAGAAATTACAGCAGAACTTAAACAGTCACCTTTGCTGCTGTAGCAACCATATCCTTTTCTGTTTGCTTTTGACTGCTGCTTTTTATGTATCAGATTCCAGTATTAACTGAGAAGATGAGAACTTCTTCCTTAAAATAGAAAGACTGAAGGAAAGTAAAACTGCAAGCTTCATGAATAAGCATAAGAATGTGACACTGCATGAATGAGCGCTCTGTTAGAAATTCTAAGAAGTGATGTAGTGGAGCCAGGGCTGGCAGGGTCAAAGCCCCAGAACTTTTGATTAGTCAGAACTACAGCATGATCTTCCACTTTCACTCAAAACAAAAGGAAGCAATAAGCCTAGAATTCAGCAGAGGCCAAATGCTAAAAGTAATTTTAAGTCAGCTTTTAACTCCAAGCAGAAATCTTCCTCAAATGTTAATGTTGGTCTAATTAATAAACAACTACTTCAATCTACTGAAAATCAGAATCACGATATGATTGTTATTGACAGCGGTGCTACCAGTCACTATTTTAATCGCAGAGACTTGTTTGTGGATCTTGATACAAGCATAAATTTTCCTGTTTACCTTGCCAATGGGCAACCAGTGCTTGCAAAAGGGAAGGGCACAGTCCTTTTGCAAACAAAACTTGGCCCCAACAGGATAGAGACTTTAAGAATTCCTGATGCCTATTATGTGCCAGATTTAAAAGCCTCTCTTTATAGTGTCAGAACCACCACTACAGCAAGGGGAAACAGAGTCATTTTCAAAAAGGAGTCCTGCTTTGGTTTTCATGGCAAAGATTTAATTTTTCGAGGAATCCTAAAAGGTGACTGTTACCAAATGCAAGTTTTGAATTCATTTGCAAATAATGTAGTCCAATGCAATCACAAAGACTGTTTGAACTTGCGGCATCGCAGATTTGGTCACAGAAATGTAGAATGCATTAAGAGACTGGCCAATCAAGAACTTGCTAGAGACTTTAATTTCAAACCATGCTCTAACAATGAAAAATGTATAGAATGTTTAAAGTCAAAGGCAGTTAGAGCTTCACAGCTACCACTTACTGACAGACTATCAACCAAGCCACTGGACCTTTTACATACTGATCTTTGTGGTCCATTCAGCCAAAAGTCTGCAGGTGGAAATTCTTACTTTATGACTATTACTGATGATTTCAGCAGATATACATACACTTATCCTCTCAAAGAGAAAAATCAAGCTTTTCAAAAATTCAAGGAATACTTTAATCTTGTCTCTAATAAATTTGGCTACAACCCTAAAAGCTTACGTTCTGACAATGGAAGTGAATTTGTTAATGCAGAGTTTGATGAGTTTTTAAAAGAACATGGCATTGAGCATCAAACTACCCAAGTTTACACTCCAGAACAGAATGGGCTGGCAGAACGAATGAACAGAACTCTCAAAGAGATGGCAGTCACCATGCTTTTAGAGGCTAACATACCTAAACGCTAT
The DNA here is from genome assembly GCA_948472985.1 of Iguana delicatissima. NCBI lineage: Eukaryota > Metazoa > Chordata > Lepidosauria > Squamata > Iguanidae > Iguana > Iguana delicatissima. The sequence continues at coordinate 457,727 of CAOKZL010001491.1, read as the reverse complement.
TGGTCTGAAGCTATTATGACTGCCACATATTTGTGCAACCGACTGCCAGTGAAATCCAGAGATGTGACTCCATTTCAGTTATGGAATGGAACTAAGCCCAAACTGAATCATCTCAAAGTCTTTGGAAGTAAAGCATATACTTACATTCCCAAACAGAAAAGAGACAAACTTGACTGTAGAAGTGAAGAGGGAATTTTTGTTGGTTATGCTAGAAATGGTTACAGAATTCTGAATCCAGATGGGCGTACAATGAAATTAACAAGTGCTGTTTGTGTTGATGAAAGACCACAGCCCAAATCTAATCCAAACCAAGATGTCTATCCAGATTTGTTTGCAGTGGAAGGAGACTCCCACCAGCAACCAGAGTATGTGACACTCTACCATCCTCCAGATGTCTTGCATCCAGAAGGGGCTACAGATGTGGTGAACCAGCCAGAGGACGCAGAACCGGACGGCGCTCAAGGACAGAGCCAGGTATCCAAATCGAGGTGAGAAGATCTGAATGTAGTAACAGGGGAGTACCACCCAACAGATTCTCTTATCTAGCCACAGAGGAGAAGATTCAACAACCCTCTGACTGGCAAAAGATCAAGCGATTACCAAAGTCAGATTCTCAGAAGTGGGTGGAAGCTGCTGCTGAAGAGATGCAATCTTTATATAAAAATAAAACATGGACTTTGTCAGAATTGCCAAAAGGAAAAAGGGCAATTGGTTGTAAATGGGTCTTTATCACAAAGCAAGATGCAGAAGGGGAGATTCAGAGATACAAAACCAGGCTTGTGGCAAAGGGATACACCCAACAATTTGGGGAAGATTACAATGAAATTTTTGCCCCAGTAGCCACACACACAACCATCAGAACTCTCCTAGCTGTTGCAGCCGCTAAGAAAATGCATGTTCAACATCTTGATGTTAAAACAGCTTTTCTTTATGGACAATTGGATGAGGAACTGTACATGGAACAGCCTCCGGGATTTCAAGTTCCTGGGAAAGAGCATCTTGTATGTAAATTGAACAAGAGCATTTATGGCTTGAAACAGGCTGCAAGAGCATGGAGTGAGAAGCTAAGCCAACTTCTTATCAAACAAGGCTTCACTCCAGGCACTGTTGACAAGTGTGTTTACAAAAGATTCAGAAACAATAAAGGGACTTATATTACATGTTATGTTGATGATCTGATCCTGTGCAGTCAAGATAAAGCAGATAGTGAGGAGATAGTCAACAATCTCAAGAAAGACATAGATATCAAAAATTTGGGAGACATCTCACACTATCTTGGAGTACAAATAGAAAGAAGCAGTGATGGAAGCTTCTATCTTAACCAGAAACAGAAGATAATTGATCTTCTGGACTACCTTGCCCTAAAGGATGCCAAAACTATGCCAACCCCATTGGAAGTGGGTTTCTTAAAGAACACTGAGAAATGTGAACCTTTGAAAAATGGAGACAGGTATAGAACTGCAGTTGGAAAGCTACTGTACGTAGCTAATTTCACCAGACCTGATATTGCAAATGCTGTCGGTATCTTATGCAGAATGGTTAACTCTCCTACTGAAAATTTCATTGCAGTGAAAAGAGTTGCGAGATATTTGAAAGGAACTGCAGATTACAAGCTGATGTTGCCAGCCTGTGACCAACCACGACTGGTTGCCTATGCAGATGCTGACTGGGCTGTAGATCTGGCAGACAGGAAATCAACGAGCGGAAACTTGATCTTCTATGGTGGAGGAACCATTAGCTGGTCAAGTAAGAAGCAATCCACAATTGCGGATTCTTCCACAGGTGCTGAGTGTGTCTCTGCAAAAGCAGCATGTGATGAAATAAAGTGGCTGCATAATTTACTTCTGGACTTTGGCCTAACAGAGCCCAAGCCAACCATTTTGATGCAAGATAACCAAAGCTGCATCAAGATTTCTGAAAGTGAGAAGCCACTCAAGAAGAACATTGACATTGCTTTTCATAAAGTGCAAGAGATGTGTTGTAATGGACTTGTTCAGCTAGAATACTGCAATACAGAAATGATGATTGCTGATATTCTTACCAAGCCTCTACCAAGAGACCAGTTCCAGAGACTACGAGAAGGCATGAAGATCCTCCATGTGGGTCCAAGAGAATGAGAAGGGGACTGTTGGGAAAATTCCAGCATTCTCTCTCTCCCCCATCTTGTTGTTAGAACAAGTGGGCATAGTCAGCATAGGGCCACCTTTCTGTTTTGCATGCCAAAGCTCCACCCTTTGTCTTCCTGTGTTCAGGTGATCAGATCATGTGACCCAGGATAGTTGCTTAGGTCATCGGTCCCATAAAAGAATGAGACCTCTCCTTCCTCTCTCTTTTGAACTCTTCGCTTGCTCCTATCTGACCATGCTTCACATCTCCATCAGAAAAGATGGTGAGTTAGATCGCAGCTATCTCTATTCTTAGCTAGCTAGGCAGTAGGATCTCCAATACATATGTATATGTAGAATTCATTAGTAAAGTCTTCTAAGTTTGGAATCTGAAGCTGCCTGCGTTTGTTTTATTTCTTCAGTCAGTCTGAGATTGGGTTATAGACAGAACTGGACGTGTTTTTTCTGCTAGTCTGCTAATTGAGGCTGAATCCTCACAGTTTCAGCTTAAATAGAATTTCCCAAATAGGGCTAATACTCTGGGATACTCTAATTTCCAACACTTAACACCCCAAGACATAGCCATCTAATCTTTGTTTAAAACCCCAATAAAGGAGAATCCTCTCTATATTTAACACAGAGAGAACTTAAATGTCTGTGGAAGAAACACACAGAGATCCATGGAAGGTAATCATCTCCCACAGTCATTGCAACCCACCTATTGCAGCATCATATATATTCATTCATCTGTTCGGATAAGAATTATTAGTATAGCCTTTTTGAGATCAGAAACTCTTGCCTCCTCTCTCTTAACAGCATTGTCTGAGTATTATCAGCCAGAAAGAGCTAAACTGTTGTAAAACAGCTGTATTAGTGTGCAGGAGGCTGTCTAACAGTCTGATGGTTGCCTCTCAAGAGCTGGCTTTATAGTATCCTCAGCTGCTTTTAAAATGTCCCAGTTTCTCAATTCTCTCTCCCACTTTCCCCCTTTGTTCTCAGCCTACTGTAAATGCAACAGAGTTCAAAGTGCAAAAGTAGTTTGTAATCCATGAACTAAGCAAAGAGCAGAGAAAAAGAAGTAGCAGAATCTCGCCCTTTCCTGTAGACTCTGGCAAAACCAAGCTACAATAGCTTCTCCAGGCCAATATGCTTTTCTTCATTTATAAGTTTTGCTATCTTGACCACTTTACAATGTTGCTGGCCCACATGCATGCCAGTTTTCAGCTGTAAGATGCTGAAGAGTAGAATCATAGAGTTGGAAGAGACTCCAGGGGCCATCCAGTCCAACCTCCCATTACCTCCCTCAAGCTAGACACCATATTCCTATTGATGCAACCAAGAACTGTGTTGGCTTTTCTTGGCTGCTGCATCACACTGCTGATCCATGTTCAGCTTGTGATCTACTAACTATCTACTAACTTTGTCATACAATCAGAGAGCCAGTATGATGTACTGATTAGACTTTGGGAGACTCAGCCATGGAAACCCACTAAGTGACCTTGGGCAAGTCACATTCTGTAAGCCTCAGATGAAATCAAAGGCAAACCTCCTCTAACTAATTCTTGCCGAGAAAACCCCTGATAGCTTTGCCATAAATCAAAGTCAACTTGAAGGCACATAACAACAATACAATGTACAGCAAAGGTAGACAGAAGAGAGACCTAGATTAGCTCATAGGCTTCTATGCAATTTGACTAGATGAGCAAAAATGTCTAACTCCAGAAGTGTTTAACAATAGCAGCAACAAAATTACCCTTGTCCAATTATGCTAGAGCAACTGTGGTATAGTGGTTTGAGCATTGGACTGTGATCCTGGAGATCAGAGTTGGATTCCCTGCTCAACTCTATGTGATCTTGGGCATATCACATACTCTCAGCCATAGAAAACCCTGTGATAGGTTCATCTTAGGGTTAAAATAAGTAAAAAAATGACACAACAACAACTAATTATGCTGCTTAAATAAAGACAATTTAAGAGAATGTTACCCCAAAATGTGGGTGACTAAGAGGTCCACCTGTGATGCCATGTGACAGAGGGGAATTAATTAGCTCAAAATTAAGAGGCCTGAGAGAGGGAGGTAACAACAAGATCTTTCCACCAATGTTTACAAGATCTTGCCAAGGAAAAAGAGAAACAGCCAGAGATTCAAAAGCAAATTAAAAATGTGTTTTATTGAGAGAAAGTCATTCACACTTGTGCAAAAGATACAAATAGTCACACATTCACACAAGAGCTAAGTGAAGGATAAAGGCAGGAAAAATTATGGATAGAGAGACTGAGAGTTTGGGGTTATAATTACCAGTCGAGAAGAGTAGTGAAGAAGCAGCAATGTGGCTTAGACTTGTGTGTCTAAAGGCGGTACACAGCTAGGAAGCAAACTGGCAGAGCGACTTTCGGCAACTGGTGAACTTCAAAAGTAGTAGCTCAGAACTGGGGATTTCAATACTCTGTTTTGTTCCCTGAAGGGATGGGAGTTAATTGGTCTCCCAGCCTAGTGGGCAACAGGAGTTGCAACACAGACAATGGGGTCTGGATGGTGTTAATGATCTTAGTGTTTGAGTGAAAAGGAGATAATGGTTGTCATAATAGCTGGATTTTGTGGAGAGGTGGGGAAACAATAGGAAAATGTCTAGGTGCACAGGGGTCAGACTTAAGTCAATCAAAATTTGGTGGGAAACTTCCCTATTTCAGCTCTGAGAGTCCAGCTGGATATTTCACGCTTATTGTATTCAGAGCACCCATGCTATTGTCCTGAACTGACTGGGTTTCTTGCCTAAGAGGCTGACCTGCCTTGCCGTGTCACGTTTACAATCAGAAATTTGCCTCTTCCAGCGTGACCTTACCATTACCTCAGTGCCAATTAATATAGTGCCAACAAAATATTATTTGCCAATTAAACCATGCCACTCATGGGGGCTGCATGGCGCTGTAATAGAACCAGGAATATCTTTTTGTGTGCAAGGACAAGGAGTTTCCTTTGGTTCTGGCACTCAGAAAAAGGCATGATTCCCCACTCCAGTCTCTTTAAACTGGGGGTTGAAAGTTCTTTGACATTTGTCAGCTAATTTGTATCAGTCTTGGAGGTCCCTTTCATCACCATCTGGTCACCCAGATTGCCAGCTTGTAAACAACAGTATTATCCAAACAGGTAGAGTTAGTATCTCCACTCAAACTCTTTTATTAAACTCTGGACATTTAATATGGGAAAATGAGCAGGCAGTTAGTCTTTTAGGCTATTTTATTAAACACAAAGTAGTAAATGTACACATAGAAACCCCTTTGAAGGAGGAACTTAGACTTTTCTAGGTACTTATTTGTTAGTTGAAGTTACATGGCATATAAAGCATCAAACTTTTACCAGATTCCTTCATATTTATTCTAGCAAACATTCACTAGAGATATTATGCATTCATAAGGAAGTGAACCTCTATATCTTTAGAAGTTGAACTGGTTATATATTCACTCTTTGAATGACATGGTATGACTTTGATGTGGTTTGTATCTGGCTCATATAATCCAGAGTAAGTATTATATTCACTGTGCTGCAGTTTCATTATTGGAAACTGTTAAGAGCTTCTAGCAAACTACAGATTGACTCATATTCTACAATATTATGCAATTTGGCTGGGGATAGAGGTGGGCTCCTTTCCCCGTTAAAAACAGCTAGAATAGAGACTCACTGTTAGCAATACCTCTGCTAAATTGGTATTGCAGGGTTTTAAACATTTGTTTTCAGTGAGGGCCAGTGGCTTCCCCAGATTGGTGAATCTACTCTGTGTTTTAGGTGAAAGAAACTATGCAAGATACTGAACCTCATCCTTAAGAAAGGTTCAGCCACTTAGATAGGAACTTTAAAGTTCAGACTAAAGCCCAGAGCAGATTCCATACCTTCCATTGTTATGGAAGCCACCAGCCACCAGTACTTGTTATTTATTGAGTGAATTCATATTTTGGGTTGGAATGACCCACCCACTGAAATAAACAAAAGGCCTGCCTTCCTATTCAACAGAATGAGACAGCTATCCCCAGGTAGTGGTGCTGGGGGGAATGCTAACTCTTTTCCCCTGTCCTCCTGCCTCTTCTTCTCTCTTGGATGACAGAGTTCTGTGCAGCAGATACCCTCCATATCCCCTAAACTGCTCAGCTTCAGGTGGCCTGAGTATAGCCTGTCCCATTGTGAGAACTGAATTAAGAGTCAACTGGTAGTCCAATCAACTCCTGTATATAGAATGGGGAAGGGGTGCCATCTTGCCTTTTGCCTCATACAGGAAAATCTCTTGGGCTGGGACTAGTCCAGCTAACTTCTGTGGGTCTACTTCCATGACGTTCTCCATAAGTTGTTGAACTTTCACTATTGGCTTTGTTGGCTGGGCCTACTGGCAGCTGGATTAATAACTTCTGGATGGCTGCACAACTCTCTCCTTTCCGCAGCTTACCTTTTTCCAGCGTGGGCACGCAGGGATCACGCGAGCAGCCTCTTGCGAGAGGCAATTGCATCCCCTTTGCTTCTCTTCTGCAGCAGCTTCCTGCTGGCTGGAAGGAAGCCAGCAGGGAGCTTCCTGCCACTTCCTTCCACAGCACAGCCAGGTATTTTCCCAGGCTGCGCTGGGGGAGGAAGCGCAAGAGCTGCATCTCCGGAGGCTCCGCACACCAGTTAAATACGTGTGGGGCCCAGGAGATATGCACAATCGCACATCATTTCTGGCAAAAAGCCAAAAATGATATATTGCACGATTGCCACCTACTGGCCCCAGCAGCATCGCGCGATTGTGAGGACATCATGTGGAACACTCCTCGCAATCGCACGATACTCGGGAGGCCCTTTCACATGAGAACTGGTGTGTGAAAGGGACCATAGAATCAGAGAGCTGGAAGAGATTACAAGGGCCATCCAGTCCAGCCCCATTCTGCATGCAGGAATATACAGTTCAAAACACTCCCAACAGATGGCCATCCAGCCTCTGTTGAAAAACCTCCAAAGAAGGAGACTCCACCACAGTCCCACGCTGTTCTTACTGTCAAGGAATTCTTTCTAATGTTTAGGTGGAATCTCTATTTCTGTAATTTGAAGCCATTGCTCAATGTCCTAGTCCTTTCAAATTTCTCATATGGCTATCATGTCACCTCCAAGTCTTTTCTTCTCTAAAACAAAGGTACCCAACTCCTTAAACTGCTCCTCATAGGTCAAGGTTTCCAGAACTTTGCCATTTTGGTTGCCATCCTCTGGACATGTTCCAGCTTGTCAATACCCTTCCTGAATAATGGTGCCCAGAACTTGACACAGTATTTCACTATTCTAGGTGAGGTCTGATTAAAGCAGAATAGAGTGGAACCAGTAGGTTGATCTGACTACATTTAGATTGATTTTTAATGGTTTTAAAGGCATTTTTACTGGTTTTTTCAAAGTGGCTCACAGCACGTGCAAAAGTTTTCTGTCTTGTCTCTGTATTGCCTTGCCTCTGTTTTCAGATGTATACATTCTATTACAGTACTTCCTGTACAGAACAACATATTATATTTTTACTCAGCAATTGATTTATGGAAAGTTGAATCTTCTCTTTGCACATCTTCAGTGGGACTTGCCCACCTAGTAAGTATGTTTTAGGGCTGCAACCTGTTACCCTGATTTCTGAAGTCCCTTGGGGGACACCTCAATGTGCTCCATGTGATGGGGAATGGAAACTAGCCAGAGCATGAGCAATAGCAATGCAAGAGGCAGGGTAATCTAGTGGGGTCTTTTTACCCAGTTTTTACGGGGTCAGGCCAAACCAAAAACCAAACCAAAATGTCCAATGAATGATTTTATTGAATGCAAGTCTCACGCACCAACACACTGTCGCACACACGCACGCAAAAGCTATTAAAAAGCAAAAGAGGAAATTGGTCAGAGGGAGCACTGAAGGGGTGTTGTTGGGGTAATCCTGTGCCTTGTCCTGAAGTCCTGGGTCTGAGAAGGCAGCAAAGGAGTGGGGCTCAGCATGAAGAGAACGGAGGGGATTGCTCGACAAACTGAGTGACGGTTGGCTGGGATGACCAGGAGCAATCTGAAGAAATGCTCAAAAGCTGGGACTATTTGTAGGGGAAAAAGTACCTGGAGGACTAATCCTCTCCCGGGAGAACAATGGGGTGTTGCAGTGGGCACAACACTCCACATTGGTAATTTCCTTTTCGTGATGGGATTATTAGGTGTTGCCAAAGTCTCTGGATTTTTGGCTGTGTTCTGTGGTGTGACTTCTGGTCCCTGCCTGATGGGATATTTGCTCAACTTGAAGCATACATGCTAATCCCCTCAAGTCAGTGTCTCGGGGCTGAGGACCCTTTGTGGGTTTACCCATCTTGAAGTTTCCTGGGGCTATGTGACGGGTTTTTTTACTGGCCTGACCTGCTTTTCGGTCTTTCAGCTGTGCCTGCCTACGTGCCCCTTCGGGGGACCTCTCTGGCATACAGAATTGTACTTTAATTGTAGACCCCGGGATAGGGTTTCTCCCTCAGAGTAACAAACCTATACTGTAAACCCAAACCTAAAGCAGGTTCTAATATGTTCTTTCTATGTATTTATTAAGTTTTTATCCCATCTTTATTTCTTATTTTTAAGGCACTCAAGGCTGTCTGAGTCAGTGGCTAGTTGTATCCATACTGCACAATTACCTCACTTTGATACCACCTTTAGCTGCTATAGACCCTTCCCCAGAATCCTGGAAGTTGAAGTTTTATGATTCACTGTACTTAAAATTCTCTGCTGAGGACCTGTAATGCTGCAGTTCAGGGGAACGGACTAAAGAATTCTAAGACTATTTCCACCCTACCCTGTTATGGTGCTATTATTCCACTTTCAACATCGTGTGGAATCCTGGGCTTTGCAGTTTAGGGAGGGGCATTTAAAATTCTCAACCAGAGAGGTATTTGGCCTCAGTACAAGATTTCATAGGATGTTGAAAGTGGAATAATAGTGCTATAACAGTCTAGTGCGGAAATGGCCCATGATTATAACAGCAGTCTAAAGCTTCAGCAGGAAGCAGCATGCGCCTCATATATTTTGCTGCCTGAGGCAAATATGGTAGCATCCCCTGCTCCTATACAAAAGCTTCCTAGCAACAGAGCAGGTGTCCCCCACTATACACAAGGACAGCTGGGTACTCAGGGAGAACAGAGTAGGTCACATGTTGCATACAGCTTTCTCCATCCCAACCATCTCTCAGCATCTGCCACATGAGATATCCATCTTGCTCTGCCTCGTGCAAGAGCCTAGCTGGTCCCCAATATATCTTGCCAGTGAGTGTCTATCAAATAGGATTGCTAGATCAGGACTATCCCAGGCCCCAAACCTGAGACCTACAGATGACCTTCCTGGGATGTCACAGGAGGCAGCCCCTGATGATGTCATTAATAATGAGATATTCAAAATAAAACACAGCTGCACAGAGTATATCATTCTAATAAAATCCATGAAGTCTAACAAACAAGGAAAATAAACATTTGCACACCTTTTTGATACGATCTTGCCCTGAGATTGTTCCATCTTGTTCTGAGAACAGAAGAGGGTCTAAGTCCTGAGATTTGGCAACCTTACTGTCAAATGTCAGATAGAACCAGTTATACAAAAGGTAGTTCCTATGTAAGTGGAAGCTTCATCTAAGCTTGACTGGAAAAGTTTGATACATCTCCACCAAAGTGAATGTTGAATAAAAAAGACACTATGATATGATCACCTGGAATTCTGCAGTAGATTATCCTGAACATCTACTATAGCTAAGGATACCTGGCCTCATTTGATTTTGATAGTTAAGCAGTATTGGGCCTGGCTGGTACTTGGATGGGAGACCAGCAGATAATGCTAAGAATCTTCTCAAGGAAAGAATTCTGCCTGAAACCCTGGAAAGCCATGGCTGCCTGTCATAGTTGGTAATACTGAGCTAAACAGAACAATGTTCTGACTCAGTACAAGGCGGATTCCTATATTCCTACATACCTTCTCCAAAATCTGGACTATTTATCGGACATTTGAGGGAGGTAATGAGTGAGCAATTTTGGAATACCATATAACTTTCCACCCTTTGCAGAATTTCATGCCCTTTTCACTCTCAATTGGTAGTGTGGGGCTGGGTGCTGAGGTCTAAGATGGCGTGCTATCTTACTGCCTGTACTTAGCAGGGAAATTCCTGATTAATACTCTGTCTTCTCACATTTTCAGCTACTTTTAGAATGTCCTAGTTCCTCTTTCCTCTTTCCATTTCCTCTTTGTCCTTAGCTTACTTTACTTGGTGCAAATTGAGTGCCATGTGCAAAAGTAGTTTGTATGTGATTAGCAGGAGAGAGAGGAGAGGAGTGGGTAGAATCTTTTCCTTCCCAGGAAGCTCAGGCAAAAGGAAGCTGCAGCAGATTCTCCTGCCTTCTGTGTTCTTTTGCCATTGACCACATTCTGATGTTGCTGGGCCCCAGTTGTCCCTGTTGTTACATGTAAAATGTTGGAGGGCATGGAAAGGATGGATATTAGAGTTGAAGAAAAGTGACCATGGCCATTTCTGCACGGGCTTAAAAAACCAGTGCAGAGTGTCCTCCAGAGAGGACGTCTGCACTTGGGAGTGGACTGGGTCGGACTACTTTACGTACTTCTGCACCCCAGTCTGCTCCGGAACAACCTGAAGTGGTTGTGCAGTGTGCTTTTTAAAAACCCGTTTCTTCGGGTTTTTAAAAGCACAGAGCGCCCCACTCCGTGCCACTCGTTCCCGCGCTCTGGTGCAGATTGGCAGGCTCGCACCAGTGCAAGTCTGCAGATCTGCTGGGGCGGGCTTTAGGCTGGCGAGCTTCAGTGGTTGAGCCTCCACCAACTGGAAACCGCCATTTTCTTCCCCGGAGCAGTGTGGAGCGGCAGCCACGCACTGCTCCGGAGCAGCCTGGGCCGAAGCGTCGAGCCAAGAAGTCCGGTAAGTACCAGACCGGGGCCATTCCATTGCCACTCATGGAAATGGCCCATGTTTGCTTTATAATATCACAGGGGCACTGTGCACTTGTTTATTTGCTAAAATGTGTACTTTTTGCATCTTCTTTCTTCTGAGATTAAATTTCACCAGGAGTAGGTGTTAATATCTGCTAACAAGATTTGTCTGTTTATTCAGATTTTTAATGAGAAAATGCTTAACAACCTCACCCGGGACCATCCTTAAGTCTCAGGTTTTGGCCCAGATGTTTCAGAGCCCTGAGACAGCCCTGAACTGGCAGCCCTGTTTCTGGACCTTTATAAACTTGTGACTTTTTAAAAAAGGCCCAGAGATGGGGGAATTTCATTCAGTGTACTGTCCAGTGGCTTCTGGTGATGCAGTTCGCCACTTTGGCATCTAATTCCCCCCCCCCCAGATCTGAGGTGAAAAGCCTGGGAGATCTGGGGAGGGGGATACACTGAGGAATCTGTCAGACTGCATGCAAGAAATGGGCACACTGCCCATCCTCTTCTCTAATACCTAGTAGCCAAGATCCTACATCTGCACATAGCTCTGCATGTCCAGTTCCACATCCTCCCACCGCCCAGCAGTCAAGCCCCAGGAGGGCCCCAGTTGCTGTTACTTGCAGTGAGGAGGGAAGGAAGTGAACTTGCCTGGACCTTTGTGAGAATCCTGCCACATCTTTGAAACTAACTGAGAAAAATATATCTAGCGTACAACTTTGTGGACTCCAGTCCACTTCAGTACATCTAGTAGAGTTCCTCAAAGTTCATGCTAGAAATTTATTTTTCTCAGGCTCAAAAGTGCCACAGGATTCCTTTCTCTCTTTCTAGTAGGAAACACAGACAACCTGTCTGACTATTCACTCTGATGTCTGCGTGTGAATTGCTGAAGGGTTGGCTCTCACTTCTTCTGATTCTTTGCATTCAAACTGGATTTGGACTGGATCACCTTTCAAACAGAGGATATCTTTCGATAGAAGACAGAAGATTGTTCCTCATAATGTTGGATAACCAATCATCCTAGATGAATGGCAGATGAAGGATAGCAGGAGCAAATTCTCCCACCATATTATCAGTAGGGTGTATGTATTCTTCAAAGCTTGGAAAATTATTTCTGGGAAGCCATAGCTCCCAGAAACCCCCAGCCCAGCATGTGTCTGGGGGATTTGGGGCAATGTGTCCAAAACAGAAAATGTTCTGCCCTCTAGCATTTTGTGTTTATGGCTTGGGTCCTGGATGCCTGAAGGACCATATTTGCCTGTATAAGTCTGCCCAAGCTTTCAGATCTTTTGAGAAGGCTCTTTTCTCAGTCCCACCACCTTCCTCGGCACATTTGGTGGCTGCTCCCACACTTTGAAACTCCTTCCCTATAGAAGCAGAGTGTCTTCCTTCTTGGGCCCTTTCTGCATGGCATTTGCCATGCAAAAGGGCACCTGGGGCGTCGCATGATTGTGAGGAGTGATCTGCATGACGCACTCACAATCGCATGACGCTTCAGGGGCCAGCAGTTACTGATCGCGCACCTTTTCATTTTCGGCTGGAAGCGGAAAATGGTGCGCAATTGTGCATTGCTCCCGGGCCCTGAGCACACTTACCTGGCATGTGGAGCCTCCAGAGCCATGCCAGTTGTGCTTCCTACCCCAGCACAGCCTGGGAAACTCCCAGGCTGCACTGTGGAAGGAAGAGGCAGAGCTCTCGTGTGTGCAGGCAGCTCATGTGGAGCTGAAGCAGCAGTGATGCGAGAGCCTCTCGCCGGAGGCTGCTTGCATGATCCCTGCACCCAGAGCCAGAAAAAGGTAAGGTGTGTAAAGGGCCCTGAGATTAAGGCCAGCAAATATTGTCTCTTCTTTTCTCCCTTTGAGGCCAGTGCAGTGGCAGTCAGGATAGAGGGAAGGCCTTTCCTCTGCTTCTGGGCCTAGGCATGATGAAGCTGTGTCTGCCTTTTCTTCTCTTCTTCCAAGGCCAGAGCACTGGCAGCTGGGATGGAGAAAGGGCCTTTCACCTGTTTCTGGGTCTAGGCACGGTGAAGCAATACCTGCCTCTTCTTTGAGGCCAGGGCAGTGGCAGTTGGGATGGAAGTGTTAAGCAGTCCGAACATTCCCCAATTAGATATGGTTTAATCGGCAAACTATATTAATTGGCAGATATAGTCAATTGTCATAAAATATAAATTATACACACTTACAGCTGAAAAGCCATGTGAAGAAGGGACCCTGGCTGGAAAGCAGGCTAAAGGTAACTTCAGCATGGCCAGGTCCACTGAGAATTAGCCAAGAAAGCCTGACTTAAGGGCTCTAAGCTAATCCTCTTAATGAAGGCAATAGTCAAGCCAGATGCAGCCAGTAAACCATCCCTGTTGTGTGCATTTCCTACTGAAACTTTCCAAAATCCTCCTTCCTAGCACAAACATCTTCCACATTCCTGTCCTCAACACAGAGCTGACATATAGTCAGCAAAGCCTTTGTCACCTACATTCTAAAATCATCAACCCATTTCCCTCACACATTGAAACCATCAACTCATTCCACCCACCTTTTGTCCACCCTGCAAACTCCATTGTTTGCCCAGGCGGAGAGTCATTAACACCTCATGCCTTCAGACCAGGATTTTGGGTATAAAAGACTCAATTTTGGGTACCTCTTTGCAGTAGAAGAATTTCAGGCATTCAGTCTGTCACCCTGGTTCCCGATATTGTACTGTCCTTGGGTGCAAGCCTGAGCCACACTGATTTTCTTCATCTCTCTTTCTGGTATGGTAAATATTACTCATTCTACCCTCAATTCTCCTCTATGCACTTTTCTTCCCTGTCTTTGGGTTAGCCTTGTGTGAGTGTGTGAATGAGGGTCAATCTTTGTGTGTTTGTTTGACTTTCCCCCAATAAAACACATGCTAGAGACAATTTATAAGCATTTGGCTGATTTTATTGTGATTACCCTGTAAACTTTGATGAAAAAGTCCTGCCAGTTACCTTCCTCTTGCAGTCTTCTTAATTTGAGTTAATTATTTCCCCATTTTTTACATTTAATTGTGGGTTCTGATAGAGGACCTCATGGGGTCCCATGCATTTGGGGTAACAGAAGGAAGGCCTTTTATCTGTATGCAGCAGGGAGAGTTGCCAGCATTACTATCTCCCCAGAGTGCCACCTGGAGCTGCATCCTACAAGCTGAGCAAGGCTCTGTGGACTCTAGAAGATGGGAAGCAGGGAGGCTTGAGTTCCCCTAAGGCTAGACTAGAGGGAGCTGAGCCCCTCCCCAAAATGATCAGGCACCAACAATCAGGATTACTAAGACTCCTGCGCAGTTGAGACCCCTGAGGAACTACCATTCAGAAGTGTCCTAATTCATAGCCATACTTCCATTCACTTAATTCACTTTAATTTTATATTTTAAACAATTTTATAGAATTTCATTTATTATTTTGTCATTTTCTTTGTAGCAATCATGATGATAACTGCTTTAGTTGGTGGCATTATTCTTAGTCACTGTTTTTACTGTCACTGTTTTAGTCACTGGTTTTACTGTTTTGTAATACCATGCAAGTATGCAAAATTCATTTTGAAAAAAACACAAACAAAAACAATACAACCCCCCTCCTGACACTGATTAAAAACAGTACCAAGGTCCTGGCAGGGATGAGAGCTTAATTGTGTCGAGGGCAGCACACTTTTTGTTTCTTTTAACTCCTTGGTACTGAGAGAGTCATCTAGCATGTCAGTTACGTAAACCTCGCCCTCTTTCCTTTTTGAGTTCTGTCCTGTCTCCCTGCACCAATCAGATATGCTCTCTGTATTTCAATCTCTCTCTCTATGTATGTGTGCCGAGCAACTCCAGGGCGGTGCTTCTGGGAGAAGCAGAGGCCATTTTATGCAGGTTCCCCTTAAAGCTAGTGCTACTCTTGACTTGAGAACCAGCTCTCTGAAATAACCCATCTCCACTGCTGTGATCACCTGGCCATCTTGTTTCTTTTTCCAGATGGAAAAGGATGCCTCATCTGGGACACAAGGTATACTTTCTAGAATTGGATGGGGCCTGGTGACTCTCATTTCAGTGGGACAATGAGTGGTAAGGGGTCAATCTAGGTGGCCCCTGTGGTCCGTTCCAGCTGTAAGGTTCTATGATTCTATTAATCTACTGTAAATTCTAGTCCAGACTTCAAAGGGGCTATCCAAGTTGTTGGACCTGTTCTGGGGATATAATTTAGCATCTTCTAAGACTCCTCCTAATCTAGTGCAACAATGATATGGAAGCCACCAGCTGCCATTGTTAAAATCTACCACACAAGTGTGTGTTTGCCATTAGTTTCTGCAACAAGTAAACATATGACCTAACATGGCAACAGCTTGATTTCCAAAGCACTTCTGGGCATTTATGTACCAATTTCCTGTCCTTTTGAAGCTGTTTCCATTGTGTTAAGAGCTGTCTAACCCACCAGAGAAGCTCTCATTTCATCTTTTCTTCTCTTTGCTCAAGAAAATGCAATGAAATTCCTCATCTTCCAAGAAGAATCCTCTTGCCGTCCTAATTTTAGACACCAGGCCTCTTTATTCCAGCAGGACTTTGAGAAGTGATTTTTTTTAAGAGGAAACCTACCTTGCAAAATATGTAGGAATTTCATTTTTAAAAAACTGTATTATGTTTTTTACTAGTTTTTTTTAAATTGTTTAATTGCTTCTAACCTTTTGTGTGCGGTGAATGTTTAACTAGGCTGGTTTTAACTGTTGCAAGCCACTTTTGAGTCCCAAACTGGGGAGAAAGGCAGAAAATAAATACACATAACAAGATCAACAACAATGCCTTCCTTTTCTGATCTGCACAGATTAATTTTCTTTTTTCTTTTTACTGGTTTAGTTGTATTGTTGGCTCTTAACACTAATATTTTAACATTTGAAAATGTGGAAGCCATCTGGGCTGATTTTGTAAAATGTGTAGTTTTATTCGTTTTTTTCTTTTTGCCTTTATATTTGTAAACTGTCCTGAGGGCATTGCCAGTTGGGAGTATATACACATTTTAAGCAAATAAAAGTGGCCCTATTCTGTTTACAGTGGCTCATACAGAAGTTTACACTCCTCTGCTTATGTGTCTGGTTGATCTTTCTTCCTTGTTTTCCAGCATGCCCTAAGAAACACATATCTGTACCATTTGTTGTTTGCATTTTCTGTCTTGGCATTGGCATTGGCATTGGCATTGGCGTGGGCTTTTTCGGTAAGTTGTCAAGTGTTTTGATTTTACTTTCCTAAACTTTGTCCTGAGAGATCACTGATAAGAATTCCTCAATTGAAAATTACCAGACTCCTCCAGTGATCATGGTTAGTGACCATAACGGTTGGAAGATTCTGGGATTTCTAGTCCCCCAAATTCTAGAGTAGACTCTGTTAATTAATGAGCAGACATGAAACATGCTTTGGCCATTTGAATTTCTTGCAATGTTTGGGGTCTGGCATTATGAATTTGGCTCCTGTTATTTTAGTTCAGGAAAGGGAGATCTGCTGTAAACCTGCTGTGTATTGAATGGCAGAGTGTACAAAACAGGAGCAGGAACAAATACTGGGAAGAATGTACAATAGTTCAGCAGAAAAGAAGGAGATAGGGCTCCATATGCTTATAGTTGGAGAAAATTTTATTCCTTTTAAAAAAGCCCAACACGTTTTTGCTTGCTATGAATTACTTGGCCTTCTTCAGGGGCTGTATTAAAAACAAATGTAACATTATCAATATTATATAAAAGGACAACATACATATATTAAAACTGTTAATTTCATGCCATTATACATGTAGCAAATCTTATAAATTCAACAGAAATGTATGGAGTTGTTGCTGCACTCTCCTTAAGAACTGGACTGGTATGCAGTGAAAGAGAATTTATTTCCACCCCTTAAACAGATTGTGTTTGCCTTCATGTTAGTTGGTGCTCTAAAAACAGGCAAAGAGTTGATGGAGATGGGACTAATAATTTCTTACACTTAAACCATATATTGAACAACCTTTCAATAAATGGGTTATGTAATTTTTCTCGTAACTTCCATACTTTATCTACATACTACCTTTTGATACATTATTCCTTTCCATCTGTATCCAAGCAATTTAATTATTGTTCTTAACAAATTTCCCTTATTGAACTAGTTGGGATGCTGTTACCGCATTTGCTAGCCTGGATTTGTGGGATACTAGATATCATTTTGATATCAATAATTTGACTCTCTTCCACCATCCCTCTCCACGTGTTTGGGAGGCCCCCGGACAAGCACAGAACTAGGCTCGGCCACTAAACGCTGCAATATCCCAACACAATACAGGCAGGCCAGAAATAGCCAGATCACCACTTTAGGAGACCTCTCTGCAAACACTCAATTATGTATGCACACTACTTACAAAGGACTCCTTGCCCTGAGCAGGCAGCTTGACTAGCTGGATACTCAAATGTCAAGGACTGTCCATCTGCATACTGGCTACTCTATTGTCAGTTCGGACCTAACTTAATCATGCTAAATTTTGCCCTTTCCAAAGCTTTGTCTCACGCCCGAAACTCATTATTTTCCCCAAGTACGGAATAGCCTGCAGTCACATTTCTCCCTATAAAAACCCCTGATTCCGAGACCATCCTCGGATCGCTCCTGAGTTCCATCCCGCCTTGCCACTTTGCTTGGCGAGCCTTCCACTCAGTTCCAGTGGCTGAGACTGCACAACTTCGGACCTTCGCAGTGACCTCTCCGGGCTTCAGGACAGGTGTTGTATCACCCAATCCAACAATCCCTCCAAAATTCCCTCTGTCCCACTCCAACCTTTATTTTCTATAGTTATCTGAGTGTGTGTGTTGCATACACTGTTTGTCTGTATTTAATGAAAACCTCAATTATTCTTATAACTTGGTGTGTTCCTTGGCTTGGCCTGACCCCGTAGACATTGGGTAAAAGATTCCGCTGCGTTGCCCTGCCTCTCGCATTGCTAGCTGTGCTCTTGGCTAATTTCCCCAAACTTAGCTGATTGAGAGTGCATTTAGGTGTCCCTCCCGGGACCCTCCAGTAAACAGAGTAACAGAGCATCATAATATAATTCTAGATTTGGTAATGACAGACCCCTCTCCTGATGAATGAGCATGTTTGATGTTAACAACCTTTAGAGCTTTCCTCCCTATTATAAAATTTTCAATATATTTTTGCCATTTCCTAAATTTTAGCCTTTGTATTGCCAAAGGGATTGTTCTAAATAAAAACAAAAAATTGGGTGAAATATGAGCTTTAACAGCTACTAATCTGTCCAATAGTGATAGCTGCACTTTGGTCCATTACTTTACTTTTTTGGTGTATATTGAAATATTATTTTGTAATTCATATAAAACATATGAGATAATTTTTTGTCAAGAGAATACCTAAATAGTTGAATCCACAAAACCTTACTGAGAAATTGGATATCCTCACCAGCTATAATTGGTCTTCCCTAGGCATATTTATATTCAACATTTTTTCAATTTATCATCGTTTATCTTGAAACCTGTATAGATTTGAAATTCCTTTAAAATTTTTATCACTGCCCTATACGTTTTGATAAAAATAACAAAACATCATCATTTATTTTATGATCTATGTTCTCAAACTTTATGCCCTGAATTTAAATATTTTTTTCTTATTAGCACTACTAATATTTCTATCACTAGCGGGTTGGGATAGGAGAAAATGCGCACCATTGCCGAGTTCCTCTGAGTAAAGGTAGTATTTTAGAATGTATTCTATTCACACATCCTCTTAACTTTGCTTCTTCATATAAATTCTTAACGATGGCTATAAATCTATCTCCTATATTTTCTTTGAGAGTTCTAGCAAATACCTATGATGATCGAAAGCTTTCATGGCATCCAATGATATTATAGCTGCTGGGTCCTCCTTAGACTGATTTTCATAGACAATATTTGGTACTCTTATAGAATCAAGTAGTGTCCTTCCTGGTACAAAGCCTCTTTGATCTGAAATTAATATATATCATTATAAATTTATTCAGTCTTTTGACCATAACTGAAGTAAGTATTTTCTGATCTTGACTAAAGGTTAGTAGAGCTATAAGGCAGGTATGGATTGAGGATCTCCTCCTAGTTTTAATGTAGGTATTATTTTAGCTCTATTCCAACAATCAGGAATCTTTCCTCCTAAAAGCATCTCATTAAACATTCTATGCATATGAGAGATCAAAAATTTTGTATCAAATTTTTGTAAAAATTTGAGCTAAAGTCATCAGGGCCATCACTTTATCAATTTTTAAATTATTGATTGTCCTCTTTATATCTTCGAAAGTTATGGGGGAATTTAGTGTTTCCTCTGTGTTTTTATTACTGTATTGAAGAAACTTGCAAATAATGAAATCCATGAAAGTCAAACCCACAAATGTGAAGGGCTTTGTTACCCTGATTGCTGGGGGTCCCGTGGGGGACACCTCAATGTGCTCCAAATACTGAGGAATGGGAATTAGCCAGAGCACAAGCTAAAGCAATGCAAGAGGCAGGGCAACTTAGTGAGATCTTAAACCCAATGTTTACGGGGTCAGACCAAGTCACAAACCAAGCAGAAGTAAATTATAATTGTTTTCTTTATTTTAAAAGACAGTCAATGCACACATATGCACCCACTCACACAGGCCTAAGAAAATAGAGGTAGGAGATTCAATAGAGGATTCTGAGAGGGATTTTTCAGGGAATCTACACCTGATCCTGTAGCCCGTGTAGCCTGAAGAAAGTCAGTTGGAGTGGAGATTCTCAGCACTTGGAAGCTGAGAGGAAGGCTCAGCAAATGGAGTGGCAGCAAGGCAGGATAGAAGCCTGGAGCGATCCGAAGAAGCGCTCAAAATCAGGGGTTCTTATAGGGGAAAATGTGCCTGTAGGGTAGTCCGTTCCCAGGGAAAACAATGGGTTTCGGGTTGGAGACAAAGCCTCCGAAAGGTCATTTCTTACAATGATTGGATTTTGACGGAGTTGTCAATAGCGCAGACAGTATGTAAATGGGGAGTGCTTGACAGTTGAGTAGTCAGAAGCACTAATCTCATCAAGCTGTCTGTTCGGGGCAGAGAATCTTTTCTATGCTTGGTGCATACTTAATTTAGGTTTAAAGTGTACTTGTCTCCTGAAGCTACATGCTGGAAAATTACTGGCCTGCCTGGATTTGTCTTGTATTTTTCAGCCTGTCTGGCCGTGTCCGTGTGCGTGCTTGTCCAGGGGCCTTGTAAGCATGTGGAGGGGAGCAGTTTGGAATGGCCAATCTTTTAATATCAAATTATATTTAATATACCTCGGGCTCAGACTATAAATCGCAGTAACAGCTTACTGTAAATTGTTCTGTAAAATATGATTGATATAGTGCTTTTTTACTCCCTTTTTTTATAAGAGTCTCTTGAAGAAAGACAATATCTAGTCACATGTTCTTTGGAACACTGTACCTTTTAGCTGCTGAACAAGATCCATTTGCCTTTAAAGAAACTAATATGATATTTTCCATTTCTCCTAGTTTAAACCTGAGTCTGTCTTTTACCACAGTCACTTCATTACTAAAGATTTTCCATCCTTATTCATGCCTTCCCTTGCCTCTCCCTTCTCAGCTCCCTCTTTCTCAACGTGGTTATAAGGGCCTCAGCTCTATCACCTTTTAAAACTTTTAAAACTATGGGTGTGGCCATGTTGTCTAATGGTAAGGGCCAAAAGATGTGTGTCTCTTTTGTACCCCCTTCCTTCACCCTCTTCCCTTACTGATTTCCACTCAGAATAAATAAAAAAATGAAAGAAAAACTAAAACAAGAGAAAAGACTTCTATCTTCTCTTTACAGACAGCTAGATAGAACTAGCTAATTATTCTTGCAACTAAATAACTAGCTACTATTTCCAAACATATAGTATATAGTTCCTGAACATATATAGATATAAATGTATGTATTAGATATGGGATGAATCCAGAATTTTCCAAACCCAGATCCAAATCCCTGGAAGGTTCTGGGAATCCATGAATCTCACAAATCTCAAATCTTTTGAATCTTTTTTTTTTAAAGGGTTTAAAAAGCAAGGGAAAGAAGGATAATCTTGGGCACCCTCTCTAGCCTCAGCAAAAGCCTAGGCAAAGGCAAACCTCCCTCCGATGAAATCTGGCCAGGAGAATTGTCCTAATTTTGCCTCAGGATCTCCCCAGATTGAAAATGACATGAAGGTCCTTTCTACACAGGCAGGAAAATGTGGATTAATCCCACATTTTCCTGCCCGTGTGAACAGGGCCACATACTAGATTACAGAGATAATCCAGGTCAAAACTGGCTTTTCTTTGCATAGCTCCTTATGGCATCGTGGGGTTTGTAGTTTGATGATGTACCAGTACACGTTGGCAGAGAAGGCTGTGACACCTTATAAAACTCCGAACCCCAGAATTGTGTATGAAAGAGGTTTGCAAGAGAGCTATGCAAAGAAATCTTTCAGCTGTGCTTGAAATCTCAAGCTGATACCTTCCAGTCAAGTGCTGAACTTAAATATTAAATGTTCAATTTAAATATCTTAGGATACAACCCTAGATGTAATTTCTGCAATTGTTAGCAAAGGTCATTATTACTCCAAGGGAAAAACTCACCTACTTGCCATCTCCCCTTGTATGTCTGGTCTCTCAGGTTTTCAGGCATCCTGGTCTCCAACAAACTATTTGGTTGGTGGATTTGAAAGATTTGGTCTGCCTATTTCGGCAGAAGGATTCAGATTTGTGAATCTCAAATCCTTACCCAGGATTCGAGGATTTGGTTGGCCCATCCATAATAGGTATAATTAATATTATCTATATTCTAAATAAAAAACTTTTAACAATACTTAATAATTTCAACCATTCTAACAGTTCATATTCCTACTAGGACCGTAATTCAGCTTCTTACATTTATTACATTGCACTTTCTCTTTCCAGCACATGAGCTGTTGCATATTATATTATTATAATATTATATATTACATATTTTTGTTCTGTGACCTTGACAGATAAATTGTCTGTAAGCTTTCAGTCAGCATTGTCTTCTTGTGTTTGTTTTCCTCCAGCCTGCAGCTGTAGCCTGATTATTCTGCTGTTGCCCTTGAGATTCTGTTCTGGCATTCCCAGGAAACTTCACTCCCAGTTTATTACAAATCCCAGTCAGCTTTTCCTCTGTAGCAGCAAATAAGTTCCCATCCTTATTCTCTATCACTAAATTTATTATATATTTTTCATAAAATTTACATCAATTAAAATATTTCAGTTTCATCCATTTTATATACATATTTCCATTCTTTGTTTACTCCGCCCCCCTCCCCGCAACTCTACCTATACCTATAGCCTGCCTCTCTCAGGGCTTTTCTCATTTATCTTTCTTCCTGACAGATTCAGCTTCCAAGTCCAGGTAAATCTTAATCTGTTTCCCATTGAATATCAAATTATTATTAGTGCTCAGGGCTTGATAAACTTATGTTTTTTAGGGTGTCTGGCAAACCTTATAATATCATCTCTGATGTCTCTCTGGCTGGGGATTGAACTCTTCAGTGTCCCAGTTCCATGGATTCTCTGGATATTTCCTTCCTCTGTTGATAAGGCATGATGGATTTCCTTACACCAAGTGAAAAATGTCTCTAAAAGGTTATTTTGATTATCTTCCTCCAGAAAATTACGAACATTAATATTTAGGTGTCAGCCTATATTCTCTTGATATTCTAGTTTATACTGCAGTCCTTTATTCTCTCCCTGCATTGCCTTTTGTTTTTCTTCATTTCTTAAACTTAATTCTTGAGCCATTCCAGCTATTTTGCTTAGATCTGCCAGTAGAGTCAAAATTTTATTCAAATCATCCCGCAGAGGTTTTATTTCATTAGCCAGATCTATCTGGAACTCCAGTTTTAATGGCCTTAAATAGTCCATTATCTCAGAGTTCCTTTCCTCTCTCTATCACATCTTACAGTTTTTAATTTGTGAAATGCCATTTTACCTTCCCTATGTCTTCCATTTCCCCATTCAGAAAAGTCACTTTCACTGTCTGAGCTCATCTGCTCATACTGGTGTTTTATTGATGATTTATTTTTCCTTGGCATCTTCCTTCTTCATTGTACTAATTATTTCCCCTCTTTCCTGGTTTGTCTCTCTCAAACTTTCATTACTGAGCAGGGGGGAGAGGGGAGATACAATTATGCTAGAACAGCAGACCCCCCCCCCCTTAGAACTGTCCTTGAGCAACTTTTCTTGGCTTGTCTGATATGGTTTTTGATCTTTTGATTTTGGTTTACAGTTTTGGACTTACCCTTCTCTGCATTTTGGCTTTGGTCTTCAGTTCACAGATTTTATTGGCTTTGACTTTATACTTACTTGCTGGCTCTTTGGATTGTGTTTTTGGCTTGACTGTTTAGGTTTAGGTCTACTTTTCTCACTATTCCTCTCCTGAAGAACTTCTGCATACAGCCCAGATGTTTCAGAATGGTCGTGTTCTGCTCTGTCCTTCCCTGATGCAAAAGAATGATTGGTTTGCTGCCTAGACCTGGGCACCTATTTTCACATTGTTATCAGACCATCCTGCAGGCATTTCCTCTGCTTCTAGGTGGGAAGATAAGCATATCTCTCCCGTGTCCTACCCTGCAGCCTTTGCACTGCCCCATATGTATTCATCAAATGCATGGTGGTGGTGGCTGCCTGGCCTTGACAGCAAGGTGTTGTTCCTTTTCCATACGTAGATGGCTCAATTTTGGTTGCTGACACTCATGAATGGCTCCTCATGAACACTGGTTTTACACTTTGGCTTTTGGACTTTTTGGGCCTCATTGTGAACAGTGAGAAATACCACCTAGAACCATCTCAACAGGTGCAATTTATTGGAGTCTTGCTATATTTTCCAGCCCAGGCCTCCAGCTCATGGCTTCAACAACCTCAGTGATCCCCTTCACACGACTCAGAATGAGACCTCTGCAGGCTTGGTTCCTGTAATGCTTCCATCTTCTCCCCAGTTCTCCCTGCAAAAGACTACCATTCCACAGAGTGTGCATCATTCTCTAACATGGTGGATAGACTTCAGGAATGACCAGGCTGGAACCTCATTTTTCCCTCCACAGCCCATGGCGGTTGTCATGACTGATACTTCTCTCAAGCGTTGGGATATTCTGCAGAACTGATGGTAAGGGGTGGCTGGTCCTGGTGGAGAGCACTCTTCACATCAGCCAACTCAAGATGTTGGTGTCATAAAGGCGTTTCAGGCATTCAAAAAGACCTTATGAGGCAAGGTGTTTCAGGTGGTCTTTGACAACATCACAGTGGTCTTCTACCTGAACAAACAAGGAAGGAGGAGATCAGACACCTTATGCTGCCTCACAGTTGTTCTGTGGAACTGGTGCATTCCTCAGTCAATTTTCTTCTCCACAATCCATCTACTAGGGGAAGGACAATGTCTTACCTGTGGCTTGCCATGAATGGAGATTGCGCACTGGCACTCCGTACAAAATCTTCAGGACACACCAGCCGTAGATCCCTTCGCATCATCCTGGAACAAGCAGTGTAAGATCTGTTTCAGATCCCAGAAAGGGCTCACTCAGTAATGTGTTCCTTTTCCAGTGGAGAGAGCTCACTGTGTATGCTTTTCATTCATTTCCCCTTGTCACTAGAGAGATAGTGAAGATTCAACAGGAAAAAGCAAAGTGCATTCTGATCATGACATGATGGTCCAAACAGCCTTGATTTGCCTCTCTGATCCACCTGTCCCAATGGGGATTTGTTAGGCTGTGATGTGAAGCATCTGGACTTACAGACTCTTAAGCTGACTACTTGGAAGTTCTTTCTGTGACATTTCTGCCGGTCTCTGTCAGGTGCATGCTTGAGGCAGTGCATAGACCTTCCACTCAATGTTCGTACTCTTATAAGTGGAATGGATTTCTTGAGTTTGTGATTCCTCAAGGCATCTCATTAGCCACATTCTGGACTTTCTGGTTTCTTTGTCAGACAGAGGTTTGTCCCTCTCATCAATCAGGTGTTAGCTGTCAGCAATCTCCTGACACTTCCAAAACCTTGTCAAGGCTTTTTGTTTGCCGGACCTTCTGGTCAAGAGGTTTCTGAGGGGAATATTATAATTTGCACCCACCTGTGATTGGACCTACTGCCCACTGGAGCCTTGAACTGGTCCTCTCTCAGTTTTCAAGAAAACTATTTAAGCCTATGGTATCTTGCCATCTGATGCTACTTACATGGAAAACAATTTGCTTAGTAGTGTCGCCTCAACCAGGAGAGCAGGTGAGCTCTGTGCTTTAAGAATTGATCCACCTTACCTATGTTTTTGTAAGGACAAAGTGGTCCTCAGACCTGACATTTGCTTCCTTCCCAAAGTAGTTTTTGCTTTTCATATCAATTGGGACATTGTGCTTCCTGTATTTATGCAAAACCCTACTTCAGATCTCAATCATTCTCTGCACTGTCTAGTTGAGTGTCAAGTGCTCACCTTCCACTTTGACCTCATGGCCTCTTTTTGCAAGTCTCAGAAACTTCTCCTCTGCTATTCCACTAGTAAGGAAAGTCTTTTGGCCTTGGGCCAGAGTATCTCTGAATGGGTTGCAGTGACTGTCTGACTTACAAATTTTCTGGCAAGCAATCTCCTGCTCATGTGAAGAACCACTCAATCCCAGCAATTGCAGTGTTGGTGACTTTCCTAAGGAGGGGGTCCCCCTCCATGACATTTGCAGAGGTACCACCTGGTCTTAGCCTTCACTTCACAGTATAGACTGGATGCAAGGTCCCAGGTGGAGTCTGCTTTTGGAAGAGCTGTTTTCTTCTCTTCTGTTGCATGGCACTCCCTCCTCCTATGGTTACTAGCTTGCTAGTATCCCATTTATGTAAGTCACAGAGATGACCAAGTGGAGGAACAGGTTGCTTACCTGTAACTGTGCTTCTTCAAGTGGTCATCAATGAACTTACAAAATCTCACTCATCCTCTTTAGATCCTTGAATGATGCTTCAATATCTAAGGAACTGAAGATTTAGGCAGGACATATACTGGTTGTGTACACAGGGGATTTGGCTATTGCCAAAACACATATTGTACTGCTCTAGGAAGTTCTGCAAGTTGCACTGTGCAGCTGCAGATGAACTGTTTGTAGGAATTCACAGATGACCACTCGAGGAACCACAGTTACAGGTAAGCAACCTGTTCTTTCCCTACAGCTGGGATTCAAGGTGGCTTACAAAAGTTAACACCAACACAAAGAGAAAAGGAAATCCTGGGAGTCTGTCTCTCTGGAAGAAAGCAAAAGTCTAGGCCACTCCTGGCAAATGTGTTGTTCAATTACAGTTCTTATCACTCCATATTATTGGCTCTTGTGGTTGAGGCTTAAGCGGTTTTAGTCCAGCAGTCCTTTGAGCAGAACTTGGAAGATATCAAATTATAAACTCAGTTGCCCGTAACTAGCTTCTGTTTTGTAAAGAAGGCATCATGTATTTACATTCCAAAAGTGATATAATGGAGATATAATGAATAATATGTCCTAATTACTTTGGTAAGTTATTGTGATGAAATTACTTTGGGGGTTAGCAATTTGGAATGGCAGTGCAACCTGATGGTGGGTTGCTAGGCAACAGGAATGGCACCTCAAGAATGAAACCCAACACAGTGGTGTGGGTGGGAGGGGTTTATGGATGAGAAGAATTCCATATAAGGCCAAGTTTCTGTGTGCCTTGAGCCTTCAGTGAGATCCAGGCTGGAGGAGGTGGCTGAATCGTGCTTATGTAGCTGAGGAAAAGACAGAGTATCTGAAGCAGAGACTGATTTTCAAAGTCTGCCAGAAATTTAAACTGTTAACTCTAACAAGATACTTTACTTCCACTGCTACTATAATAAATGTTACAGTTTGTTTTATAACTACTGAGTCAGCCTGAGTGATCTAAAGTTGCTGGTGATAAACAGAATACACTACCTTAAATAAAGTATATGGTTCTAAAGACTCTATGCCTGTTATACAAAGGTTGTGATAAAAGGGTGGAGCCAGGCTAAGGGTTATTGATAGGATGCCTTACTGGCCTGGAACTGCCAAACCAATCTGAGGAAGAATGTCTGCCTGTCACACTTATCTTCTCCAGGCATTTTTAACTGATCTTTTCACATTATATGCCATATCCCTATCAATTCTAAGGTTTTTTTTTTAAATAAGTTATATAACCAAGTAATTTTTGAAGGTAATTTTCAGTACTCTGATCTGGAGGGCCCACCTGTCTTCACTTCTAGTCTAAACTTTCTCTTCCTCAGCTTCCCACTCACTTTTTCTTTGCCTCTGCCCTACATGGTACCGTAGGGCAGAGGCAACATTAATCAGCGACATTTCATGACCGTTCCTTGGCTTCTTGAAAAGCTCCTGGACTCACTGTAAAACGTATTGCGTCTCTGCTGCTGCTGTACTTCGGTCTGCCTTGGGTCCCACTTGGGGAGAACAAGCAGCATATAAATACAAATAAATAAAAATAAATACTAACGTGACCACAGCTTACCCGGTCACTCCCTTGTGGTTCTGAAATCACATACCTCTTCTCAAAGAAGAGACATATTCCTATGTACACATTTCACAGATGAAAACTAGGACACATGTGGTCAAGCAACATCAGAGTGTGCTCAAGATGGCAAAAGTTGTTCATTAAAAAGAAAACACAAGCTAGGAGAGGCTGCAGCAGTTTGCTTATGGCTGAGCCCACTGGATGGGTAAGATTCCACCTTCTCCTCTCCTTTTGCCCTACAGAGTTAATTGAATACAAACTGCTGTTGCCTTTTGAATTCAGTTTGCAGCCAACAGAAGTAAGCTGAAGACAAATGGTAGAAGTGAGAGAAGGCAGTGTGGGAGTATCTTAAAAACAGAGGATTAATCAGGACTGTCCCTGTCAAATTGGGACAGTTGGGTGGTGTTCTGACAACAGAAGAAGAGCTGAGACAAAGGCCATTTCTGCACAGGGTTTTTAAAACGGTGCAGTCCGTCCTCCAAGGAGGAGGTCTGCACCTGGGAGCGGACTGGGTTGGACCTACTTAACGTAGATCCGCACCTCAGCCTGCTCCAGAACGACCCCAAGTGGTTGTCCAGCGTACTT
Source organism: Iguana delicatissima (assembly GCA_948472985.1). NCBI lineage: Eukaryota > Metazoa > Chordata > Lepidosauria > Squamata > Iguanidae > Iguana > Iguana delicatissima. The sequence continues at coordinate 429,619 of CAOKZL010001491.1, read as the reverse complement.
TTGAAAAACTGCTAAAAACAGGTCTTTCAAAAGCATGCAGCGTGCTACTGCGAGCCTGCTCCCTTATGCAGATTCGCAGGCTCACCCCAATGTGAGCCTGCGATCTTTCGGGGCGGGCTTTAGGCTGGCAAGCTTCAGCGGTTGGTTGAGACCCTCGACCAACTGGAAGCCACCATCTGGGACGCCGGAGCAGTGCGTATCGATGAGCACGCACTGCTCCGGAGCGGCGTGGACCAGACCGGGGAGCTGAAAAGTCCAGTAAGTAGCGGCGCGGGGCAATTTCCTCGCCCCGTGTGGAAATGGCCAAAGTGTATGCCTGTGACACTTACACTGTCACTTTTCTTCTCCTCTATGGCCATATCCACACTACACTCTTATAGTGCGATTATTCCACTTTCAACATCCTATGGAATCCTGGGGTTTGCAGTTTTGGGGCCCCTCCTGAAACTGCAAACCCCAGGATTCCATAGGATGTTGAAAGTGGAATAATCGTGCTATAAGAGTGTAGTGTGGAAATGGCCTATGACTTTAACATTTTTGCCTGACAAAGGAGCCAGTGAAGTTTCAAAAGCCTACATGATATATTTTGTGCATTTCAGTTGGCTAATAAAGATATTGCTCTTTTGTGGACTTTGGAGGGCATAGTGTTTTCCTCATTGCTCAGATGGCAGGTTGGATGGGACAAGAAAACAGCATTCTAACCAGACCCACCCATATGGCCTACAAAGACACAGTTCAAGACACATTTATTTTCAACACAGTCAACTAATATGACCTGCATATAATTTAGACATGCAATATATATATTTTGTTTTTGGAAAGAACACACATTTCAAAAACCTCATTGCATTCAAAGAAATCCTCAGATGACTAGCTAGGCCAGTCAGTAATGAGATTCTATCTAATTCTCTATTGTTTCTCAGTAGGAACAAACAGATGTGAGCAGCCATGTGTTTTTTCAGCACTCTATAAACAGTGGTGCCCAGAAGACTCAATTTTGTATAAAAGAAGATGCTACTACTTTTCGGAGAAAGAATCTAATTGGACTTCTAGTCAAAATACCTGCTCTTCACATAGTGCTTCTTTAGCTAGGATTGAAGATGAGGAAAAGGTGAGAAATGTAAAGACTTTGTTATTGGATGGCCCTGGTTAGAGTTGTTGTGACTTTATTGATCATATGAAACCCCTATGAAGGAACCTTCTGAAATTTGAAAATATTTCTGTTCAATTAATGGCCGTTATTTAGCCTTGGTTTTTAAAAACTGATAACATCTATATGTATGTGTTCAGTTGCCATGTTGTTGGCCTGGTCAGGGTTCTCACACAAGTTGCTTCTGCTCTTTTAAGGATTTTGTGAAACGTAACATGGGCAACCAGCCCTTTTGGATTGGCCTCAGGAAAAACTCAAGTCAACCCTGGAGATGGCTTGGTGGAGAAAATGCAACGTGAGTCTTCTTCACCTTTCAGTCTTCAGCAGTCATACATAAAAGTGAAATGCTGCCGACAAATAATTCTTCATATCATTGTTTCTGAGAGATATTCTCATCTTGGGAGAACATTTTTTTTAACAGAGGCCAGGATCCAATTATGTCACTGTATCATACCCTCCATCATTTCATAGACGAAAACCAGGACATAGGTGGCCAAACAACAACAGAGCATGGTCAAGATGGCAAAAATTATTAATGAGGAAGAACAGACAAGCTAGGAGAGGCTTGCAGCAGTTTGCTTTTGCCTGAGTCTACAGGGAAGGGCAAGTTTCTGCTCTCAAAGTGCAAACTACTTTTGCACTTTGAGCTGAATTTGCAGCAATTGAAGTAAGCTGAGGGCAAAGAGGAAAGATGGAGGAGGAAAGAGAAACTTGGACGTTTTAGAACAGGCTGAAAAAGTAGAACAATGGGAGATTTATGGGTAATGTGCCTGAAAATCAGGAGTGTTGGAGAGTATGTTATATGTATGCAACACTTGATTGTGAACATGGCTGTATTTTTCATCACGCATGCAAGGAGACACCTGATACTCCATGCCAGTGTTCTATTCTCTGTGCTAGTGAGGTGGAGGTCCACTCCCTATGAGCTGAGACATCAGCAAAGACATTCCAGAAGAGCAGTTCTGGAAACTTCCACCTGGCCCTGCAGATGCTGGAACAGCACACTACTCTTCTAGCCACCACTGGATGCCTCTGGTCTCTTCCTGGAGTCCAAGATAAATATGCTGATGAGGATTTTGGCTGCACCAGAGTTATACTTGATCTAATCCAAAATGTTGGAACTCATATCAATTGGAGAATTAAGATGAACTGTTATTCATTTGAAATACATATCAAGTTTCTATAGGTGAATTCACATACTAGGGATATCATAAAGGATGGGGTGCATAGCCTCTTCAGTATCCTGGGGGAACCAGGGCTATACATGCCCAAGCATGTAAAGCCTGCCAATTTAGATCTTTTCCCACCAAGCATACAATTCCATGTACACGTACTCAGAAGTATGTTGCAACAGGTTTCAGGCATGCTAAGTGGAGCTCAGTTATATGCATGCACAGTTTTCCTTGCCTAGCAACTGAAGACAGTCTTTTCTCTACACCAAGGCTGGATCTCAGAACTCCTAGTAACAGCGGTCTTTTGCCTTTATTGGAAAAGGGGTTGAAGGGTGCATAACTCATAGGCAGAGGCCTCAGATGGCAGGCTCTAGGGTCCAATAGGAGATAAGTGCAGTAATGTGAAATCAGATGAATGTGGAGCTAGCACTGAAACTGTTGTTGTTAATGTTGTTGTTGATTTATATTCCACCTTTCTTCCAGGGTGGGACTCAAGGTGGCTTGTGTGTATGTGCCTTCAAGTCATCTGATGACTCATGCTGATCTCATGAATTTCATAGGTTTTCTTAGGCAAGGAATACTCAGAGGTGGTTTTGCCAGTTTCTTCCTCTGAAATACAGCCTACTACAGAACCCGGTATTCATTGGCAGTCTCCTGTCCAAGTACTAAACAGAACTGATCCTGCTTAGCTTCCACAATCAGCTCAGCTCTGGTCCCTTTAGCATATTTAGGACTCTTAGAGCATTTAAAGTAAACTTAAAAATTCACAGTATATAAAAGCAATTCAATTATCCTGAAATTAAAACCAGTTAAAAACATAAACGAACCACCACAACAAATAAAGGTCCAGCACATTACATATACAAGGTCTGTTTCCCCTAAAAGGTAAATTTTCAAATGCCTGCTGGAATTAAAAAAATTACCTGCCTGCAGAAAGAGAGTAAGGAGATTGCCAGTCTAACCTCTCTGGGAAGGGAGTTCCAGACTCTAGGGGCAGCCATTGAAACGACTCTCGCCCATGTTTCCACCAGATGTTCCTGTAAGGACGGGCCTTCACAGAAAATCTCAAAATAAGTTCAGGTTTGTATGGGAGGATATGGTCCTTCTGATTAACTGGATCTGAGCCATTCCTTTTTCACCAGTTGTCTTGAGTTTTCCATGGCATGGAAGATGTAATAATCATCTTTAAGAAAACATCTTTAAAAACGGCTTGACCTCAGACAAAGTGAACCAGGAGCATAACAGGAACTGTGGTGATCCCTTTAAACAGTGTGTTCCTTATCACACAAGTCAGTTGTTTTGAGTTGTTCTGCTTAATAACTGTTTCTGCCATAGCAAAGTGGCAATGCAGTCTTTCACACCATCCCTGCATTTGCATTTCAATGGTGTTAGTCCCCATGTTTGCTTTCTCACACTTGAACTGTGACAATACCATTTACACCATCCTGTTTGCGTGGCCTCCTGCTCCATGACTGGTGTCTCTTTAAAAAAATAAATGAAACAGGAAACTGTAATTGTGCAATTATGTAATGACCCTATTGTGGAACCTCTCCATTCTCAGGTCAGCCCTCTGCTTTTGCTGGTTAGCATCTAGAAAGCTGCCCTATGCTGTTTAGGCCATTGGTAAAGATACAAGAGTGGGGAAAAGTTTAAACAGTTGACAGAGAACTGAAAGTTTTCTGTTAGAAGAGAAAGCAGGAATGGGGAGGAACATAAGACCTAGACATGTTGGGAATGGGTCTGTTTCTCAGTAGATCTCTTGATCCCTGGATCTGTGGTCCTGTGCTGGAGTGGGCAACTGCAGATGGTGCAGGGACCAATGCCACGGTTGCTAGGTCTCATGGCCTGGCCTTGAGTCTCCATTTTTCATGGGCCATCTCTAGGCAGGAGACAAGAGCGAAAATTCTCCAATTCTGGTGGGCTCAGCTCCGGGCAAAAGGAAAGGGCTGTGTGCAAATCCTTAGCTCAGCTAATAGAATAGCCCCTTTAGCTAAGACTTCTGCCTACATTTCCAGAAAGGAAAACATGTGCTCTCTACGTGTGTGTGTTTGCATGACAAGCTGTAAACAACTATATGCATAACACTGAATGACGTCACCAGGGATCATCCCTTGGTCTCAGGGCTTGGCCCAGAAACCTCAGGACCTGGGATGAGCCAGAACTGGCAACCCCAGCCAATGCACCTCTATCATTCCCATGCGTCCTGGATGTTTCTCTGCCAGGCTGCGCATACACCTCTCCCCAAATCAGCCTAAAACAGAGGTAACTTCTGCTTTCCATTTCCAGATATTTTTAGCCCATTTGCTTGTAGTTTGGTGGAGGGGTAGATGTATTTTTTCTATCTGTTATTCCTGGGGGCCCCCCAGGAGGGATAATTTACCAAAATGAGGTGATTTTTACCCCTCCAGTTTTGGTGTAGGTGTATGTGTAGAGGGGCTTTGGAGTTCAGGGTGTCTGATGGTAGTTTAGATGACTTCAGAAAGGTTGCTTGGAGCCCTGTACTCTGTAATAACTTTGCAGGCATTTTTTATTCTCCAGCAGTGTTTTCATCTGCCATTGGTCTTTAGTGCTCCACAGACTATCCTCCCCTCTTTTAATGCTAAGATTGTAAGCAAGCTCCCTCTTATCTTAAAAGTCGTCTGATAGTCTCCCATCAGATATATGACCCTTCTATTGTGATAGAAATTTACTCCTCTCTGTACATGTGTTTCTACTTTTCGAAGAAGTGAGCTCTGTATAGTGAGATAGCTGCCTTCTGTTGTTGGGGAAATATTTTAAGCATGATTGACATCAATTTGTGTTGCAGGATGAAGGTTGTTGGAGATGGAGGAGATTGTGCTTATCTGCATGGTATGGAAAAGATGGAAGCCAGCTCCTCAAGGTGCAGCACTGAACATCGTTTTATCTGCAAATCTGAAGAACCCCAAAATCAAAAATGAACATAAAGAATGATAGGCTGAAGCAGAGGAGAGGGAATCCTCTGGCTGCTGAGGTTCAAATTCTGGCTTACAAGAGGCTCCTTATAGACACACCTTCTCTCTCCAAGGTCATGTCCCTGATATGGAGAAGCTGAGGTGATGCTATTTCTCTAATCAGAGAGCTGAGAATACCCATGGCTACTCCCGCTCAGGAGAGACAGCAGGGACTCACTTTGAGGATTACCTGGTTTTCCCAAGCTTTGGCTCCAAGAGATTCATTCCTCTTTTCTTTCCCCTACACAGAGCAGGACGTGTGGGGAAAAACCCAGTCAGCATTCAGCCAGTGTTTCTAGGAACTCCTGGGAGAACTGCATGCAAATAATCCAAGGAAACAGCTTTCAGCAGCTGTTTCCAGAGGGGTGAATGGTGGCTCCCATATCAATGGGATGGTGAAATCATTCCAGGTTTGAATCTAGGCTTTTAAAAGGCATTATCCTGGGTGCTGAACCCAAATAAATTTAGAACCTTGGATAGGTTCTTTAAAGTTATCCAAAATGCACACTCCATTCTAGTCCCATTAACATGGGAGTCAGTAGCTGCCCCTGATTTTCCAAAGTGTAAGGGAATAGCTGAGAATCATTTCCCATCAGAGGAAGAAGGCAGAATGAACCAGCCACTCCCCTAGCTGGTTCTTAGAGGAGTTCCTGAGAGCCCTCACTGACAGGAAGGGCAAGGAGAAGGAGAAAACCAACCTCCTTTGATGCTTCTAGGAGTTCCTTAGAAACCTGTGTGTTTCACCTAAGAAAAGAGGCACAGCTCTGAGCTGCAATCATGCTTGGGTTTTCAGGGACAGGGACTGCCCATCCCACAAATATATAACCACCTGCATGTTATCCTTCTTGTAAAGATATGAAGTACAATCTTTCATATATCAAGCACTTCCTGAGATATGCCTGATCAACATTTTCTAAAAAAAATCTTACAGAAGGGAAGGTTCAAAACTCTCTACATATGCTCGTGTACCACAAACCTACAAGATCAGTACTAGTCTAATTGCCAATCTATAACTGTTAGTGTGCTCATTAACTAACAACAGCTCTGTAAGTTTGTGCAGCCAGCATAGGTGAAAAAGGGAGAGTCCAGGAGACTCAAAACATTTATCCAGTAAGGATGCATCAATTAGGCAAACAGCTAGGGGAGGCTCTTAGCCTATATAAAGAGGAAAATGGATGGAAAGAAGCTGTTGGGATTGCCCTCCATATGAGGGGATTATGGTTTAGTGTGTAGATTGAACATGTATAACTGTTAGTTATTTTCCTGATGGCTTTGTAGTAAGGATGTAGCAGCTGTGCATTCCTCAGTAGTAGTTCCCAAAACATTCTCTAGAGGAGAAAAATAGTAGCTATGGTGACCTGGCGGTCATCCTGACTTGCAGTAGAGAAAATATGCACTCGCTTATCTCTCATGTGAAACTGAACAGTTTAACCTTAGAGGCTTTGAGAATATTTGCCACTTCTGTCTTTTGACGTCTGTGTTCATTGCTCTGCATCTTCTCAATAAATCTGTTATGCAAGTTTATTGGTCTTGTGTATGAGTCTGACCCTGATAGAAGCTGTTGCCAACAACTGGTCTTACCAGTGGAAGCAGAGTGCCTCACATTCAGATCGCTTGCTCATGTTCCTGGAAATCTTGATCGTCATCTTGTGTATGGACTTCACTGTTGCTTTGGATTTACTACAGACTAGGACTGCAAAAATAACAATGGTAACTGGCTAACAAATTGTGATAAACTTTGCTCGTGGCTGTTGATCAAAGACTCTAATTGGAAACCGTGGCCAGCTATTGGCACAGGACACCAATCAGAACAGATCCTGAATAGCCATATATGGTAAAGAGAAAAACACTCATTTTTTGCCTGTCTAGACATACATTTAAAAAAATCCTAGTTTAAATATTTTATGATGGAACATGTTGCAGTCAAGGGCTTTAGATGAAATATGGTATAAATATATTGATTTTAACTGTCATAACACTGTTGCCTTCCAACTGACCACAGGGTATAAATGTATAGTTTTAAAGTTTAAATTCTACAATGGTAAGCTTCTTCCAACTCTTTCTTTCACCCTTCCTTTTTTGGCAAAATGTTCTTTCAGCATTCCATTTATGCAAATATTGCCAGCTTTTGAGTTCTGCCTCTTTAATTGGCACAGACTAGTTTAACTAATGATTTTTATTCCTTCCTTCTTGTGAGCTATCATGGGATAAAACTGATAAACAGCAATCATTATGGATAAAGCTGATTATAATTGCAGCCATCCTGCCAATTGTGTATACTGCTGCCTTCATTATAACTACAGAATATATATTGCATAGCAGGTTATTCAACTTGTTATGATTCTCGCTTAAAATCTGATTTACTCTTTTGTAATCACATCCTCCTCAATCTGTAAGTCACAAAAGACTAATTCTCTGGCATTAAATTAATGCTTGAGAGCCTTGCCAAAGCTGTAAAATGATCTGATGAATGCCCATGAAATTAAGGAGTGGGGTTTTATTCAAACTATCAGCTTCTCCCAAAAAGCTGGCAGAGCAGCTACCTATGGTATAGCTCCTGAGAGTAGAGAAATAGGCAGAAGCTCTCTGGTTTAAGGTAAATTGTCCGTAGGGGTTCAGGGCAAAATTATTTCAGATCATTCAAATAAAGATGGGCTAGGATTATGTAGTGAATCTTCAGCAGGAGGTGATAGCAATAGATGCCAAAGAGCTGTTAGAGAAGCATACAACAGTGACATTTTGAGAGGAGCACTGTGTATAGATATTTGTGTACAGTTGGCTGTCCAATCCGGGGATTCTGTGTCCACAGATACAAGGAGCCATGGCTTGAAAATATTCCTAAAAAATAAAATTACAAAAGGCAATGATCAACTTTATATATCTAGAAAAAGAGTATTAAAAACAAGAATATAATTAAGGTTTACTATAATATAATCAAATTACAAGAATACAATCTATATATAAGAAATATTGATTTACAGGCAGTATAAGGCTTATTGAATATTGATTACTGATTCACTTATTGACTATTGATTAATGACTTTTGAATACTGAATGAATATAGCTTTTTTGAAAATTGATATATTGCTTATTTGAGGATTATCTGAGGATTGAGAAGAGTTAACTAATTAACTAGTGATTTCTTACAATTGTAATTAAGAGATAATTTGATTGCTGGACTGTATTTGATTACATTTGTATCTGAATTGATTTGAATATATATTCAAATATTACATCTACTATAAACATAAGACATAAACAGAGAAGCTGTCTGCAAGAATTTACAAGGTCCAACGGGAAAGATGGCAACAAGGAAAAAGACAACCACATACTCCCAATCACAATTGATAGTGGAGAGAAGACCCTCATTAGAGCAACCTCTGCAGACTGCCGGGATTGGAGAACAAATACTAGAAGAACTTGGGAATTTTAAAAAAGAAATAAGACAAGAGTTAAAGGACATTAGAGCAGAAATAAAAATGGACATAAAGAAAGAGATGGAAGGAATAAATAAGAGAATGGAGAAAATGAATAAAGATGTGAAAACATTACAGACAGAGGTTAAATAAATGGAAGGTCGAATAAACCAAGGGGAAAGTGAGAGGATGGAGATAAATGAAGGAATTAAAAGACAGGAGAGGGACATTGAAATACAGGAAATGAGATATCGTGATAGGTGTCTTAAATTGAGAGGTCTGGAAGAGAGGATGGGAGAAAATATTTATGACTCATCCCTGAACTTGCAGCATATATGGATGTCCCGGAATAAACCATGGAACTGGAAATTGATAAAATGTTTCGTATAAGCTCCAAAATGGCGAGAGATAAAAACTAGCCAAGGGACATTCTAATTTGCTTTACAAGAACAAGGATGAAGGAGAAATTATTGCAAAGGAATTATGAAGAAAAATTGATCATAGAAGGAACAGAATTGAAGGTATTCAAAGATATCCCATTTCAAATGCTGAAAAGAAGACAAGAATATAAAAATTTGACAACACAGTTAACAAAAATATAACATGAGATATAAATGGGAAAGGACTGATGGATTCACTTTAAACTATAAAAGATACAAATGTACCACACCAGATCAGGCTAATGAAGCTATAGGGAAAATCAGAGAGACAATGGAATATAAAAAAAGGAAAAGAACAAACAGAGAAGAAAGAACAGAGGACGAAACAGATATAGCAACGGAAGAACAAGATGAAGAAGTGGAAAAGGACAACAGAGTTCAGAGGTTGGAGATAAATTAACAGAAGATGAAGACTGAAAAAATGAATCTAAAGTGTATTTCGTGGGACATAAAAGGACTCAATTCAAATTACAAAATGAGGCAGGTCTTCCATTATTTAGAAAAAGCTAAAGCCGATGTTATTTGTTTACAAGAAACGAAAATTAAAGATAGCGATGTTAAATATCTGAAAAATCCTAAATTGAGGAAATGTTGTGCTTCAGCTTTTGAAAAGAAAAAAAGGGGAGTGGTAATATATGTTAATACAAAGTACCCCCACAGAAGAAATCTTTCGGGATAAAGAAGGATACTATTTAGGGGTGCAAGTTCAGCTCCCCAGGAAAATGATACTACTGGTTGGAATATACTCCTCGTTAGAAAATAAAAGCAAATTCTATGAAAAAATTGAAGAAGAGATACATAAATATATCAAAGAAAACAATCAGGATAACATCTTGCTGATGGGGGACATGAATGAGGTACTAGACCCACTAAAAGATAGAACAACAAATCAAAAAGGAAAAAAGAAACAAGGGAAACTGCCTAAATTCTTTTTCAGAATGATGGAAGACCTGTCCTTTATGGATATCTGAAGATATAAACATGAAAAAGGAGGATTCACGTTCTATTCTGATCACCATCACACCATGTCCAGGATTGATATGTTTATAATGTCTAAAACATTACATTCAGTGGTTAAAGATATGGAAATACTTCCTAGAATCATTTCGGATCATAATTCAATACAAATAGAGTTAAGCCTCAAGAAGAAAACTAAATACTCAAACTGGCGAATTAATGATTTTTTTGTTGAGGAATAAAGAATACCTGGAAAAAGCAAAAGAAGAACTAAGATATTATTTCAAAGAGAACAATAAGGAAGAGATTGGTGCAAAAACAGTGTGGGATGTCAGAAAAGCAGTTATGGGGGGGTCTATTGATAAAATGGAACACGGAATGGAGGAGGAAAAGAGAGGAGAAAAGGAAGAATTTAGAAACAGAAATAAAAAGAAAAGAAGAAGAGTTAAGGAAGGACCCTGGAAATGAAAAATTGAGGAGGCTGTTCAAAAAAATACAAATGGAAATACAAACTGAAGACCTGGTAGAGATGGAAAAGAATTTGAGAATACTTAAAGACATTTCGAGAACACTGATAAGCCTGGAAAGTGGATGGCACATAGATTGAGGAAAAGAAGAGAAAGGAATCTAATTTTACAAGTCATAGAATCATAGAAATGTAGAGTTGGAAGAGACCATACGGGCCATCCAGTCCAACCCCCTGCCATGCAGGAACACCCTCAAAGCACTCCCGACAGATGGCCATCTAGCCTCTGCTTAAAAACCTCCAAGGAAGAAGACTCCACTACACTCCGAGGCAGCATATTCCACTGCCGGACAGCCCTGACCGTCAGAAAGTTCTTCCTGAGGTTCAGGTGGAATCTCCTTTCCTGCAGCTTGAATCCATTGCTCCTTGTCCTGGTCTCTGGAGAAGCAGAAAACAAGCCCTCTCCTTCCTCTACATGGCATCCCTTCAAATATTTAAACATGGCTATCATGTCCCCTCTTAACCTTCTCTTCTGCAAGTCAAGAAGGACAAGGAGGTTTTCACTGATCAGAAGACTATAATGAATGCTTTTCAAAAATATTACAAGAATTTATATCAAAAAAAGGTTCAGAGTAATATGAAGAGAAAGATTGAAGAATATTTGAGAAAGCAGGATTTGATAAGGTTAACAGAAAATCAAAAAAAATAGCTTAAATGCCAACGTAACAAGTATGGAAGTTATGGAGACAATAAAAGAAAATAAAAGTGAGAAAAACCCCAGGTCCTGATGGATTTTCCGGGTTGTACTATAAGGAATTACAAGATGAACTAAGTGAGCCTATACGTAAGATGTTTAATGAGATTATGAATAATGGAAAACCGGACTCTTGGAATGAAACAAATATAACTTTGATACTAAAGGAAGGGAAGGACCCAACAGAACCGAGTAGTTACAGATCGATTTCGCTGTTAAATATAGATTATAAAATTTTCACAAATATAATTGCAGAGAGATTGAAAAGAATATTACAGAAAGTTATACACAAAGACCAGAGTGGTTTTTTACCGAGGAGATATACAAGAGATAAAATCCGAACTGTTATTAATATGTTGGAGTATTATGAAATACATAATGAGAAGTGTATGATGATTTTCGTGGATGCCGAAAAGGCATTTGACAATGTGGAGCATGAATTTATGTTTGAATTATTAGAAATAATGAATTGTGGTGATAAGTGTATTACTTGGATTAGACAGATATACTCAAACTGCAGGGCTCAATTATTGATAAACGGTGGTAAGACGGATCTTATAGAGATTAATAAAAGAACCCGCCAGGGTTGTCTGCTTTCACCCTTATTATTTATATTAATGCTTGAAGTTCTCTTAAGGAAAATAAGAATGGAAGAAACAATAAAGGGAACTAAAATAAAAGGGGGTGAATACAAACTGAAGGCATACGCGGATGACCTGGTTATTTTTCTTGAAGAACCAGAAACAAGTTTGGCAAAAACAATAAAGGTCTGTAACGAATTTGGTGAAGTAGAGGGATTCAAAATTAACAAAGAGAAAGCAAAGATCTTAACTAAAAATATGTAAAAAGAAGAAGTTGAAGCACTGAAGTCGATGACAGGATTCAAAGAAGAAACAAAATTATTTTGGCAATCAAAATATACTATTGTTTCTCAGACCAAAATGTGAAAATGAGGTTGAAAATCCAATCTGAAAGGCATCTAAATAGAATAATAAGTACTTGCTACTTCCTCAGGTACAAACCCAGGAGGACTAATCCATCTGGCTGCAACTTTATAGACTAGGGACCCTCTACACTACACAATTATAGCACTATGATTCCTTTTTAACTGCCATGGCCACATTCTGAGAAATCCTGGGATTTGCTGTTAAAGAGGGTTATTTAAAATTTTTAGCCAGAGAGTGATAGTACCTCACCAAAGATAAACCCCAGGATTCCACAGGATGTTGCCATGGCAGTTTAACTGGAATCATAGTGCTCTATTTGAGTATTGTGATAGGGTCTGAAATCAGACAGTACTCAAAAAGTATTGATGATGACTTTCAATGTGGGGGGTGGGTGAGGAGTCAGGCCCAGCACTCTTTTAGTTCGATGTGCTAGTCACATTTCCTTAAAAATTAGGTGTCTCCTTAAGTGCAACAGGAAAAGATAACAACACTAAGGCCATTTCCACTCTACACTGTTATAGTGCTATTATTCCACTTTCAACTTCTTGTGGGATTCTGGGGTTTGTAGCTTACTGAGGCCAAAGAGCTCTCTGGCTAAGAATTCTAAAGGCCCCTCCCTAAACTGCCAACCCTAGGATTCCATAGGATATCGTAGGATGTTGAAAGTGGAATAATAACACTATAACATTGTAATGCGGAAATGGCCTAAAACCAGAGAGGGAGTGTGGGTGTGCTGATGTGCAGGGCTATTGTTGTGAAACCACATATCAACGAACATGGACTGTTCTTTTGTAAAGTCCATTGATTATAAACATCTTTCTAAAAGAGAAAAAGAGTAATCAAGGAGAAAAGAATGGCTGACCGTGAGACTCTCCCAGAAATTGAGTCAAACAATGTGGCACATAGCAATTGGAACTGTGGAAATGAACCAAACACTTCAGATCAAATGAGACTGACAGGTGTGTTCTCAAAAATGATGGAAGCATCTGGTAAGCTACCATTTCTGCTTAATGCAAAAAGGATTGAGATTGTTTTCTTCAGATTGTTGAAGGAGGATTGGAAGCAAATTGAGTTTTATGAAGTGGGGAGTGGGAAAATGTGGTCTGTGGGCTGCATCAGCACCCAAGTCTTTCTTGCATCCCTACGACACCCTGAAAGCCTCCACACACTCCAGTTTTGTTTTAAAAGATTAGATTTTTTCCCTCTCAAATCACTGAAACTGCCACAAAATTTCTGAAAAATGTGGCAGTTTGTGTTGATTCTCCCCAATTATCTTTCAGACCTTTTTTTTTAATGGATAAAGAATGGCCATTTATTTTGGCTGAAAAGTGAAAGCAGAAGTAAGGCCAAATCTCTTCTGGGTCACTTGGCACATGCTGGTGCTTTCTGCCCCTTGTTTCTTTTCCCTCCAAGCCAAGGCCAGCTACTGCTTCATCTTCTGGATTGCATCCCTATTCCCTCCTCCCTTTGCTGGTAAACAGCAGCAGGGGCCCCTCTGAGAGTTTGATACGTGTTGGGGCATGGGGTGAATACAAAACTGTGCCAGTGGGGCATTATACTCCACTACCAGCTCGTATCAGATCTTGACCTTCATTTCCATCATGAAAAACTAGCTTTTCATATGGCCAAAACACTATGGAAGGCAGATCCTGTTTTCAGTCACATGTGTAATGTGTACAAGCAGAAATATAGAAGGAAATATAGACACATTTACACTTCTGATGACTCCACTGACATGCCATAAATCAGTTCTGTTCCCCTAGAAGTTCAGTTGGCACCAATGCTGTTGTATTTCCAAGTGCCAACAGAAAAGATGACTTTCTTCTAGGGATAGGACGAACCCAGAATTTCCTGGATCCGAATTCCTGAAAGGTTCTATGAATCCACGAATCTCACGAATCTCGAATCTTTTGAATCCTTTTTTAAAAAGAGTCTAAAAAGCAAGGGAACAAAGGATAATCTTGGGCAAGACACACTCTCTCAGCCTTAGCAAAAGCCTAGGCAAAGGCAAGCCTCCTTCTGAAGAAATCTGGCCAGGACAAACATCATAGTTTTGCCTCAGGATCTCCCCAGATTGAAAATGACATGAAGGCCCTTTCTACACAGGCAGGAAAATGTGGATTAATCCCACATTTTCCTGTCTGTGTTAACAGGGCCACATACCACAGTAGAGAAATAATCCAGGCCAAAACTGGCTTTTCTTTGCATAGCTCTTTCTGGCATCCTGAGATTTGTAGTTTGATGATGCACCGGTACACTTTGACAGAGAAGGCTGTGACACCTTGTAAAACTCCAAATCCCAGAATTGTATATGAAAGAGGTTTCAATGGGAGCTATGCAAAGGAATATTTCAGCTGTCCTTGAAATCTCAAGCCTATACCTTCCAGTCAGCCAATATGAAATGTTCAATTTAAATATCTTAGAATAAAAGCTCAGCTGTAATTTGTGAAATTGTTAGCAAAGGCCATTATTACGCCAAGGGAAAAACTCACCTACTTACTATCTTCCCTTGTATATATGGTCTCCCAGGTTTTCAGGAGTCCTGGTCTCCCTGGTTTTCAGGCGTCCCAGTCTCCAACTATCTATTTGGTTGGCGGATTTGAAAGATTTGGTTTGCCTGTTTTGGCACAGGGATTCGGATTCAGGAATCTGAATCCTTACCCAGGATTCGAGGATTTGGTTGGCCCATCTCTACTTTCTCCTAAAGTCTTTCAGCCTGATTTCATCCAAATCTGCACGTGCAGATGGTTCTGAAGTATCTTAACACTGTTTTAACAGATTTTAAACTCTTGTTTTAAATTTCAATTTGCTTAAACTGCTTTAAATCTCTTCTAATCATTCCTACTGTTTAAAATGATTTCAAACTCTTTCACTGATTTGACTGTACACTGTTTTGAGCTCCTTGGATATAGCATGGGATTTATTTAGAAAAATAGATAAAGCATAGTACTAAATATATTGAAAATGGGAAATATTGGGTTAATTTCAAATTGGGGAGAGTAACTTGCCCAAGAGGTTATCCTGAAAATTATTTTTGCCACATTTTATTATACTAGAACTATATACAAAATAACTAGTTGATTCTCATGGGGTCTTTTTAAGATATTTTTCTTGTAGTTATCTAATATAATATATACTGGGGTGTTCAACCTTTTGGCTTCCCTGGCCCACAGTGGAAGAAGAATTGTCTTGGGCCGCACATAAGATACACTAACACTAACGATATCTGATAAGCTAAAAAAAAGTCTGTGCATAATTTTTGTGATATCTGCCACCACAGATAAGCAAAAAAGTCCTCGCATAATAATCCTAACAAACCTAATTATGTTCCACTAGTGGGATATTTGACATTGTTTTTGAGAAAGTAATGCATCAATATCTGGTTCAATGGAAGTAGTTGCAATTCTCAGTGAGTTGTCACTGAGGATGTAACATACTCTGATTATTCCATTCCATTCCATTCCATTCCATTGTCATCTACAGATTTTGCTCTTGAGAAACCCAATTGAGTTACCAAAAAAAAAAAAAAAAAAAAATCGCAAATAAAATCTCATAATGTTTTAAGAAAGTTTACGGATTTGTGTTGGGCTGCCTTCAAAGCCATCCTGAGCCGCAGGTTGGATAAGCCTGATATATACAATCTTTTCTTTAATATGGTTACTTGCAAATAATTCCCACCAGGATGAATGTGTTTTCTGATTGGAATTTTGGTGTCCTTCAGTTAGCTTTCTGATGTCTTTGTACTCTAATTTGCTGTACTTCCTTGCACAGTCATAGAGGAAATTTTGTTTGCTCAAAGAACTAGAGAGAGTTCTGAAGATAAGTTACATCCCTGCCAGATTTCTCCTTCAGGTTACTCTGTGGGAGAAGCCTAAATGGAAAGTGAAGACTTTGGTAATTTTACCAGCTTGTCAAGTCCCCAGAACTGCCTCATGTTTTTCTGCTCTTTTCTGGCAGTATAAGGTTGAAAAGGTCCTGGGGGATTTTCTGACCTACTGCTATTGTATACTTTGTAAAGCAGAGGAAAGGTAGTGATCCAGATACTTCTTTTTTCCTCCCCTTCCCTTCCTCATGGCCAATTAGTACTGTTTGGGTTTTCACAACATCTCTTTAGTTTTTTCAGAAAAGCACTAAATTTACATTAGTTGTGGACTTTGTGGGGATAATGATTTTTACATATGGAAACATATGATCCTGTGAGTGTATGTACATTCACAGCTAGTAATACATAGTATAAACCAGGGGTGGGCACAATCTGGCCCTCCATGTGTTGGAGTGCTACTCTTGCTAGTCCCAGCTAGGATATCTAATGGTGAGGAACACCAGGAGTTGCCATCCCACCATGTTTGGAGGACTGCATTTTGTCCAATATGATAAAAACCCAAAATGTACTTTGCCCAATATGTTATGATCCAAAAATGATACAATGGCACACATTTTGATACATATAAATTCCTGGGATCACGTGAACCTTATGATTCTGTGGACCAGCATGTAGTGCTTATTTTCAGTTACTGAGGGTTATGTACGGTCCATGTGTCTGTATGCACAGCCAATTGCTCAAGATACAACATGCAGTAATGTGCTTTATTGTGGGAATCTTCAGTCAATGTGCATTTCTCTCTCGTTCTCTTATCCGGAAGAAGAAAAGCAAAATGGAGAAAGAGGTGTGTTTTCATGCATTTGATTATTTCAGTCTTCATTGTCAGCAGTGCTGTTGTTGTCATCACTACCAAGTTCTACGCCTCTTTCTTATCCATTCTGTTTGTCATCTGAAAACCGGGGGTATTTCGAGGACACCCAAACATGCTTCAAATTAAGGGAATTAACAGAGAAACTCAAAGCTTGTGAGAGGTCAGGGCAAGGGATCTTTAACCCTATGTCTACGGGGTCAGAACCATGCGAGAGTCAGAGAAATGATCTAAATTAACTTTATTAAGACTAACAGAAAAGGTCACAACACAAATAATTCTACAATCACATGAGGGCTACAGAAATGAAGTTGGAAATAAGAGACAGTTGGGATAGACGGCATACGGACTAGGCCTAGGCATCCTGGAGAGGGAGAAGATCAGTGAAGGCTCAGTGTAAAGCACCAAGGCAAGGCTGGAAGGCTGGCCAAAGTGGGGTTTCGCGGAGGGTCAGAGACGTGAGTTGCGTTTAGCTCTCAGCAGCTTCTGAGAGGCTTGAATGGGACACTTCGGTAGCAGCGAAACCGGCCCTTGTCCGGTCTGGGAGGCTCTCCAAGGAGGCTCAAAAAGTGAGGATTTTGATAGTCAATTTCTGTCCTCAGGCCAGGTATCAGCTAGCAAAGTGGTGTTAATGGGTGATGATTGTGGAATATAATGTTAGGCAAATATCACGACCCCTCCTCGGTATTGTTTCTTACTGGGAAGTCCAGGGGATTGATAGGTTTAAAATTCCAAATTGATAGGTGTTGTTTGTTTGGCTACACACAGTTCATCAATGTGGCTCGGGGTGTGACAGTGTCCAGGAGCGAGTCTATTGCCTGCCTAGAGATACGTGACTCGGAACAATAGCTCAGTCTTTTAGCCTAAAGGACGTTGTCTATGTTCCCATACAGCAGCAAAGGGCGTTGTTGGTCTTAAGAATCTAATTCAAAACCAATTTTTACTTGCAGCTGACCTTTGCTAGCCAAAATCCAATATAGGGGAAGTCATGCCAATTTTAAGGATCCTCTCTTAGGGTTACTCTGAGGTGTAACTATCTGGCTGTCATTGCTCAGTTCTGGAATTAAATAATCTGCTTAGTTTTCCCTGCCACCGGGGGGGTGGTGTCTTTGTGTGTACACATGCATGACTTCAAGTTGCCTTTCAACTTATGGTGAAGTCACTAATTTTATACTGGGAAGTAGTACGTGGAAAAAAGCAACCTTGACAAACATATACTTCTTTGTATTTGCTGAAATAGTGCAAAAGAGATGGCATTAACAGACAAGCTAGGTGTGCAGATTCTCTGTTGTCTCCATTTATTCTTCCTGCCTCATTCCTTCCCTCAAGCACCCTCTCCCCCAAAGCTGGCCTGTCTTCCAGTCTCTGAATTCAATTGGGTGAAAAACATGTGAGGAGGGGATTGGGGCGAAGGGAGAGAAAAGACTGAACTGTGTTGCCCTCCTCTCTACCTGCCAATCTTCCACTGTAGACATTGGCTGAGATTCTACACCACACATTTCATTTTGTAACGACTAATCTGTAGCTACATTGCAGAAATGCAGCAAAACTCTGTTAGCGTTTTGCAGTGTCCAAGATTATCCAACTACCATATTTGCTCGTGTATAAGACACACTTACCCCCCAAAAATAACCTTTGAAAATGGAGTGTGTCTTCTAGTCTGGTCTGTCTTGTACACTGAAAAATATATACTGCGGTGTGTGTGTGTGTGAGAGAGAAAAGGGGTGTTTGGGAGCAGGAGCGAAAGAGAATAGGATTGAAACTTGAAGTGGAGGGGGGAGAATGCACCTTTTGAGTGGGAGCCCCAATCAGCAGATTTCCCTCCTGCCAAGGCAAAAGAAAAGGGAAAGGCGGAAGGCTCTCATGAGCTCTCCTTTCGACCCCTAGAGTTCCCCTTCCTTTCCTGTGCATTTTACCTTTGCATAGGAGAAGGAAGAGGGGTCTGGGGGCGAAAGGAGTGCTTGCAGGAGGCGTTCCTAGAGGTCCTCTCTCTTTTGTATGCATTTTGCCTTGGCATGGAGAACTCCCACCAAGGCAAAATGGAAGAGAAGGAGGAGTGAGAGAAGCCTTATTAATTTTTTTTAAAACTAATTATTTCCCCCCAAAATATAACCTTTGAAAATGGGTTGTGTCTTATACCCTGGTGCGTCTTATACACTGGCAAATACGGTAGTTTCTGGGCAAAGTACAACATGTTGATTATTACCATTAAAGCCTTACATGGTTTGGGTCCAGGTTACCTATGGGATCATGTCCTCTCATATAATCCACCTTGCACGCTCAGGTCCTCTGGGGGAAATTTACTTCAACCAGTCAGGAACAGACTGGCAACAGTCACCCAGAGGACAGTTTCATCAGCCGCCCTAGACTGTGAAATGACCTGCCAGAAGACATTCAACAGCTGAATATGCTGTCCAAATTTAAAACAGCATGAAAGACCAGTCTTTTCTGGCAGGTCTATCCAGATGATTTTAAATTATGAATGTTAACAACGACTGTTAAATATGTATTGACTATTTTGATTAGGCATTTGTAGTATTTGTCCTAATAGCGATATTATGCAGTTTAAATATTGTTTTTAATTGATGTTCTGTTTTTAACTGATATATGTTAATCTGTTGTTGTGTACTGCCTCAATCCATGGGGAAAGGCAGGTAAATAATGATGATGATAATAATAATAATGATGATGATGATGATGAGCATCTGGCCACTGGCAAGAATTTTCTGATGAGCACTCCTGTTGCTCATCAGGCACTTTTAAAAAAAAATCAATTAAATTTTAAAAAACTGTTCTGAATGCAAGACATAGCTTAAAAAATGAAAGTGAATGTGCATTTTCGGTGGCTAGTGCTAACTTCTGTATTGTAACAGCTTGCAAATTATATTTCAAAACCATAAACCAGAGGATGTAAGATTGCTTCATACCAAAGCTATCTGCACTCTGTTCTTTTGCTGAGAGAGAAAAAACTGCAAAGGAGATTGACAATGATGGTACTTTATGTTCTTCTATAGTTTCTTTGACACATGTTAACCATCAGGAGGAAGTTTTAACTGCAAGTTCTAACTAACTCATCAAGTACTTCTGATGCACTCTGGCATTTCCTAGCTGGTCCCCACATACCCATTGGTATGGGAGCTCCTCCTCCCATATAGTCCATCTTTGTGTTAACTGGTGTTAACAGAAGTGGCGTTGCTGGAGATAGTAGCAGTTTGAATGGGGCTTTTGCCCTTTGGAACTATGGCAAGAAGGAGAAAAGGTTCAGTGTCCCTTCAAGTTCCAAAATCCAGATATTTTGACTGATTATATGGTTGCCACCAATATTCTGTCCTAGTTGAAGTTTTCAAGGGCAGATGCCCATACAGCAGGCTTGTTCTCTGCCACTTCAGAGACTAGGACAAGGAGCAATGCCATTGTCAAATCATCCACCATTATCATTTCTGATAGTTTAACATCCCATTCCTCGATATCAGGTATATGTTCACACTTCCAGTACTTTGCATAAGTAATCCTTGCATTTGATACCATATATAGTATTATTCTCCAATATCTAATATGTTCTTTTTCTATTTGATGTAACATATTTAAAAGAAATATTTCAGGGTGCAAAGGAATATTAATTTGTAATATTTCCAATATTTTCTTTTGAATGGTTTTCCAATATCTTTTAGCTTCAGAGCATGACCACCACATGTGGAAAAATGTTTCTTCTTCTGTCTTACATTTCCAACATTTGCTGGAAGAAGGAACATTTTTTCACATGTGGTGGTCACGCTCTAAAGCTAAAAGATATAGGAAAAGCATTCAAAAGAAAATAATTGGCCTCTTTTAAACAGCTCTTTGTTCATTTATTTTGGCCAGTTTTAGAGAGGTGTGTCAGAATTCCTGATCTGATAACTCTGGTAAATTTACGTATGCCCTAGTCTATGGCATATGGGGCACAGTAAATGACTTGAGGAGACAGACTTCAGCATTCTTGTTTTAAAAAGCAAACAGATCCTGCATGCCCACTTGCCTCTATTATAAGATAGAGGATTTGCAGAGTATCTGATGCTAGGTAAATAAGGAAATCATTGGTAGTGCTTTGCAGATAATAACATAGCGACTCCACCTCTGTTGTCTAATGGCTGCAGGTTTGAAATTGGAGTTGATGGATTCTGTGCCTACTTGAATGATGAAAAAGCCAGTTCAACACGGTGTGATACGCTGAGAAACTGGATATGTAGCAAGTCTGCTCACATGGCCTGAGCAAAGCTTGAAGGCTTCCCCATACAAATGTTTTGGCAGCATAGACTGTACATAGGCTATCAGTTTATTCACAAGGTCCATACCAGAGCATGGAAATAACAAGCTAAGTCACATTTCAAAAGTCACAGAACAATTGGGAACATCATCTTTTCAATATAACAAGTTAACATTCTTTGGTTATATCACTCTCTTATCATTCCTGATGGTTTCCCCTCCCCATGGAAAAATAACAAGTGATATGACAAGCCACATTTTCTTTTCTTCTTGAGTGTAATGAATTACTTTGTTGCTTTTCCTAACAAGTTGCACAACAAATTACTTTTTTAAAAGTTACATTCCAAGTTCTGGTCTAGATTAATCAATGCTCAGTTTCAAAGACCATTTCTGAGAATGCCAGTGTATAAATGGAATTGGCTGAGAAACTAGTTTTTCTACCCACCCAAAACATCCATTGCCCTTACGAATGCTGAACAAATAATTTTCCTTTAAAATTGTCTCTGTGGATGGAGACTGGGGGCATTTCCACACTAGATTGTTAGAGTGCTATTATTCCACTTTCAACATCCTATGGAATCCTGGGGTTTGCAGTTTAGGGAAGCTTTATTGTGTTGTTTCTTGTGCTGCTTCCCACAGTGGAAAATCTGTGAAATCCCCCTTCCATCCCCGCAAATGGTAGCAAAAGAAAAGGTAACCCTCCTGTTCTCACTGGTTGTGGGATCCTGCTTCTCCTACTTGGTTTTAATTAAAGAACAAAACAAAACTCTTCATGCCACACTCTGCAGTGCTTCTAAAGCAAGGATGGCCAGCAGCAACCCTCCAGCTATTCTTGGACTGCAGTTTCCATCATCCTCCACCACTGGGTATGTTGATGTAAGGTTGATGGGAGTTGCAGTGCAGCCAAACATTTGGAAAGACACAGTCGCCCATGCCTGAGTTAAAGTATATCTAAGTCCTCAGGCTGCAACTCCTGTGCAGAGTTACCTGGGACCAAGTTCAGTTTAAGTGCCAACACACCTGATTAGCCATGCTGGCACATCCTAGAGGACACCACCACTGCTTCCACAGCAGCCAAGGGGATGCTGTGTACAGAATTGCACTCATACATGGAAACCACACTGAAGTCAACAGCAGCACCTGGTCCAATATAAAAACAGATAAGCTCAGTTTGGTGATGAACAGCTTACCAACCTACCCTTTCCTTTCCACAACACACTTAACTCTAGCTGAAAAGAAAACACAAAAACAGTTTGGTTAAAAGTACATAAAAGTTTACTCAGAGATACTTGTGCCTAACAGGTTCATATTCTTGAAGAAAAGTAAGAAATAAAATAAGCAATCACATGCTTGCAGGGAAGCATCTTTGTTAGAGGATTCCAGACCACAAGCTTTAGGAAGATCAGAAGACAAAAGAGAAAATGTAAACAGCAAGAGAGACTTAGAGCAAAAGATGTGTACGTGCAGGAGAAAGTAGGTCTTGACAAACAAACAGGAAGTTTAGGCTAGGCCTGTCTAGGCTGTGCCTCTATACCTACAACAGTCATACAAACTAACTAGCTGGTAAATTCTCAGCATGCAAAGTTGTTATCCCAACACCCATGAATCTATGGAATCCCTTACAGCCACCTTCCTAAACCCCTTGAGGGAATTTTGGGAGGCCCTTGGGGGCCCCTGCTCCTAGTTTACCTTAGATTCCAAGGTTTCTGGGAGTTCTCTGAGGACTCCAAGAATCTATAGGACCCCTTACTTACAGCCACCTTCCTGAACCCTAAATCCCACCAAAGGGCGGCCATATTTGTTGTGCAAAACCTGTTTTGGAGATGGGGTATGACTCCTCTTTGAGTTCATCTCAGGATCCCAGACCACTAGGAACAGGTTCTGAATCTGTCTGGGCTTACCCAAGGATGAGGAGGTGCTTCTAGGGTGACAAGTGGTGGCCGTCTTCATCGTGCAGACTTCATTTTTGGTGTAGGGTGTTGCCTCTCCAAGCTCATCTTGGGACCCCTGATGGAGAGAGATACGTTTCCAGGCTGGCAGAACATGTAAAATTTGGCAGAAGAAGGTCCTCCACTCTTCAACATCCTGGCTGTATTTGAGCTACGCAGCTCTGTGGTGTGGTGGGCAGCAAGCATGGGCAGGATGATTTTTCTCCTCCACAGGAGCATGTTTTCCAAAATCATACCATTTTTGGATGCCACTGACTGGTCCAAATTTCCCCATTTCCCACTCCATCCAATGACCACTTGCGAGTTGAGGACACACCCTCACAGCATGAGGTATATGAGTGAGAATCTTCAGGGCCGTGGCTTCATCCTTGCTGTTGCCATAACCCTGCTTTTTCTTAGCTATTATTTACAGTCATTTAAAAGACATGCAAAAGTTTTTAAAAAGATAAATAAAACATTCCAGTAAATATATATATATATATATATATATATATATATATATACCCTTCCCTGCTGACACATTAAAAGCTTGCTTAAATAAGAAGGTACAGAGCCAGCCTAGGCTCCCACAGAAAGGACTCTCAGAGAGTGGGAGCAGCCACTGAGAAAGCTCTCTCCTGCGTCCTCACCAAGAGAGCCTAGCATGGTACTGCGACCATGGGAAAGCCTTCCCCTGCAGACAAAATTCTGGCAGGTTTATATACGGAGATATTTCAAATAGTCTGGAACTGAGCCATATAGAACTTTATAGGCCATGATCATCATGAGGGACAAAACAGAATCATGGGGAACACCACAGGCCAATGGTCAGGGCGTTGAGCTGGAATCCCCCAGCACCATCTTCTGAATTTGTCCCTCTAGGAGCAACCAGAACCACTGCATAACATTGCCCACAAGTCCCATCCCAGAGAATTGGACCAGAAGAATACCATGGTCAATGGTATTGAAAGTCACTGAGAGGTCAAGCAGAACCAACAGGGACATGCTCCCCCTGTCCAGTTCCCTGTGTAGGTCATCTTTTGAGGTAACCAAAGTTGCCGCCCTCCCATAACTAAGCCTGAAGCCAGATGGAAATGGTATAAGGAGAACTTGAAAAAAAGGTGATGAAGCCCTTGTTTGGTCAGTTGTGACTGGGGCATGCCCAAGCAATAGCAAAGAGAAAAGTGCTGGCCTTTGGCTTGGCCTGGAATTTCTCTCACCTCCATGATGAAGAAGGCCTTCCTCTCACTCCTGTTGTGGGGGTGTTGAGGGAAGGGCACTCCATGCATGTATACTTTACTTTCTTTACATTTTCCCCCTTCTTCCCCCCTTCCTCCATCCATCCATCCATCCATCCATCCATCCATCCATTCATGCATGTACAGCACATTAATCTGAAAAAGAAGAAGAATAGAATACTTTGAATCTTGAGGAACTGTATGCTTTCAAAAGCTATTTTGGGCATAGTTTTAGTGGGCTTTCTCTCTCTTTCTCTCGAACAAATCTGCCCCCCTTGATATCTCTCTTTTTTCCCAATCCAAGACTCAAGCTAGTTTACAAAAAGTTAAACCCTTCTTATCAGATGAGTTTTTGGAATGATTTTTTTGATACATGTGAAACTTTAATTGTTGATTTACTATATTTTATTATGAAGTTCCACTGTTCTTAAGATACAGACTAAATCAGAGCTTTCCAAACTGTGCATTGTGACACATTAGTGTGACAGCTGCAGTGTGCAGGTGTGTTGCACAAACATACTGAGAAACCTCTGAGTCTGTGTGGAATAAGCAATACCAATTTGCATCTATTTTTATGCAGCAAAGGTGCCAATTAGTATGGTGCACTAAGTATACTCCCCATGTATGCCCACCATGGTCAAAGGATCAAACAGGTACCACACACACACTGTGTGCATAATTGGGTTGAAACAGCAGAAGTAAATGTGAAAAGTTACGCACAGCCGCTTGATGAAAAGCTGCCTAGTCTGCACTATCTGTAGGTGTGTCCCCATACATTTCGTTATTACAATTTATGTGTCTGTATCTCTTATAAAGAGTTAGTTTAGCCTCTAGTTTGCTAGTAAAACTGAATTACTGTGTCGCAAAATGATGCATATCGAAAAGGTGTGTCACCAACATGAAAAGTTTGAAAAGCTCTGGCCTAATTTATGAAACATTTATGCAGCCCTCAGTCTGTTTCAATTTTATATTTACTGTTCATTCTCTTTCTTTGTTTTGTTGATCAGATTATGCATGTGCTTGTACCACTCCTTGCTGTTGTTGCATGTTGTAGGAATATTTTTAAAGAAGAGGCCATAACTTTTCAGGTATGGTAAAGATAAAATTGGTTTACTATTGACGAAGTTTTCATGGATTAGGGTTAAATCTGGTTTTTACCTTAGTAAAGAGCAGAGTTTGTGAATTCATGGGATTTCAGTAAGTGCTGATTTAACAAATCTGATGCACTAATCAATCCATTTCCCCCCTCTCTTTCTTCTTGTATATGGCCTTTAAACAGCCAGTGTATTTCTTTCATCTGTTATATTGTTGCATGATGTAATAAGTATAACAAGTTAAAAAATAAAAAAAAATCCCATGCACTTAATGGGTTGGCTCCATTCAGTGGGCCCAAGGGCCTTTCCACACTACACTGTTATAGTGTTTTTATTCCTCTTTCAATATTCTGTGGAATCCTGAGGTTTGCAGCTTTTAGGGCAGGGCCTCTAGAATTCTCAGCCAGAGAGCTCTTTGGCCTCAGTAAACTACAAACCCCGGAACTCCACAGGACCTTGAAAGGGGAATAATAGCACTGTAACAGCATAGTGCCAAAATACCCTGAGGCAGTGGTTCTCAACCTGTGGGTCCCCAGATGTTTGTGGACTTCAGCTCCCAGAAGCCCTGAGCATTGACCATAGTGGCTGGGGCTTCTGGGAGCTGAAGTCCACAAACATCTGGGGACCCACAGGTTGAGAACCACTGCCCTAAGGGAATTAGCCTTCAGAGTCCACAGAGGCTTCTTAAGCAATAAATACTTTTGCCTACCAAGCTGAATCAATTGGTTACTTATTGCCAGTTTTCTGGTTTCTTATTTGCTCGAAAACTTGAAGGGCGGGTAATCCTTCAATTTCACTCTCCTTCTTCCCTTGTGGGGTCCGCAGACGTTTGTTTCCGTCTCTGTTCAAAATCGTCCAGACCCCCTTTCGGAAAGAGATTTTGGTAAGCAATCCACACTTTGTTTTGTTTTGAACAAGAGTTTGCCTGAGCGCCTCCTGCGGTCAGGGAGGAACCAATGAGCACTGGGTGCGGCTGTCAGAAAACAACCTTCCTCTGGAGTCGACACGTAAACAATCTCGTCTTCTGTTGCCAGGCGTGGCGTTCCTTTCTTGTGGACTGCAAGGCGGAATGCCCCTGCATGACATTCCGCAGTGAGTACCCTCGTTTTTCACCCCGATGTAGGCGTGCCTGTTCGCTGTTGGCCTCTCTTTTCTTTTTCCCGTAAAGCTACGCATGCAAGAGCGCTGCTTTCTGAACGCAGGGCGACCCTAAAGGAACTTTGGTTCTCCCCGTTAGGCAGGAGGGGCTCGGTCCAGCTGGGGACTAGAGAAGCGTCCAGCTGCTTTTGCACGGAGCTGGTTTTATGAAAGTGGAGCGGGTCGAAGGCGGTCCTTTACTCTCTCAGGCCACTTCCGCACTAGCCTGTTATAGCACGATGATTCCACTTTCAACATCCTCTGGAATCCTGGGGTTTGCAGTTCCGGGAGGGGCCGGCCGGCCCCTCCCGGAACTGCAAACCCCAGGATTCCAGAGGATGTTGAAAGTGGAATCATCGCGCTGTAAGAGGCTAGTGCGGAAGTGGCCTCAATCCTGGCCAAAAATCCGCATGAAAGGAGGGTTTGAGACTCGCTTCTTGGGGTCATCGGGTTACTTTAGCGAGGGGCAAGGGGAGGAGAGTGGGAAGGGTTGGAGGAGGACTGGGTGCCGCTGAAGTGTCTCGGGTGTGAGTGGGGAGTGGGGAATCCACTTCAGCTTCAGTCTGAACACTTTTAAGAAGCTATCTAAGGGGATCAACCCCTCGGGACCTTGGATCGCTCCTTTAAATTAAACCCAGAATGGATACACTGCTCCTGTGGGCATCAGAGGTGTCATCCTTCTCAGGAAGATCTTGCAGGCTGTCCTCGTCCCCTGAAAAGATATGGGAGGACAGGGACTTTGGTTTCAGGGGAAGCAAGCAACTTCCTCCTGTTTGAAAGCAGATCGATCTGTGAGGCGAATTGGCACGACAGGGGTTTTCTTTCTCAGTCTTAAAAAGAGGCCGTTTGGAGGTGGCGTTTCTCTGTGCCCAAGGGGAGACCCCGCCAGCCTAAAACAGGGAAACATCCAGGGGGGTTCTTGGGGGCGGAAAAGGGAGGAGAGGGAGTTAGGGGGCGAAGAGAAGAGGGGGAAAGGCAAGAGCTGCCAGTCAGGCGAGGTCAGGGCTGTCGTTACTGTGCAGACAAGGGAACCACGTTCTGTACCTTCTGCCTCGGTTGCATTTTGCCAGGGGGAGCTGGAAAGCCTGTCGCTGGAGCTTTCATGTCACCTCAGTCAGTAAATATATTATCATTACAACAGCACGCATTGAATATGCAAAGGTATGGAAATCACAGCAAGTACCTACAATAGAGCAATGGTGGGGAACTTTCATTGAAAGTGAAAATGCTGATATGGTCTCTCAAAGATCAAAAGGGAAATCAGATGACAAAGTTCAGAAAGAATGGCAAATTGTGGGTAGTTGCTGGGTGACCTTTGATAGAAGTCTGTAATTCATGGTATTAGGTGTTTAAAAGATTGAGATGATTGCGGTTGTGATCATGAAGCTGGAATATGGAGAATGTAATGCAAGTTCTAACGTGTAAAATAGCTGTAAAATGCAGTACAATGATAAAGCTAGGATAAGAGATATTGAAAATGAAATCCAGATCCAATTGGAAGTATCAAGAATATGTCAAGAAAAATAACAATAAGTATTTATTGTTTTATTCGTGAATTTCTAATAAAATGATCTTAAAAAAAAAGTAAGTAACTATATTTTCTAGTGATTCCCAGGTCGGTGAAGAGAGTGAGTCAAGGCTGTGAGGAGTGAGGAAAACATTTGTTTGTTATGCAACATAACTTGGCTGCGCCCAGGCCCTTCTTCTTCCTCCACTTCAAATTGAAATGACCATTTTTGGCACTAACGCTTCATCGGCTTGGCGCCTTTTGAGCTGAGGTCTCTTTACAGCGTCTGCTTTCAAGCACAACGAACCCCTCCCTTCCTCAGAGGAAATGGTTGCCTTAAGTAACAGCTGTGAAGTGTTTTTGTCAGGCCTTCAAACTTTTCACACTTTACAACCAGGTTGCCTGGCCAAGGGACGCCACCGTGTGGTCAAGAGGGCAAAAGTCATTAACAAGAAAGAGGCAGTAGAGGCTGCAGCTTTTGCTTTTGCCTGAATCTCTTGAGAGGGACCACACTCCCTCCTTCCTGCCATTGAGTTAACTCTGTGGCAGCTCCTTTTGCGGTTTGAACTCAGCTGGCAGCAACTGAAGGAAGCGGACAAAGAGGAGAAGGAGGAGAAGGAGTGAGAAACCGGGGCACTTTCAAAGCAACCGAAAAAGTGGGACAAGAGAGGATTAATCCAGACTGTCCCTGGGAAACTAGGACAGCTGGAGGATGTGCGTTTTGCAGAATGCTTGTGATACAAAGGTGTTTTACAAAAATGGAAGGGGGGCTATATCCTGTTCACATATTCTTATCCTACTCTATTTGTTTAAAGAGCCACAACAGGGCAAGGAGGAGATGACCTCATTGATTCTGCAAAAGAGGAGATTCTTATTCCAGATGAGAAACTTCCCCTGCTCCAAAATCTCCTCTTCTAGTCTTTATTGTAACTTTTAATGAGAAGGTAGTGCAGAGAACACTCAATTATGACTCTTTGCATTAGATTCTGTGGAAGCTCTGCCCAGCCGGGAGAGGCTGGTTCTGTGTCCTTGGAACAGGACACAAAGAAGCAGAGATTCCTGCAGTGCTGGGTGGATAGAGTACTTCTTTTGAAACCCATGTTCACAGCCTTGTCCTCTTGGCCCTGGCTTTGTCCCAGGATAGCCAGGCAGTAGATGTGGCCATGGCCAAGGGAGTCTTTGCCCAGCTGAAACAGCACCAGCATCTATGCCCATTTCTAAAGAAGAGAGACCTGGTTATGGATGAGATGCAGCTTAGTTCCATGACCACTCAATAGCAGCACCTCAGTTGTGGAACTCTCTGCCAAGGTAAGCAATGCTGGCTTTCTCCTTAATGGGCTCCCAGCCCACAAGCAGTGCTGTGTTGTACCATATGGCCTTTTGGTCCTTAAAACATGGATTTGTTTTGGGGACTGTTCTGTCAGGGCTGGCAGGATTTGGCTCCTCTGAGCATGAGCAGAGTGCTATCTGTGAAGCAAGGCTTCACCACGGCAGAGAGTCCCAATGAAGCAGAAAAAACTCCAGAGGCTGATTAGTTAGGCTTAGAGTACTGATTTATTGCTGCACTCTAAGATAAGAGTTAGCAAAAATATGCTAGCTTGCCAGCAATTAGACAAGGATGAAAAATAGAAGATAACAGAGGAAAATCGGGCAGCATCTCCCCTTACAAACAGTGTACTGCCAATGGCATGGCAGGTGTAGCTAGGGCAGCTAACTGGCAGCTGGTCAAGGCAAACACCAGCCTTTTTATGCTACCTTGTCACCCTGAAACATGTGGGGTGACCCAATCAGTACTCTGGCATGTGGCCTTCTCTAATACACAAGACATAGCCATAACAATCCTGCTGGCCTTGCACCTGGCTGTCTGGCCACACCGCCTCTTCCCTCTGCCATCCACTCATAGGAAAACTTTGCCTGCCCAGCAACAACCTTGACATGTTTTAACTGGGTATTTTTGAAATCTGTTTTTAAATAATGTTTAGAAAAAAAGGATCAAGGGGTTTTAGAAGACCACAAGCTAAATGTTAGTCACAGTTGATCTGGTGGTCAAAGTAGTCAGTGAAATTTTCAGCTGCGCCAACATAAGCATAGCATCCAGGTCAGGGGAAGTAGTGGTGTCACTCTGTTCTACTTTGGTCAGATCCCACCTGGAATTCTGTGTCCAGTTCTGGGCACCACATTTCCAGAAGAATAACAGGCTAGATGTCCAGAGAAAGGCAACCAAGAGGATCACAGTTCTGTGTGAGACTCTGTGTGACTCTAACACATATGGATGGAGCTCAATATGTTTAGCCTGGAAGAGATTGTAGCTATCTTTAAATATCTGAGGGAATGTCATATAGAAAATGAAGCAAGTTTTGTTTTCTGGTGTTCCAGAGACTAGAACATGAACTAATTACAAGAAAAGATCATATCACACTGCTGACTCGTGTTCAGCTTGTCATCTGCTAAGACTCCTAGATCTTTTTCACATGTACTGTGGTCAAGCCAGATGTCACTCATCTGTTCATTTCAACTTTTGGCCAAATGTAGTACCTTACACCTGTCCCTGTTGACATTCATTTTATTAGTTTTGGCCTAGCTCTTTAATTTGTCAAGATTATTTTGAATTCTGATCCTGTCGTCTGGTGTGTAAGCTACTCCTCTGAATTTGTTGTCATCTGCAAATTTGATAAGAATGTCCTCTATTCCAAATCATTGAGAAAGATGTTGAATAGCACTGGCGCCAGGACAGAACCCTTTGGCACCCCCCAAAAACATTTCTCCAGGATGGACCATTGGTGAATACCCTTTGGGTTTTGTTGGTCAAACAGTTAGAAATCCACCTAACGGTAGC
Organism: Iguana delicatissima; assembly: GCA_948472985.1. Classification (NCBI taxonomy): domain Eukaryota; kingdom Metazoa; phylum Chordata; class Lepidosauria; order Squamata; family Iguanidae; genus Iguana; species Iguana delicatissima. The sequence continues at coordinate 398,672 of CAOKZL010001491.1, read as the reverse complement.
ATTGTCTAGCCCCAATTTTACTAGCTTATTTGCAAGAATATCATGGGGGATCTTGTCAAAGGCCTTACTGAAGTCAAGATATACTATGCCCACACATTCCCTTTATCTACCAAGCTAGTAATTCTATCAAAAAAAGAAATAAGATTAGTCTGGCATTACTTGTTTTTTAGAAATCCATGTCGACTTTTGGTGATCACATTATTCTTTTCTAAGTGCTACAGACTGTCTGTTTAATGATCTGCTCTAGAATCTTTCCCAGTATATAGTAGAATGTACTATAAAGTAGAAAGAACACCACTTTGTTTAAAAATTTTGGTATATGATAATCTTGATTATGAAGTGAAGCAACAATTTCATTAATATGAAAATGGAAAAATAATGGGGCTAAGATACAGCCTTGTCAAACCGCTTTGTGTGTAGGGATTGTATCTGTCAGGGCCAAGCTTGTACCTGTTCTAACCTTCGAAGAAGTTCTGTATAAAGAGATAGAAATCTCAGGTCAATATTTATCTTTGGCAGCTTTTTCCATAGGCAGTGTCCGTTTATAGTATCCAAAGCTGCACTCAAATCCATAAAGACTACAAAAATCTGCCCTGTGTAGAATACTTTGTTTTCAGATGTTGTAATATAAAACAGTTATCCATTATGGATTGCCCTTTCCTAAATCTGACCTGTTCTTTCACTAGTATGCAATTTTCTTCTGCCCAATCCTCTAGTTTATGTAGGAAGTATTTTGCATAAATTTTGTGTGGCACATTTATCAGGTCAAAAGTCAAAAAGAATAAACAAAATTATCTGTAACTAAAATTATAAAATATTTTGCAGTAAACAAAGAAAGAGAAAAAAAATTCTTCTAATTTATATATCAACAACCTTCTCTCAACTTCTCTGATTTCCCTATGAGGCTACATACTTCTTTCTATTATTACTCAATCACTAATAGTCAAATCCAACAACAGTCGGATTATCTTTATCCATAAGGGGTTTCCACTCTTCAAGGAATCTTTCTAATAACCCATCTTGAATTTGTCCATCTCAGTCTGTCCATCTCAGCTAAGTCCATCACTTTTGCTATCCATTCTTCTGTGGCTAGTATTGCTGAATCTTTCCGTTTCTGCACATATGTCAATCTCACTGCAGTGATATATAGTGCAATTGTCTTCCATGATCTTTTTCTAATTGTATATCCATAAGTCACAAAAGAAAATAACTCAGGCTTCATATGTAGATTTCTTTTCAAAACACTCTACAACAATGTATGTACTTGTGTCCATTTTTTTTAGTTTTTTAACAAGTCCACTAGGCATAATAAAATGTCTCTTCTTGTTTTCCATACTTCCAACATACATTAGCCACATTTTCTTACATCTTAGATAGTTTCTGAGGCGTCACATACCATTTTGTAAAAATTATCTTTGAGATCATAGTAAAGTATATTTTAAACCTTTTGTCCACATATGTTCCCATTGTTTCATCTGTACAGCATACTCAGTTTTTAGCCCATTTGACCATACAGTCGTTAACCTTGTTCTTCCATGTCAATTTTCAAAAAAGCGTATACATTTTAATAATAAGATGTTCACCATCCATACGTGATTGTTTTTCAGACTCTGATTTGTCTTGTTCAAAACCACATTCGGTTTTGTCTTTTTTAACCCTATCAAACAGTGGAATGTATGAAAGGCACTGAACGGTAAATTCCTTTGAAGACAATTGGCTTTTATCTTTAATTTTATATTCAACTTGAGTTTTTAACCAATAAATCTGGTGGAGAAAATATTCAAAGTTCGATGGCACAATTAAACCAGCTCCTTGTGCAGTGTGCTTCTCAGTCTGGCCACAAGAGGGATCCCCTGGCTAATTCAGAGAGGTTTCCTGCAGTTTCTCATGCAAACAGAGGGCTTTCACAGCAATATGTTCCTGATGCCACCAGGCTGGGCCCCTGTCCTCCAGGGGCACTTTGGGTAAGATAGTCTCTGCTCAAAGTCTGCCTGTCAAGAGAAAGGCTGTTTCTCCTGTATGCTTCTATGAGGATTTGGATTATGACTCCAGTCCTGAGTCCCTGCTCCTGGGTGGGGAGACATGGAAGTTTAGGGGGCATGCCATTGTTTCTGACAAGGAGGAATGGGAGTAGTTGGACGTGGGTTCCAGGCAGGAGAAACCTCCTGATCCTTTATTTCATTCAGAGGATGCTATTCCCTTGTTGTCCAAAGTCTCTGCACCACTGGGATTTTCCTCTTCTAAGACAGAGTCAGATGCTCAGTGTGATGAGACTTCTTCTGAATTGATTAAGACACGAGTAAGAATTGAGTAAGACAGGCCAGGCAGAGCTAATTACAATTAGCAGACTGTAGCAGCAGGCAGTGGCAGAGCTTGGAGTGTGTGGAGGGGTGGGTGGGAGGGAGGGGATGGAGCTGCTGTGCGTGGGCTGTGACCACTGTGCGAGGGGCATGGCCTCACTGTGTGGGGGCATGGCCAAGGCATGTGTGGGCGTGGCTATGGGCTGGAACACCCCAGAAACATTGCCACCCTGAGGTGAATCGCCCCCCTTCTCCCTGTCTCTAGGTGACTGGGAGCAGGATGTTACTCACAACTAGGAGTGAGAAACAGCACTCCAAAGCAAATCCAGATTCAAAACCAAAAGTCCAAGGTTCTGAAATATCCAGATCCAAAGGAGCAAACCAGAATCATGGTCACTTGGCAGGCAAAGGTCCAACAAGAAACAGAGTTCTTTGGCCAGGAAGCAAGGATAGATACAGGGTTTCAACCACCAAGAAGGACAATTGTCAACCCTAGTGAGAGAAGCCTGATGTTTCTTTTTTGGTCTAACAATTTTGATGCAGGTTTTCTCTCATTAGGGCTCATTTGGTATATAAACTAGCTAAACTCCTGAGACCTTCTTTCTCTCGCTGTCATTCTGCTAAGGTAGGTGACTGTGCTGCTTCTTCCTCTGACTCTTATTGTTGCTGGCCCTTCTGTCCCCCTTGCTCTGGCCCCTGCTGGTGGTTGTTATCTTCCTCTGGGCTATCTTTTGCCTCTGAATTGGGATGTGAGGGCGATTTGGCTACAACATCTGTCACCTCATTGATTGCCAGCATTGATTCGGCCGATCTGGCTGGCTAGGCGGGTGTCCCCTCCCTCCCTCACTGCTCAATGTGCGTCCCTCCTTAAGCTGTATGCCTGGTGGAAGAGGATGACCATCACAGATAGAAAGAGTGTACCGTTCTTTGGTCAAGGGTATATAATAGCTGTAGTCCTCCGCTAGAACCTCCAAGCCTCTGAACTGGAACTCTCTTCCTCTCTGTCAGGGTCTCCAGGGCAGGGCATGACAAGAGGGGCATTTCTCTGCTGTGTCAACCAATTTTTGTTGTTGTTGCTGTTGTTCAAATCATTTTATTCAATCAATACAGTAACAGTATAGATTAACTGTAAAGAGCAAAAAAAAAAAAAATCCTCCCAAAAGAGAACTAAACTTAGAAAGACCATAAAAGAAAGCATATAAATACATGTATATATAAACTTAGAAAATCATTATTTCTAATACTTTCTTATATAGTTTCTAATTTTCTCATATTATCACCTAATTTCTCATACCCCATCTTAGTTGTTTACACAGTTGTTCAATTACACAGTCATTTCCTCCTAAAATCCCTTCCCTCATTCTCTTCTCCTGTTCACATTGGTTATTCCTTAGATAATATTTACCAACGATAACTTATCGAATAAAACCAATTATTTTGATAGAACTCTACCTACTTGTGGTTTTCTTTAATATAGTAATTTATTTCTCAACTCAAGGTCATCTATCTTCTCCCTATTATTTTTGCTTTCATTGAGTGGTCTCTGAGCACCTCAATTGAGTTCTGGGCATCTCAATTCGAGACAGATATTGACAAGCTGGAATTGTCTCAATTCAAGACAGATATTGACAAGCTGGTCCAAAGGAGGGTGACCAAAATGGTGAAGGCTCTGGAAGCCATACCCTATGAGGAACGGCTTAGGGAGCTGGGTATGTTTAGTCTGCAGAACGGAAGGTTAAGAGGGGACATGGTAGCCATGTTTAAATATTTGAACGGATGTCATGTCGAGGAGGGAGTGGGCTTGTTTTCTGCTGCTCCAGAGACTAGGACAAGGAGCAATGGATTCAAGCTGCAGGAGAGGAGATTCCACTTGAACCTCAGGAAGAAATTCCTGACGGTCAGGGCTGTTTGACAGTGGAATATGCTGCCTCGGAGTGTGGTAGAGTCTCCTTCTTTGGAGGTTTTTAAGCAGAGGCTGGATGGCCATCTGTTGGGAATGCTTTGATGTGCAGGGGGTTGGAACGGATGGCCCCTGTGGTCTCTTTCAACTCTATGATTCTATGTGGTGCATCATTCTTTTCATGCCCCTCCTCTCCTGTGCATTTTAACTCTACCAGGAGTTTCTGCCCTAGTAAACAGGAAGAGGGTGGCGGTGCAGCACACTTTTCGTTTCCCTCCTCTCCTGGTGCAGCATGCTTTTCCTTCCCCTCCTTTCCTGTGCATTTTGCTCACCAAAGAACTAAAAAAATTTTTTCCTGAAAAATCCCCCTTGAAAAGTGAGGTGCCTCCTATATGCCAGTGCATCTAATGTGCTGGCAAATACAGTAATATAGGTCCACCATGCCAACCAACCGTCTCTTTTCCTTGACCTGGTTTGGATCCTGAATGCTCACTCTCCCCAGCATACCTCAGCCTCCTTCCCACAGACACAAACATTTTGATATTTGCGAGTTTTCTACTTCTGTGGGAGTCCTGCACCCCTAACCCTAGCTTTTGTGGAGGGCTGACTATATTGCAGTTCAGGTAGTAAGACAATACAACATTTTATAAAGAGAAAGAAAAGATGTGATTTCCCAATTTTCATAGCTTTGTTCCACCTGGAGACAGCGATTTGTTTTTAAAATTGTAAGCCACCTTGGGTCCCAATTTTGGGAGAAAGGTGGAATGTGGAGGAGGAGAAACAGTTGCTGTTACCACATCAAAAAAACCCTCAAAAGCCGATTGGCAGTGCTGCGGTCCTACCAAAATTTGTGTCAGACCAATACCATTAAACTCAATGGGGCTTGATTCTGACTGGGCAGGCATATGAGTTTCTGGAAGTATTACAGTGTAAGCTTATTCAGGTTTTAAGAAGCATCAGAGGAGTTTCCAGGAATTTCTGCCCAAGCAAACAGGAAAAGAGGGGTGGTCAGAAACTCTGAAATCACACAAACCATAAGTGCGAAACCACTTGAAGTCACACATCAATTACAGCTGTGCTCGAAACTTTCAGTGGGGATCCAAACCAAGGCCCTTCAGCGTGCAAAGCAACCTTGCTATAGAATGATTGTACACTTGGCATAGTTCTCCAATTCTGGTCCGCCGTCTTTTTTTGGTGGGACTTCAGCTCCCAGAATTCCCGAGCATTGGCCACACTGGCTGAGGTGCCTGGGAGCTGAAGTCCAAAAGTTTGAGAGCCCCTGGACTCGGGCGTTTGCCTCCCAGCCCCCGCCCCGCGCGGAGACAGTGCAGACACGCACACTAAGGGGAAGAAGGGAGGTCGGAAAGAAATCTAGTTGCGCCTTTGAAACAGACTGATCTTAGCGCTTAGCTCTTCTGGACATCGCTTCTTCTGACCCGTTCTCGAAGAACGCTGCTCGCACTTAAAGCTCACTTAAAGTCTTAAAGCCCACTTATACAGGGATCGGACTGCAATGGGATGCACACCACGAGGGGGAGTCTGTCCCTTTCGATCCAGTGAGAGTTAACATTAGTAACCGCTAGAACGACGCCTGCCGGGGAGGAGAGTGATGGCATCTCTCCCGGCTGAATAACTGACAGGCAGAAAAGATGGCTGGCAGCTCTGGCGGGGCGGCGGCGGGGAGCGGGGCGGCGGCTTTGGAGCCAGGTGTACGTTTAGATGACCCAGGCGTCGGTAGGGCTGAGAAAGCTGGTGCCAACCGGCTTGAAACAAAGCAATAGTGAAGCCCGGGGCTCAGAGGTCTGACTTCAAGGCACCTTTCCTGAACGTGCTGCTGAGCCACCCAGCTGGAGAGGGCGGGTGGGGTGGAAAGTAACTTTCCCAAGCTCCGGCTGAGAGGGCCTTCTTTCTGGGGTAGAAGGTGGCGTGGGAAAGTCGCTCAGAAAGGCCTCAGCCCCAAACCGAGGAATTGCCGGGGGGAGGGGAGGACACCGCCGGTTCCAATCCTCCGTCCCCGACGGTCCCCCAGGGGGAAAAGGCGGGCTAGACCGGCCGGGGGAGGAGGAGGGAGAAGCACAAAAGAGGGACTTTCCCCCTTTTTTCTCGGGACCATCGCCTCCATCCCCGGGTCCTGTTCTTGCCGACCGGGCTGGGCGCTTCCCCTACGCTTGAGACAACGCGTGGCAGAAGAGGGCAAGGAGGCCGACTCTCGCTCTGTGGCAGCCTCAGCTGGGCAAAGATGTCCCCAGAGATGGCTAGAGATGCACAGAGACACGGCATCGCTAAGGACAAGGGGCTCACCAGCAGTGCAGATTTCTTAGATTCTGCACGCACCCGAAGCCGTCCAACTGATACTGCTCAGAACAATACAGTTGCGCCAACCAGGCAGCACGCCCGCAGACAGATTGACAGGCTAGTCCTCAGGGAAAGAAGTTGTGATTCTGGTGACTCGTTTGATCACGCACTGCAGCCACAGTGGCGTAGCGGCAGGTTTTGCCGCCCGGGAGCAGTCCCTGCGTTTACTGCCCCTCTCAAAGGAGGGAGGGCCTATTCAAAATAGTGGTGAGGAATCCCCTCCCCCCTCCCTCCGCCCTGTGAGGCTGGGCTGGGCTCGCCCCCCGTCTCGGAGGTGAGATGGGGGAGAAGATGGGCGCCTCTCCCCACCTCCTCAGGGCTCCTCCTCTCCTCTCCTCTCCTCCCCTCCCCTCCCCTCTCCTCTCCTCCCCTCCATTTCTCCCTCCCTCCTTTCTCTGCTGCTTTCGGGGGTGTTCCATCCAGTTGGTCCTCTTGCCCTCTCACTGGAAGCTGAGGGAAGGCAAACCCAGCCACTAGGATAAAGTTCTGGTTAATGTATAAGGGAATTATAATAGGATGCTAACCTGTTAAATAGAAGACAATTTATGTTATGGAGTGTACATGATTAACTGATGAGACTATGCATTATTGTTTTCTTTTCTTTTTTTCTTTTTCTGTCCGTATTTAGGAACTCAGTGAGAAAGCATGTAACGGGCAGATAGAGGATGGGTGATACCTGACCTGAAAACAGTCCGTGTGAAAGGGATCTAGGAGTCTTAGTGGACCAGGAGCTGATCTAGGGTTCTTAGCAGACCAAGAGTATGACGTTTCAGCAAGAAAAGCCAATGTGATTCTAGGCTGCACAAATAGGAGTATAAGGTCTAGGTCAGTGGTTCTTAACCTTTTCATTACTGGGGCCCCCTGGAAATAGAATTTGTTGCCAGGGACCCCAAGGCTTAACTCAATATTTAAATATTTAAATTTAGATATGACTATTCAAACATTTATTTAAATTTTCAGACATTCAGATTCAAATCCCCACTCAGACACTGGATGACCGTGGGCTAGTCACATTCTCTCAGCCTCAGAGGAAGTCAAAGACAAACCCCCTCTGAACAAATCTTGGCAAAAAATCACCATGATTGGTTCACTTTTGGGTTGCCATAAATCATAAGTGACTTGAAGATATGCAACAGCAAAGTGCTGCTGATGACAGGAGGTTCTTTCTAGCCATCATGTCTCTCCCTTTTGAAAACTAACTTATGGCAACCCTAAGACAAACTTATTATGAGGGCTTTCTTGGCAAGCTTTGTTGCTTTTCCCTTTCTTTGAGGTTTCCATAGCTGAGTGGAGATTCAAAGCCTGGTGTGTGTGTACATGCCCAAACTGCAAACGAAGGAGCAGTTTCGGTACCCACACACACCCCTATCCCGCTGCCATGTCCCTATTACTGCTGTCAGTGTCCAGCAGCAGAGCTTCGTGGACTCCTGTGAGGGCTCCACGGACCCAAGATCTAGGTCAAGGGAAGTAACACTACCACTCTGTTCTATCCTGCTTTGCTCAGACCGCAGCTGGAGGACTGTGTCTCATTCTCGGCAGCATGTTCAAGAAGGAGATTGACTCTACGCTGGAAGAATTGCAGAGGAGGACAACCAAAATTATAAAAGTCCTGGAAATCATGAAGCTCTATGAGGAGCAGTTGAGGAAGCTGAGGATGTGATGTTTAGCTTGGAGAAGAAAAGGTTAAGAGATGACATGATAGCCGAGTTTAAATATTTGAAAAGATGTAATGTGTAAGATGGAGCAAGCTTCTTTGTAGCTGTTCCAGAAACTAGGACATGGACCAATGGCTTCAGGGATGGGACAAATCCAGAATTTTTCAAATCCGAATCTGAATCTCTGGAAGGTTCTACAAATCTTTCGAATCCTTTTTTAAAAAAAGGCTTAAAAAGCAAGGGAAAGAAAGCACTTCTACTGAAAAGTGTTTTGAAGCAGAATTTGACATTTTTGTTTAATGAAAAACAAATTAAATAATAGTTTCACTTTCAGGAAGACCCATATACTTCTTCTTAAGAAGATACAAATGCAATTTAACATGTTTATCTACTACAGGAAGTACATAAAATCCTGAGTCTTGATTCTTTCCACAACATTAAGAACAATCAAAAATATCTTACTTTTAAACTTGTAAGAGTTCCTGCCTGAACTGTTTCAGGGCAATGTAAACAAACAAAAAGACATAGCTGAAACCTTTAATGCAGATTTTTGTTCAAAAAGACCAGCATTCTAAGTTCCTCTGGGTCTAGCCTACTGCATTTTTTATCAGGTATAACACCTGATGTGCTGAAGAGTCTTTCTGACATTACTGTCGATGGTGGTGTGATTAGGAACTTTTTGGACAGTTTCCTCAAATTGAGATATTTTTGGTTGTCCTTCCAGTTCTTGAAGAGGTCCAGAAGCAGTGGTTCAGACAAATAGGCATTGATTTAATCTTCAGGAGACAAAGTGCAACTGCCCTCACTGCTGCTAGATGGGGTCATCAGTTGAGCATAGTGACTTCACATGCTATGAACTCCTTCTGGTTCACTTGACAAGGCTGGAGTGGTGTCTCTTTGGCTTTCTCTTGATGGCTGCAGATCAGGGACATCTGCTTGCAAACGAAGATCAGAAATTTCCATGGCCAGTGTTGATTTCACTTGATCAAAGTGATCTTTGTTCAAAAAGACACTGGCTTTGAAGCGAGGATCCAGGAAAGTTCCAAGAGAGTACAGTTTTTCCATCTCCACAGAGTGATAGTGCCTCTTCAGAGATGTCAGCAAGTCATTTCGGAAACCCTGGATAAAACCTAAGGTTGATTTGAAGTTTTGGAGAGTAAAAGTGGTGCTATTCACTAAAGGAATTATTCTGAGATGGTCACTTCACTGGAACTGGCCATAAATATTGCTCTATCAAACACATATAGTAGTCGTATCATAGAATCATAGAATCATAGAGTTGGAAGAGACCCAGGGGCCATCGAGTCCAATCTCCTGCTATGCAGGATCACTTCTTCTATAGTGGTCCATTGCCGAGCAGTCAGATCCTCCTGGAAATTCAGCTCTGAAGCAGATAGTAAAACTTGCTTTTCTTCCATGAGACGACTGAGCATGTGATGCTGAGAATTCCATCTAGTTGGTTCATCTTGTATCAGCTGATGGGGTTTCACACCTAGTTTGGCTTGAGAAGCTCATGACACTTTCGTGGCTTTAGAGGAGTGCTTGAAACATCCCATAATATTCTGGCAGGTGGACATAATCCTCTTAATTTCAGTCTTGTTCAGTAAACCATCATTGACAACTAACTGAAAGGTGTGAGCAAGGCAGGGCAAATGGCCAATGGTACTGCATTCCAAAACTGCAACCATATTCGACCCATTGTCTCTCATGACACACACAACTTTAAGCAAGATATTTCATTCTTTCATAGTGGTGGTGATGAAATCTTCTATTGCAGATGTTGTGTGGGAAACTTCTGCAAAGGGAATGCATTCTAAGCACAAGTGACGGTACTCAAAGTTGTCATCTATGAAGTGAACTGTCAAACTGAGGTAATTGTCACAACTTGTGGAGGTCAACATGTCAGTTGTCACTGCAACAAAGTCAATGGGCTTTTCCGCACCTTACTTTTTAATGCTGCTGGGTTGGGGTTTTCGCGTGAGAAGCTTGGAAGGAATGCTCTCGCAAGCCTCCTGCTTCAGCTCCGCAGCTCCTTCCTGCCCGCATCCCACCCCTTCCTTCTGCAGTGCAGCCTGAGAGTTGTAGGTTGCACTGGGGCAGGAAGCGCGACTGGCGCGGCTCAGAAGGCTTCGCACGGCAGGTGAGTAAGCCCCAGGCCCCTGAGCGATGTGTGAGCGTGGAGCATTTTCGGCTTGAAGCCGAAAATGAAAAAACCCATGTGCACTTTGTGTCAGGCTCTTGATCTTGGTCATGCAGACCGCTCCTCACATTTACGTGACACTCAAGGGGCCCTCTCGCTTCCAAAACGCCGTGTGAAAAGGGCCAGTATTCTCTAAAAGATTCTCCACATTTCCCTCTTCATACATCTCTGGATCATCATTTGGGCAAAGTGTTTCCTGCTTGGGATGCTGTACTGTGGCTCAAGGTGGCTTATCAACTTTCTGAAGCCTTTATCTTCCACCATGGACAATGGCTGGTTATCTTTGCAGATCATTTCAGCAACCAACCTTGTGATGGCTTTAGCTCTTCTATCACCAGGCTTGAAACTTTGAGTGGGCTTTGAGAGTCAGTTGGAAAGAAGATGCTGTCTTGCATTTCACTGGAGGTGATTTCAAAGAGCTTTATTCTCCAAGGGAGGAAGCTGCTGAGCTTGGGCTAGGACTTAAAGAAACTGGCGCGAGAGTCCCAATAACAGCTATATCATCTGTGTCAGTAGTACTGTCTTCATGTTGGGACTTGGCTCTGACAGTCACAGCAGGGCTTAAGGGTGAAGCTAGAGTCACTGTGGATGGTGAACTTCTACTTCCTTTCAGGTCTTGAAACTGGGCTGAATGTTGGGTTCTGATATGTTTTCACATGGCTGAAGTAGTATGTGAGCCTTTCCCTCTGGATATATTTGCAGAATACAGAGTGCAACTGGCATAATTCTCATTATATGTAATTTGGAAGTAGCTCCAGATGTTGGAGGATGCTTGAAATGATGCCATCTCCTTAGTTGACTATTACAAAACAAAACAAAAGGCAAGGATAATCTTGGGCAAGACATACTCTCTCAGCCTCAGCAAAAGCCTAGGCAAAGGTAAACTTCCCTCTGAAGAAATCTGGCCAGGACAATTTTCATAGTTTTGCCTCAGAATCTCCCCAGATTGAAAATGACATGATGGCCCTTTCTACACAGGCAGGAAAATGTGGATTATTAATCCCCCATTTTCCTGCCCGTGTAAACAGGGCCACATATTACAGAACAGAGATAATCCAGGTCAGAACTGGATTTTCTTTGCATAGCTCCTTCTGGCATCCTGGGGATTACAGTTTGATGATGCACCAGCACACTTTGGTAGAGAAGGCTGTGACACCTTGTAAAACTCCAAACCCCAGAATTGTGTATGAAGGAGCTTTGCAAGAGAGCCATGTAAAGGAATCTTCAGCTGTCCTTGAAATCTCAAGAAGACTGTACTTTCCAGTCAAGTCTCAAGTCCTGCAATGAGGAAGGCACTTAAAAAACCCCTATCAGCCTCTAGTCTAGTCCCAATTCTCTACCCTGATGTCCAGTCTCAAGTCAAAAGAATAGAGAAGAAGAGAATAATTACCTTGCAGAGGGAGGCAGCACAAGCTGGCGCAGGCAGGCAGTACCAGCGGGTGAACACACAGCCCAAACAGGCGAGCTCACAGCATGAGTGGGTGAGCATGGACAGCCTGAGCAGGCATGCACACAGCATGAGCAACCACAGGCAGTCTCTCAGGGGCCCACTGGCCAATCAGGCTTTTGGTGGGCTCTGGGGGTACCAATTTTGAAAAGAAACAAACATTCATTGGTGGATTCGAAAGACTCGATTCGATTTTGGTGCTGGGATTCGGGTTCCCAAATCTCGAATCCTTGCCCAGGATGTGAGAATTTGGTTGGCCCATTCTCACTTCAAACCACTGGATCAGAGATTCCATCTAAAAATTATAAAGACTTCCCTGACAGTAAGATCAGTTTGACAGTGGAGCCCACTGCCTCAGAGTGTGCTGGAGTCTCTTTCTTTGGAAAAAGGTTTTTAAACGTAGGCTGGGCGGCCATCTGTCTGCACTGCTTTGATTGTGTATTTCTGCATGGAAGAATGGGGTTGGACTGGACTGTTGTTAGGTTCTCTTCCAATTCTAAGATTGTATGATTCTATGAACTCACTTTAACAATCTTGTCTCCAAGAGAAGAGCATTCCATAACCCACATCCCCACAGAAGGTATCTTTCCCAGTGCTGTAAGCCAGAGGAGAACCCATCCAGCAGCATTTTGGATGGGTCCTCAGGCAGATGGATGGGGAAGAGGGTCTTCTAATAGAATCAAAGTCCTGGATCATTTTAGGGTATTCACAGTCATCTGTAGCACCTTGAGCCAGAAATATATTGGCAGCCAGTCTAGTTCCTTTCACAGAGATATTCTATGGTTTCTGGATGGTTTTCCAGTTAGTACTATATTTGCTGCATTTTCAGCTACCTGCAGCTTCTGAGTGGTCTTCAAGGACATCGTCATCTACAGCGCATTAGAGCAGTCTAATTGGAAGGACTCATTGGATGGTTATCCCAGTCCCATAGAGGCCAGAATCCATTATTTGGAATTATTTGGAACCCTTAACAATCCCCCTCATGAAAGGGACCTACAAGTCTTAGTAGAATCATAGAATCATAGAAATGTAGAGTTGGAAGAGACCACATGGGCCATCCAATCCAACCCCCTGCCATGCAGGAACACCCTCAAAGCACTCCCGACAGATGGCCATCCAGCCTCTGCTTAAAAACCTCCAAGGAAGGAGACTTCACTACACTCTGAGGCAGCGTCTTCCACTGCCGGACAGCCCTGACTGTCAGGACTTTCTTCCTGAGGTTAGTAGACCACAAGCTGAACATGAGTCAGCAGAGTGATGCAGCAGCTAAAAATGCCAATGCAATTCTGGGCTGAATCAATAGGAGTATAGTGTTGAGATCAAGGGAAGTAAAAATACCACTTTATTCTGCTTTGGTTAGACCTCACCTGGAATACTGTATCCAATTCTGGGCACCACAGTTAAAAGCAGGATGTTGACAAGCTGGAACGTGTCCAGAGGAGGGTGACCAAAATGGTGAAAGATCTGGAACCCATACCCTCTGAGGAGCTGCTTAGGGAGCTAAGTGTGTTTAACCTGACAAAAAGAAGGTTAAGAGAAGACATGATAGCCATGTTTGAATATTTGAAGGGATGTCATGTTGAAGATGGAGCAAGCTTGTTTTCCGCTGCTCCAGAAACTGGGACAGGAGCAATGGACTCAAAGTATAGGAAAAGAGATTCCACTTGAATCTCAGGAAGAATTCTTGAACTTCCCTCAATCCATGGGGAAAGGCAGGTAAATGATGATGATGATGATGATGATGATGGTGATGATGATGTGCATCTGGCCACTGCAAGAATTTTCTGATGAGCACTCTTGTTGTTCATCAGGCACTTTTTTAAAAAAATCAATTAAATTTTAATGTTTAAAAAACTGTTCTGAATGTAATACATAGCTTAAAAAATAAAAATGAATGTGCATTTTCAGTGGCTAGTGCTAATTTTTGTATTGTAATTTTTGTATTGTAACAAAATTTTGTATTGTATTGCAAATTATATTTCAAAACCATAAACCAGAGGATTTAAGATTGCTTCATATGAAAGCTATCTACCCTCTGTTCTTTTGCTGAGAGAGAAAAAGCTGCAAAGGAGATTGACAATGATTCCCTAGTCATTCTATCTTCACTCGATGCCACTGAATTCTTTCAGAGCTTTGTACAATTCTCCTACAAAAGCACACCTGAAGTTTTTTTCCCATCCCTTCCCTACCCCTATATCACTGCTAGTTAGGAATTATGCAGTTTGGGCTACTGTTCCACAAGCATGGAAACACTTTAATGGAAATGGAGGGGGTAGTATTCTTGTACATCATAAATCTTAAGATTTGTAGCTCTGTAAGTGCAGTGTCATTTCTAGGATGCAATGCAGAAGAGCACTCCTAGGCAGTGAAGAAAGTTCTATGCACTCATACGAAGCAAGCATTTCAATTTTCTTATTTATGTTTTTTATAAGATTGGTGGGGAGGTTTTGTTTTTGAATTGATTTGGGTTTACTTACTGAAGAAGTAAGAATTGAAATACTTTCATGCTTTTTGATAATCTCTATTTGCACCTACCATATTGTTACTCTTATTATTACTTGTAATCCTTAGTGTTCTTAGCATTACAAGAGGCCTTTCCGCACTACACTGTTACAGTGCTATTATTATGCTATTATTCCACTTTCAACATTCTGCGGAATTCTGGGGTTTATAGTTTATTGAAAATTCTAAATGCCCCCCAAAACTGCAAACCTCCAGGATTCCATAGGATGTTGAAAGTGGAATAATATAAGAGCACTATAACACTGTAGTGTGGAAAGGCCCTAAATATTTTTTTTCATTTAGGATATGCATTATGATTCAGTTTCTATATTTCACTTAAATTAAATTCAGCCTTGGTAAACCTTTTCCTGTTAACCATAATCGGCTACTTTTTCAAGTGGCTATTGTTCAGGTTGTATTATTTTGTGTTCTGGTTACCCACTGAAACTTGTGAAAATTACCCATTAAATATTTCTTTGCACATTTTCACTTTTCATCATTTCCAAACTTTTTTTTTGGGGGGGGAGTCATTATTAGATAACTTTTTTTTCACAATGAGACATCCTGCACTACTATCACAATACCACAACAATATGCTCATTCCTGCAAAACACTGCATTTTATCATGAAACTTTGATTATGAAAGTTTCTTTCTCACAACATTCATTTTATCTCTTCTTTCCAGATTGCTGAAGAGTCCTGGGACACCCTCAAAGGACTGCTCATTTTGTTGGATTTTATACTATGCTTTTTTCTGGTGTAATCTTATGAAGAACAGAATGGAAGGAGTCCAACCCAGCTTTCCTAACTGCTCCTCTGTTACTAAGAGGTCTGGAATTTTTATACCTTGCTCATCCCTGGATCACAACAGAGTGGAAAACAAAACAAAACAAAACCCTCCAGCCTGAAACTTAAGAAATAGTAGAAATCATTTGCAGATACAGTTCTCAGTGATTGATTACTCCTGGATTTATGGAACTATTTTTTGTGGGCTAATCTACAGATGATTCTTTGAAGAAGCAACATCTTTTTGTTTCAGTTGACAGGTAAAGTTCAGGTGATTTTAAATATGTGTGTGTATTCTGTTTTTCAGCTTCTTCCTGTTCATATTTTCTTAGAGAATTAATTTCCACTTTGGTCAAGAGAATGTATATCTCAGTAAGTACATGGTGAAATGTATTCCCTACTTGGGAGTACTAGTTCAGGAGTATCACTACAGGACTGAGTATCCTTCCAAAAAAACAGAGAGCTGCATTTTAAACAAAACACAGAAAAATGGACTGTGCAGTATAAGTATGACACTATGTTCCAGGATCAGGAAAGAAAACCATTCTCTCTCTCTCTCTGTCTCTCCCCCCGGCTCGCTTCCCCATTTTTCTGTACAGAAAATGGGATGAGCAAAAGGCAGAGGTTTTATACATTCATCTCATGCTATCCCATGGTCTTAATGGACCTTTCACAGTATGCAATTATAGCATTATGATCCTGCTTTAATTGCTACCCTGTGGAATCCTGGGGTTTGTGGTCTGACCTCAGAATTCCAAATTCCCTTCCCTAAACTGCAAATTCCAGGATTCATAGGATGGAACCATGGCAATTCAAGTGAAACCACAGTGCCATAACTATATAGTGAGAGAGGGCCCTTTATGTGGCACTTGAACCCTCCCAACATTGCAGAGGTGTTGACAAGGCAAAAAGTGGCAGAAATCTGAAAGAGTCTCTCATTGAGGAATTTGCTAGCTCTAGTCCTGCTTTAACTTCACCAATGCTAAATCATTCATATTGTTCTGATGTTTATGGATTATTGTAATGATTTCAGTGGTTTTTCCTTCTGTTCTTGTGGGTCCCATTCAGATTATAGGGATCAAATGATCCAGTTTTCAATTCAAATAATAAGTTGACACTTCTTATACTGTTCCCAGGCTTATTTGGTGGGAACAAGGGAGAGAGTCTTCTTGGTGGTTGCTCCCAGACTTTCCAACTCCATTCCTTGCTCTCCATCTGCCAGCAAATGACAACTCTCCTATTCCTTCAAACTTTTAGGAATTGACTGTGATGGGAGTTTAATGGTGAGCCGTTTTGTAGACTTTTTTTAACAGTATGTTTTGAATTAATTTTAAATGATTTCATGTCAGTAGATCATTTATTTTTTTTAAAAAAACCTTTCACATATAAGATGTGTATCTATGTTTTTAACTCTGTGCTGCTTTTTATATTTTGCAAACCACTTTCAGTATCCGGAAAAGGTGGGGTATAAATGAAAAAACATTACAACAGCTACTAGGCTTTAGGCAGGTGGGAGGAATAGTGGGAGGAATAGTGGGAGGAAAGTCCTTGCCTTTCCTAACATGAACGAAATCGGGCTCACCATACCTGAAATAGAAACAGTAGCCGAGGAAGCTATTAGGATACAGAAAGTCATGAAAGTCTGAGAGTTCACTCCTTGGTAATAAGTTTAGAGGCTGGCGTTGGGGACAGCCAAAATGTCTGAGGGCCGGACTAGGACGCCGGAGGCTGTGGAGACCCAGTCTCTTGGGGCTGACTGGCTGAAGGTGCTTCTCTCTGTGTGTATTACAGAAAAAAGAAAGACATTTAAAATTCTCCAGGCCGGTTAGGGACGCAAGTGCTGTCTTTTCACCCTTGAGTCTTATAATTTGGGGGTTCTGCTATGGCTACCTGTAAAATTCCTTGGAAGAATGAAGAAGGTGCTGTGGTATGTAGAACCATCCTCAGATCTACATTCAGTTGTTAATCCGATGAGAGTAGAACCATTGATTCCATAGGAACTTACACGAGTGTCGCCCTGCTAAATTTCCATCGATTCCGTAGGTCTCCTCTAATTGGAAAGAGTCAGTGGATTTAAACAGAGGCTCGGCGTCCAGTGCAAAATGAGTTTGCTGGAAATTGCGTCCCGCTATCCTGTGCTTCGCATGTGAGGTTTCTTTCCTTTTCCCTCCCACTTCTCGGGGGCGCTTCCACAGAAAGGAAAACCGAGAGGGTGGTAGGGAGCAGAGCTGGACGGATTCCTCAGGCGGGAGGAGCACAGAGGGCGGCCGGGACGTCGAGGTCCTCTGAGAGCCGGGAAAGGGCAGGGAATCCTCTTTCCGAGGAGCTCTCTAGAGTTTGAGGTTTTGTATGCAGGGTAGGCAGCTGAGAGTGGGGTTAGGCGTGGGAAGTGCAAAAATACAGAAAGAAATCGTTACGTTATTGACACGAGTTGTCTACAGCAAAGGTGCTGATACCGCAAACATCCTGGACATGAGAGAAACCAATTAATACATGCGGCATAATAAGAATCCATCACCCATCGCTTTTGGTAATAGACTGGAATTTCTTGTCAAGCCTGGAAAGGTTTAGGAAGGTTCTGATTAAAGCGACACCTCCTTCCCTAAGGTTCTATCTGCCCCGTTAGATCTGAGGCGGAGGTCTGCGTCTCATGTATTTTTTTAAGGGGTTTTTATAAATTTTCAAAATACATAAAAACATATGTAAACACAAAAATATATATCATTATTATAATCCTTCCGTTCCCCCCGCCCGCTTCTATATATCAAAAATTATCTAGTTGAATCCTTCTTCTCTCTTATACATAATGTTTGTCAAATACCCCGACCTACTTGATCCACAAATATTTACATGTTTACCCTTTTCCGTTCTCTTTCCAAACTATGAACCGTTTTATTCTTAAGGGAGTATGCTAGTTTTTCAGTCTCTATCATGTCTGCCATTTTTAATTTCCATTCATCTAACTGAATATCTGTTTTATCTTTCCAGTGTTGTGTGTAGGTCAACCATGCTACTGTAAGCAAATACAATAATATCTTCTGTTGTTTTCTAATCTCCGCGTTCTGACCTAATATATTCAATAAGTAAAATTCTGGTACCATTTCAAAATTAACTTTACAAATTCTTTGAATTTCATCATGAGTTCCCTTTCAAAATTTCTTAGCCTTTGGGCAGGTCTACCACATATGAAAAAAAGTCCCCATCTTTCCCCCACATTTCTAACACTTTGTCCTCTCTTGTATTTTAGAGGGGGAGCCACTGGTGGGGACAAGAGAAGGGGTATGAAGAAATGGATGGCCCCCAACTGTAATTCAGAAGTTTCCATGCCTTGACTCAGATATTAATTAGAATGGAGACTGAAGTCAAGAAATGAGACTAGGACTTGGAAGGCCAGTTATGAAGCAACTAGAATAAGATCCTGAAGTGTAAAGGTATATAATTCAATACTAAAGTTGGGATTGTCCATGCCATCCTATTTCTAATTTCTATGCGTGGTTTTGAAAGGATACTGCGGAGTGCCAAAAAGACACATAAACAGATGCCTTAAGACACCGGCTTAGACTGCTTAAAAAGAGAAATGAATGGATGGATCCTAGAGCAAGTCAAGCCTGAACTCTCCCTTGAAGCCAAGATGATTAAACTGAGGCTGGCCCTATCTGACTCAGTCCACATGACTCACTAGAAAAGACAATAAGACAATAAGAGAAGTGGAATATCCTATTACGGGTGGATGGACTCAATCAAGGAAGAGTTGTCCCTCAATCTGCAAGACCTGAGCAGGGCGGTTGAGGACAGGGTGGCTGGAACAGTTCTTCGGGACCAGGTAACTTTTCCTGCAGTCCTGCTACACGTTCTGACCACCGTTAATTTCAACAATCTTTGTAGGGTTGATCTGGACACTCCGAAATATGTAGAGGAGGGACAGACTGACTGACCCCTCCAACAAAGCAGCGAACGAATCGATTCAGCCCTACCTAGTTCAGTCATCTGAACCCCCTCTGGTCTCTGTAAGATACATCCCAGGCTGAAATCATTGATTTGTTTTATATTCATCTTTCTCCTCAAGTGGGAAGAGAGGGTGGATCTCAAGAGGATTGCCTGAACAGATTTTTTTAAAATAATTAAATACAGAGTTACACTATTAAAATATAATTAAACAAATTACAGTGTAACTAAAAAGATTAAATCTAGAAGCACCGAAAGCACTTTTCCCTCCCAATAAATAAATAAAAAGTCTAGCGTTCATCCATAATAAGCGCCTTCCTCAGCAACCAGGCAATTTCTAAAAACTAGCTGATTTTTTTTAACTTTTAATGCTCGCAATAACTGAAATAACTGCAGGGGCGAAATGAATATCATTTCTGAAGGTGATTGGGACCTACAGATTTTCAACCACCAGATAATAGAAGTCTTGGATTTCTGTTTGTCAGTCTACTGTAGTATGGATTTCTGCATAGTCTCTTGAGTGCTGGATTAGGAATCTCTGTCCATGCTTAGCCACGGAAATCCCTCTGGTGAGCCTGAACAAGTCACACTCTCTCAGCCTCAGAGGAAGGCAAGGACAAATTTCTCAAAGAAATCTTGCCAAGAAAACTCTAGGATAGAGTCGCGGTTAGTGAGAGCTAAATCACATTAAGAACTGCGGGATTTCTATATATTGTCTTGTCTACTTTCCGGAGGAGACCGTATTCTGTGTGTGGATGTTGTTGTTGTGAGCCTTATCGACGCTAAGGCGACCCGATCACAGGTTTTTGGCAACAAGATTAATTCAGAGGGGGTTTGCCTTTGCCTACCTTGGAGGTTGAGAGAGTGCGACCTGCGCAAAGTCACCCATTGGTTTCCCATGGCTGAGCAGGGAGTCAGATCCTCGCCTCCAGAGTCGTACTCGCATGGATGTTAGTGGAAAGGAAATTCCTCTCTGCATTTGTTAGACTTCAACTGATATTTTTTTGTTAAGCCTGAAGAAAGATATTTCTCTTTTGCCTGCATCCTTGTGGAGGAGAACCTTCCCACTCTTGAAAAGGATTCCAACTATGTCTGTGTCGAAGAAAAGTGGAGGGAACTATCAGTGTGCTTTCAGTTTTAAAAAAATGGGGAAGAAAGGGAAGGAATTTTAGGGACATATAAGAAAACATAAAGAACAGGTGGCAGGAAAGAAACACATGATTTAAGTCAGTGGTTTTCAACCTGCGGGTCCCCAGATGTTCTTGGACTTCAGCTCCCAGAAGCCCTGAGCATTGACCACAGTAGCTGGGGCTTCTGGGAGCTGAAGTCTACAAACATCTGGGGACCCACAGGTTGAGAACCACTGATTTAAGTAAAGAAACTGGGATACCATTACTATCAGTGTTTAAATATATACGGGCAAGAAATGTTTTTTACAGGAAGAAAATATGCCCCATAGAAAAGAAACAGAATTTCAGTAACTAATTATGAAGAACAACAATAGACTTATAGAATAGTCAAAAGATATTTTGAATATCCCAGGAAACAGTAATACACACGTGGGCAGATACATAATATTTGTTTGAATGAGAAGTGTTTAAACACTATCTTTATGAAGAAGAGCTTTATCTCTGTAGAAGATTGAATAGATTTCAATCTTTTATTGTGTTTTTAAGTGTCATGTTTCATAGTATCATAATGTCATGTTTCACAGTATCAAAAAAACTAATAACACAAAAAACATGCTGTACATCCAGAACTAGTAAAACAAGTTATGTTTAGAATTATTTACTTGCAAATTAAATATTTAACTTAATTTAAAATTTACTTCTTTTAGATTCTTAAGTCTTAAATGAATGTTCAAATAATATTAGGACGGATTAGATTCTTGTACTCTCAGCTGAACTACAAAACAAAAGTGTGCAGAAATGTACGCCCAGGTCTTCTTCTTGTTATGTGCTTTCAAGTCGTTTCTGACTTACCGCGAGGTTACTGCAGGGTTTTCTGGGGCTAAGAGTGTGTGATGTGCCCAAGGTCACCCAGTGGGTTTCCCCGACCAAGTGGGGAATCAAACACTGGTCTCCACGGTCTTATTCCTATGCCCAAACCAACCTGCACCACGGCTGGCTCTGGATGTTATGCTAGCCCAAATAAGAGAAAAAAAGATTATTGAAAAATAAAGCTTTAAAGGAAGTGTGGGTATTTGGGGAGTGGTCGCCACTTCAAAGTTCACGACATTTTGTGGAGATTTACTGTAGCAATATAATTTTTTTACAAATATTTTAACTTATTTAGCAAAAGAAAATACCACTATATGGAGCCAAGTTTCAGGGTTCATTTTCCGGCTGGCCCGACACCCAGATGCACCCAAGAGTCCTGTAGGATGAGTTTTTGGGGTTCCAACCCACCTCTTCAGATGCCTGGAGCCTTATCAGCGACATATATAGAGGGCATGGTTGGGGCAAGACCATGGGGCAGAAGGCAGAAAGTACTATGAGTATTATTTTATTTCTTTAGGAAAGCTTCTTGCCATTCTGGTATTCACCGTCTACTCAGCTACGAACAATTAAAAATAATCATAAAATGCACTGCAATGCTAAAATAAACTTCCAAAACAGCATAGTATAAGGCAAAGTGATATTACAGATAAAGCACTAGATATAAGGTGTTGATCAAAGGTCTGTAGGAACAAGAAGGTCTCCACCCTACTAAAAAATGCTGTCAAAAATGCTGTCACTGGAGTCTATTACTATACTTTTGTTGTTAAGGTGTGCCGTGAAGTAAGTCATTTCCGACTTACGGCAACCCTCAAGTGAAGCTATTATGAAGTTTTCTTGGCAAGGTTTGCCTTTCCCTTCCTCAGAGGCTGAGAGAGTATGACTTGCCCAAGGTTACCCGGTGGATTTCTGTGGCCAAATGAGGATTCAAACGTTGGTTTTTCAAAGTCCGAGTTCAGGATTCAAACCACTACGCTATGTTGTCTCCTTACTATAATTTAGGGGGCATACATTTCTTCTTGTCGTTTCTCTTGCCTCCTTTAGCGGCTCGCCCTCTAAATCAGAGGAGACACAAATAATTCGTTGATGGCCTCCTTTGTAAAAGCGCTTTCCAAATGGTCTCCCACCAGGAAAACAACAAAAGAGAAACGGGGTAATGTGATAAGTCCCTGTTAAGAGGCTGTTATCCTGCTCTAAGAGCGACTTGTCTGCCTTGGATGATAAAGAAGGACCTCCGCCTTGGATCTTACAGCTCAGACAACCTGTTAGGGAAGGAGGTGCTACTTAAAACAAAATGTCCCTAAACTATTACAGGCTTGACAGGGAAACGCTAGTCTCTCACCGAAAGGAACAGATGACGGAGCGTGTATTAATTGGTTTAGTTTATGTCCAGGGAGAGCCAGGCTGGTGTAGTGATTTGAACATTGGACTGCGACTCCGGAGAACAGGGTCCCTGGAAACCCTCTATTGACCCGGGTCAGGTCATACTCTCTCAGCCTCAGAGGCAATGGCAAACCGCCTCCGAAAAATCTTGCCAAGAAAACTCCGCGATAGGATCGCCTTAGGATAGACGCAAGTAGGAAATGGCTTGAAGGCACACAACAACAACAACAACAATGCCCGAGGTGTTTGTGTTATCAGCAACATTGATGTAGACAACGCGTTATCAATAAGGTAACGATTACTTTCTAGTTTTAAACTTCTTACCCCTACTCCCATTCTCAAAACGTACAGGCTGCATATAAAATCTGAAATTCTAGGGAACACTTGATGCCTTTGAAGAACCGGGCGACAGGTTATTTCCCCTTGAGACTGTCAACTTCAGAGAACTTATCCTAGGGTTGTTTTTTTGTTTTTTTTGGAGGGGAGAAGATTTGTTGGAGGGGGTGGGCCTTTGCCTTCCCCGGAGGCTGAGGCTCTGACGATTAAGAAGCCACGGGGTGTGTAGAGGAAAAACCCCTCTCCTTGCCACCCTCCGGCGCTCCTTCCTGGCACTCATAAGGCACTCGGGTACTCCCTTTAGTAAACATCCGCCTGGTTTTTGGTCATTGCCTGACTGCTGAGGCTCCAGTTGACTCGACCTCAGGGAACCAAACTTCTTGGGTGGTGGCGCCTGGGCTGCGCTGTTGTGGCGGCCGCTTTAAAACGCACCTGCGTTAGGACGGTTCGCATGTGGGCGGAAGAAGTAAAGGGGCCGGGCCGGAGGAGAGTGGAGTGGAGTTTTATCTGGCTGGGTTTGGGTGTCTCCAGGCAGAGAGCGGCCCTGAGACTGTTCCGCAGGTAAGGCGGTCCGTCAGTGGCTGCGCGCTGGAGAGAGGGAGAGAGTGCGGGCGCGGGCAGGAGCACGCACGGCTGCTGGTCGGAGGGGGGAAGGAGAAGCTCTCCCTCCTCAAAGGGGTACCTGTAGGGGGGGCGCTCAGGGAAAAATGAAGGCTTTGCCGTCCCAATAAGGATTCTGCTTCCCCGAGGCGTGCCCTCACGCACTCTATACATCGCCGCGCTTCCCCTCTTTTCTCCAACGCCGGGTTGCAGCTGCCGCTTCTGGCGCAGGGATGATCAGCTTGGCGAGTTCAGGGCCAGGCCAGTCAGGAGCTTAGCGGCCACCCTGACAAGGCGGAGCCCCCCACCCCCGCAGCTTCACGGGACCCTCGCCAAACGCCCAGAAGCCGGGAATGGCGGTGTCGGGGGGGGGGGGAACCCGAGGGAAGCCCGTCTCTCCGCCCCCCCCAGAAGCCACCGCGGGGTGGGCGAGGCGATCCGTCATGTTCCAGCTCCTCACGCCTGGAGCTGATCTGAGGAATTGTTAAGAACTCTCCTGAAGCAATGCCTCCGATTTTAGCCAGAGCTTAGGCAGTGAGGTTGAGCAGTGGTTAAATGCCAGTGCTGCAACCACAAGGTTGTGAGTTCCATCCTGCCAGGCCCCAAGGTTGACTCAGCCTTCCATCCTTTCGCAGGTCGGTAAAATGAGTACCCAGCTTGTTGGGGGCAGTTAGCTAAAATACATTGTAAACCGCTTAGATAACACTAGTTGATAGGCGGTATAGAAATAAATGCTATTGATAATTGCTATTGAGGGTGGGGATGTCGGAATATCTTAGAGTCCCCCCCTTCAAGCATGGTCAGCTGGCTGGAGGATACAGCCCGTTGTAATCGGGAAAGAGGTGACTTTTCCAAGCTGTCCTCTTTCCAGAGAATCCTGTGCCTGACTGTGCCTTAGAAGTCAGAACTGTGACTTCAAAGAAAGGAGCAGCTGCCCTCCCCCCACTAGGTTCCAGCCATAGACAAACAGACAGACAGACGCAGGAACTGGGACTGGGTTTTAAGGGGCGTAGGGGGCAGGGTCCACATTGGCAGACAAGTTGTTTTTAGCTTTTCCAACCTGTAAGTCTCTGCAGAGGGAGGACGAATTACTTTCCGTATCCCTTAACGTTGGAACATCCTTAAAATGATGGAAGAATAAGCATGAAGGCTCACTACAAGCCCAGAGGTTACTGTGCCCTCCATGTGTCCGGTTTAGCTTACTCCTAAATAAGTCCGTATGCCCTAGATGACGGGGCAGCCTTGGTTAGGCTTCTTGGGAGGGCGCAACGACAGTCCCTCTCTTAATACTTCTTCGGGCTCGATCGTTTTGAACACTCCTGGGGAGAGGCTCAACTACGGGAGGGAAAGGTTGGGGTTTTAATTTTGACAGATCATTTAAGGGTGTATGTGGGGGAGGAGCAGTTCGTGGCCAGGCGTGTGCTGTGATCCGCAGGGTCGGAGGAGAGCAGTGCTGGAAGCTCGGCGGGGGGGGGGCGAGGAAGAGCGACTGATGGCTACCCCCCTCCCCAGATTCCCCTGTCAGGTGAGGCAGCAGGCGACAGGGAACCTTGTTCTTTGGCGGGTCTTATCTTGTGTCTATGTGCTTTGAACTCGGATGTCATCGCAACCCCCTGAGTTTCGTAGGGTTTTCTTAGGCAAGGAATATTCAGAGGTGGTTTTGCTAGTTCCCTCCTCAAAAATATACCCTACGGCCCTTGGTATTTTTAGGCAGCTTATTAGACCTGGCTTATTGCCTAGCTTATTAGAAACAGGACCCCTGTTCGTTGGCAAGGCTTATCTTGCCCACCTCTTTAAGTGAAATGTTGGACAGCAGGAGCCTTTCGAAGACAAGCCAGATAAGCCTTCTCTTGTTTGGTCCCCCCCACTCTCTTTTTTCTTGTCTTCTTTCTCTCTGGTATGCGGGTGCTGGGTCTGGATGGGAGGACATGCTTTATGTTATTCTGCTGAGGAGGATGGCAAGACCTTTCCAAAATGAAGTTCTGGTTACCAGAAAGGGAGAAGTGAAGTGTTGATATGTGCTTTCATACATTTTGCAGCAATCAGAAGTCCTTCACTAAATGTGTGTGTGTGTGTGTGTGTGTTTCAAAGCAGAAACAGTAGCTCTGGGGTATTTGCATCATCAGAATGTTGCCAGATCCAGACATTAACTGTGGATTGTATGTCTGTCTTTGCTGTGTGTTCTCCTGCTGCTACCATCTTACTTCCTTTTACTCTTATGGATTGCACAATACCAGATGAGATGAGTCAGAAGCTTCG
The DNA here is from genome assembly GCA_948472985.1 of Iguana delicatissima. Lineage (NCBI taxonomy): Eukaryota > Metazoa > Chordata > Lepidosauria > Squamata > Iguanidae > Iguana > Iguana delicatissima. Next base: position 373,007 of record CAOKZL010001491.1, on the reverse strand, counting down.
CACTACCAGTGCCTCTGTAGAAAGACTATGCCTGAGTTTCTGTACTGAGGAACTGGGTGGAGTGTAGCTTTATTCTCCCCTTGTAGCAGTTCTCAAAGAAATAGCCACGCTAACCCATTGTAGCAATCAATCAATCATGGAAGTGCAGGGAAGGACTATCACAGTGCCTTTAAGACTGACTGATTTCTGGCCATTTCCACACTAGACCATTATAATACCATTATTCTATTTTCAATATCCTATGAAATCCTGGGGTTAGCAGTTTAGGAAGGGGCCTTTGAGGATTCCATAGGATGTTGAAAGTGGAGTAATAGCACTATAACAGTCTAGTACAGAAATGACCTCTATTTTAACATGAGCTTTTGTGGCTATCAGCCCATTTCCTCAGATACACTATAGAGTGATATTAAAGCGACAGGTTTAAGGAATATTCATATGTAGTGAGAGTGGGATATAATGGAATAGGATCCCAAAAGATGCAAATTTTGGCCCTGGCCATAAATCTTCAAGGAATTTTGTGAGATGATACATACTTCTGAAAACTTATGGCCAGAGTCATTGTGTTACACCCTATCTCACTTCCACAGCTGTAGAAATTTGCTTTAAAACCCACGGCTCTAATTTAAAAGAGTTTAAAAGCACTTAAGAATAAACATACTTGTGTGTGTGTGTGTGTGTGCCTTCAAGTCACCTGTTAACTTCGGATAACCCCATGAATTTCATAGGGTTTTCTTAAGCAAGAACTACTCAGAGGTGGTTTTGCCAATTCCTCCCTCTGAAATATAGCCCACAGCACCTGGTATTTGTGGGTGGTCTCCCATCCAGGTACTAACCAGGTCTGACCACACTTAGCTTCCAAGATCAGATGGAATGTGGTACCTTTGGGGTATTTAGGGCCAAAAGTACAGCACTTCCCATTAAAAAGCACATTTGCAGCAGTCAGTTTAAAAGTCAAAAGACAGTCTAAATAAAAATGCCTGCCAGTGGAAAGTATAGGAATATTTTGTATCTATGTCAGACCAAGTGCAGCATAGCCAGTGCAATATGGGCTTTTGGCAGTAAACAGGGGAGAAAAAATACTCAAGGTAAACTTAATCAACTTAAGAAAATGGTCCAGTAAGATGTCTGGCAACTTCAAAATAGAAGACAAAATAGTCCTCCTGTTTGCGTAGATTTTGATTCTGATTAAGTGTTATTGTCCCCCAGGATTGAATTTCAGCATATCCTTCGAGGGATAGTTATGACTCAGGTTCAGCATAGATTAAAGGCGATTGAAATTAGTCAGGAGTTGCCCCCAAGATATAAATACTTCCATGTAGATGATTTTATAAACTATTCTGTCACAACAGCTACTAATAGAGCTGTTCAAGATACATCTCTGAAAGAGGAAGCCCTGCCTCAACCTGAAATAAATTTAGATGACTCAGTCACATGACCTGATTAACTTGGGTGATGGAGATCCAATTCTGAATGTAAAGAGTGGATTCATATATTTAGTTGTGGAATCTATACGTACAGGGGAAGCTAGTTGAGAAAACTCAACTCTTTATCTCAGATTGTTCTCTTAGTAATAATTTCTTAGATATACTCTCTAAACATTGCCTCCTGACTTCCAAGTCAATCTCTATGGCCCTTTCCGCATGTGGGAAAAGAACCGCGCAAAAATGGGACTCACCAGATTTCTTCAGCGTCCGGTTGAGTCCGTCGGGATGAGGAGCAGTGTGAGCTCGTTGCTCTGCACTGCTCCAGCGTCCAAAATGGCGGCTTCCGGTTGGTGGAGGCTCTCCACCAACCGGAGAAGCTCGCCAGCCTAAAGCCCGCCCCCGGCAGATCTGCAGGCGCGCACTAGTGCACGCCTGCAAATCTGCACTGGAGTGCGGCAATGGAGTGACATGGAGTTGCGCGCTCCGTGCTATTTAAAAACCTCTAACAAGAGGTTTTTAAAAAACATGCCGTGTGACCAGTTCTGGTCGCTCCAGAGTGGACTGAGTTGTGGAACTGCAAAAAGTAGTGTGCCCCAGTCCACTCTACCAGTCCATCGGAGGTCGCTCTGCACCATTTTAATAGCCCGGTGCAGAAAGGGCCTACAACTCTCTAAGAGATCCATTGTTTAGAGCAGTCAGTCACAGGCCTCAAGGTAGAACTTGAGCTGGTGGCTGAACTGATTAATTAGTTGTAAATGAAGATTTGAGATCTCTAGAAGCAGCAGATAACATATCACTGCTTCAGAGCTGGAAACAGATAAACCATCTGCATGTCTAAATGAGATTACCTCACAGTTACTTCATTTGAGCTCTCTAGCTAAGGAGGTTGGAACCTAAAGTAAATGTTCCCAGTCTAAACTATAATCATAAGAAGAGGTCAGGCACTGGAAAGGGACACTTAAATGGGAAGAAGCAATTAAGGGAGAAGGCAGAAGTAAGTTTATTAAAACTATTGGGCAGAGGCTGTGAAAATGTCAGGGAAACAGCTAAGCACAGGCAAGAAGGTCAGAGGAACACATTTCAACCCCTGTGTTACCATTCTGGACAAGGCACAGGAGCCTAAAAAGAGGAGAAAGAAGACGGATAGACAGGTTAAGGACTGTAAAAGTAATAGAAAACAAACACTTTCTCTTAGGGCTTTATCACACATTGCAGCAAGATAATAGCATCTTTGGCTGGAATTTCATAGAATCATAGAATCATAGAAATGTAGAGTTGGAAGAGACCACACGGGCCATCCAGTCACATGATGTTGTTCCTCTTCTGTTCTCTCTCAGTGGGAAACTGTTTGGAAAGTGTTCCCTGTATTTTTAAAAAAATCTGTTAATGACTTTTTTTTTTTTTTTTAAAAGAAACTCTGTTCTAATGGTCTCTCAACACTATCTTGCTGTAATTGTGATTTACTTGACTCATGTGATAAAGCCTTTAGTCCACACGCCAAAATCATTCAGGACAATAGTTCCCAGACAGACCTGATATTCACTGGAGATGGTTAGATCAGACAATAGGTGAGTTAAATGATCTGAATCTTTGATCTACTGTCCTGTCCTGTTTTGTCTGATCTTGGGAATAAAATCTGGAGGGCAATCTGGAGGTTATAGAAGGTTACCAACAAATTTCAGGTATCCTAAATCACATCTAATCTAGTCAGATACTGACAAAATCCCCAAATTGCATAGTGCAAGTTGGTTTTAGGTTGACTACAAGAATATAAAGAAGGAATTAACCAAGCTCATAATGGAATTGGTTAGAAAATGAGTATAAAAGATGATTAAAAAACAATCTCAATAGAAAGCCTTGTTGAAGAGGAAGAAAACTGTATTTATAAGAGAAAAGCGGATGGGCTTGGGCTAGGCCATCAGGCAAGGGGATACAGTAAAATTCTGCAGTCTGATTCATTCATGTTTAAGGGTCCCCAAGCTCCACCTAGAACAGCAGTTCGTGACCTCTTTGGGGGTCGAATTACCATTTCACAGGGGTCCCCGCTCCTCTATCCCACCCCACCCCTTTTTAAAAGAAGGGGCCTCACAGTGAATGAGAGCGCTGCTTCCGAGACCCCGCGCTGGTAGGAGGGGAGAGGAGGCATGGTGGGCGCGTGTGGGGATGTTTCCCCGTCTTTCCCTGCCGGGTGGGGGGTGGAGGTGTGTGTGGGGATGTTCCAGGTCTTTCTCCACCGGGTGGGGGGGTGGAAGTGCATGTGGGGATGTTCCAGGTCTTTCTCCACCGGGTGGGGAGGTGGAGGTGCGTGTGGGGATGTTCCCCGTCTTTCTCTGCCCGGCCGGGCGGGGAGGAGTATTTCTTTGGGAGTGGCGGCGGTTGCATGAGTTGGAGGAAAGAGGAGGAGCTGCTGCCGGGCGCTTGCAGCCGGGCACTGCTTGGACGCTTGCCCGCGCACCACACCCACACACACGGCTTGCCATTCAGGGCTGGAGCTTGCCTGCGTCGCTCGCCTGGTGATTGGTTGGTGGCGATCTTCAGCCCGCGGGTTTATGGTGCTGCAGCAGGACATCTGGGAGGTAAGACCCCATCCCCTCACCCTCTTCACCTCCCGCTCGTTCATTCTGGTGAGCAGAGTTGGTTGCCGGGGCGAGCGAGCAGCCGGGCTCCGCTCGCTCCCCAAAGGGGCGGGGCTGCGGAAGTGGCGATCGCCCGGTTGCCCATTCATTCTGGTCGCACCACTCCACGGGAGTTGTTGGCGTGGCTGTTGCCTTTGGTCCGGCAGGCAAAGGAGGAAACTTTCCTGCGGCAGATCTGCCATCCGACGGGGGAGATCAGCCCCTCTGAGACAGAGAACTCGGTCAGGAAAGGAGCAGGGGGTGTCAGCCAAGGGCTTCGGTTTGTGTCGCAAGAGCCCCCGAGGCTCCTTGGTTGTTTTTCTTTCTTTTGGGGGGGTTTTTTGACCCAAAAGCGCTGCTCTGATCCGTCCTGTGGACTTTGGCCATTTCCACAATTGATCTACCAGTTATCCCTGAAGCTCAGTCTTCATCAGGCTGTTTTGAAAGTGCTCTCCACTAGGATTCTGTTTGTACTTCTGCAAACCTTGGGTTTTCCCTGAACCTGCTGATGTCTGCCTTTGAAAACAGACAGGAGGAATAGAAAGAATATTTGGCAATATTTGAACAACAGATGAAAAATGGGTCTCCTGAGAGTCAGGAAATCCTGATGAGACAAATACCAAAAGGCTGATAATCTCTTACTCGTTGCCAAAAAAATAAAAAAAATAAAATACATGTTCATTTTGTTTTTGTACAGAAAGTGTCATTTGCTGCACAGAAAACTACTCTTTTCTGTGTGTTGCTTACTGTGCAACAACCCCATGTATGGTTTCTGTACTGAATAATTCCCAGCCTAAGAAGACTTAGAGCCATTTCTGCACTAGACAGTTATAGTGCTATTATTCCACTTTCAACATCCTGTGGAATTCTTGGGTTTGTAGTTTCCTGAGGCCAAAGAGCTCTTTGGCTAAGAATTCTAAATGCCCCTCCCTAAACTGCAAACTCCAGGATTCCATAGGATGATGAAAGTGGGATAATAGCGCTATAACAGCCTAGTGCGGAAATAGCCAGGATGACTTTCTCCTCTCGCTTTTGTTGTGCGTGGACCCTTGGCGCTTGCCACACGCACATGTTGTGTTCTTCACCCTGACGGTCTTACATTCCTCGCTTTTTGTATGTTCAGTGGCTGTGCTCCCTTTAAGGGAGGGAGGGAGGGTGGGAGTGAAACAAAACGCGTCTGCTTGTGCTGCCGCCTTCTTTCCTCTCTCCCTGTCCTTTCCTCCCTGCGCCTCGTGTAAAATGTGGGCTGTTTCGGCGTTGCCTTTGGGAGTGACTGGCTTTTTGAACTGTGGAAACCCAACATTCAGAACTAGAACTACTGTCTTAATTCTGGCATTGATGGATGCTTTCTGTCCTAAAAAAATGGGGGAGGGTTACCAGTTTTTAGGCATTAGAAGTCTATCCAGAGCAGTGATTTATGGCAGTGTTTCCAATTTATTCCATGTTGGAAATAACTAACTAACTAACTAACTAACTAACTAAATAAAGAAAATGATTTTATGGTTTGGGTTCACCAGAACATGAGGAACTGTATTAAGGGGTCGCGGCATTAGGAAGGTTGACAACCACTGACCTAGAATCTTAAATTTTAGCTTTCATGTGGCAGAAATTTTCTGAGGGTATTTTTCTTGGTGTTGAGCCAACATGCCCTTGTTCTCAAGAGGTCTTCCAAGATATATATCCTGGGGTCACTATGTATTGGACAGTGTAATAAATTGTGAACTAGGTCTTCCATCTCCCCAGATCCGTAAATACATAAACCATTTCTACCCTAAACTGTTATAGTGCTATTATTCCACTCTCAACCTCCTGTGAATTCTGGAGTTTGTAGCTTACTGAGGCCAAAGAGGTCTCTAGCTGAGAATTCTAAATGCCCCTCCCTAAACTACAAATTCCAGAATTCTATAGGATGTTGAAAGTGGAATAATAGCACTATAACAGTGTAGTACGGAAATGGCCATAGTCTAGAGGATCCCTTTATATCTTCTCTTCAGATGAGCTGATGGCATGGTTTGAAAATGGAGGACAGTATCGTACAAGACAAGGGTGTTCAATATCTTCACTATTTTTATTATAATTGAAATTTTTAAAATAATGAAAAGACAAGAGAAAACCTCAAAGTATTGATAGATAAACTAACACACCTAATTAAAAAGAAAGCTGTAGATAAATTTGAGAAAGACTGCGAAATAGTAATATGAAGAATGAATGGGGTGAATTAGTGACACAAATTTAAAGAGATGAAAATAAATATGGAAGAAAAAGGATTATAATGTTATAAGACCAGACAAACCATAAATAATAAATAAATATAAGTAATACTGAAATGGACTTCTTATATATGTGTGGGACAAAGTCAATGTTTTAAACATTGAAAAATAGATGTGAAATTCATAGATCATTTTTATAACAAGATCAGTTAGGAGGAAGTCGATATATGTGGAATGTAATGAGTTATGAAGGAATTTTATGTATTGACTTTTTGTGTTTTTAACCAAAAAAAGAAAAAGAAAAAGAAAATTAAAAAACTTTTGGGACTTGGGAAGGATTCTGTAGTGTTCCCACCCTTCCACTGAGTCTGAGTAAGACTAAAGCATCTCCCCTACCTCCAGGATGTAGCACCAGGCGCAAGGCAAAAGGAGGGCATGGCTCCCCAACTAAGAATTCTACCACTCCAGGAAAATATTCCTTCAGTCCCCAAATTTCTAGAGTGAGACACTGAAAATTGTTCATACCTAGGAGTTTTATGTTTGCATTTTTGCATTGCCTTGGTAGTTTTTGGATGTGGCTTTTCATTGTGGTTTAAAGTTACTGCAGTGCTAGGAATCTAAGGGTGAAGGAAAATCTCTGGGGACAAAAAGTTCTTTTTGGGGAGGCATGAGCTTGTTTTCCTTAGCTTTCCTTAGCTTCCTCACTGCACTGTGCTGTGATCTTGAGCCAGGCTGTTGCTTACTCATCTTCTGCTAAAACAGTTGGGGAAACACCAGTCTACACTGGAATTGCTACGAGAGGGTCTGGGCAAAACAGCAGCCTGTTCCATGTCTCCCAGAAGCTGTGCATCAGCTGGTCAGGGGGAGGAAGTGTGTGGGTCACCCTGGGTCATCTCACTATTGGTCCGCACACAAAAAGTGCTCCAGGGCCAGCTATGACCAGGGGCTCCTGGGTGGTACATATGTGACACCAAGTGTGTGGAAATGTGGGTATACTAAATACTTTTCTAAACATTGATCTAAAGGAAACCAGAAGTATTCCTTGGAAGCACAAGAAATGCAACACAACCAGCCTGTTGTAGCTAGAGAAGAAACTGTAACATTTGTGAATAAAAATCCAGGAAGTGAGGCAGAAGAGAAATACAACTGCAATGGAGACTTTCAGCATAGTAAGTGAGTTCTCTCTCTATTGTATAAAAACTGCACAGGTTGTGATGATGGCCTCTGTCGTAGGGCAGTGAAAATCCCATGAAGATGTGGGAATAAAAACATTCTGACAATACAGTAAATCCTATAAAAAATTGAATGAAGTTCTAGGAATTTGGTCCTTGTTACCTTGCCATAAATACTAGAGGTGATCATAAGAAGATATATGTATTATGACAGTGCAAAATTGAATTGTGAAGATGAGTCTTGTACATTGTGTGTACGTATCTTCAAGTTACCTGTGAATTTAGGGTGATCTCATGCATTTCATTGGGTTTTTTTAAACAAGGAATATTCAGTGGTGGTTTTGCCAATTCCTTCCTCTGAAATATAGCCTACAGTGCCTGGTACTCATTGGCAGGCTCATCCAAAACTAGACCTCAATCTGCCTTTATCCCAAAATGGGATTTAAGGCAACAACCCAACACAAGACCTTCTAGCCTAGTAATGGCAGCTCAGATGGCCAGCAGTGGATCTCCAGGGTTCCTTAGCCTTGCCTGGGGATCTGTAGTACTTCCTGTTGGTTTTTTGTTGAACAGCTAACTTGGCCTGGCCCTGCTAAGCTTCAGAAATTATGCATAATATACGATTAGCAATCAAATGGTATTATAGCATTAAGCATATAATAATTCACATATACAATATAATAAAATAATATAACATCATATAACTGTATTTATATAACATTATCACTATATTAACCATATAGCTATTACGGCTATCTACAGCAGAAAAATAAATCAGACAAAGAATGTAGCAGAACAAGCTACAATGAATCATAACATACATCTTTCACATACAAATGGATATTCCTTAAGATACTTATAATATCCACTTGTAAATACAGCCTTGTAAATACAGGATTGCTAAACATTACATAGATAACTCTTGTAGTTTATTATTACTCACTGTTAACAAACTGTTTTATTTCTGGCTCCAAATGTAACAATTTTGTTCTTCTTGCTTCTGTTCCTCAGTGGTATCTGTTGTACGATAGCCACTAACTCCTTAGCCACTAGGAAGGTAATACATACTCCAAACCTGATTGCTTCAGGGTTCCCTGCTGTGGGCTAATTAAAGATGTTGTTAGAGTTTATTCCAAGATTATTTCTCCTTAAAGTAATATTGCTGTAAAGATGACTAGTGCCAGATGTTGTGTTCTAGAGCTACTCCTTCTTGAAGTAATATCCTTATGGAAAACAGTGATACCACAGCATGCACCCACAGACAATTCACTGTAGTTACACTGTCAAGAAGCTTTCTGGATTCATTATTTAAAGACTTATCCACCCTTTGTTTTAAACACAAACATTCAGTATCAATGTTTTCTATAAGCATATTACCATATCAGCTGGTGGAGCAAAAGCTTGCTAAAATTTGACAGGATAAATTGATTTGTTGCTACAACTTGCAAAGACTCTCCAAGGGTCTGTGCATTGACCTCCTCCTTCCCTTCCAGTCATTTTCATGCCAGGTCACACCCTCTGCTCTGATTTGCATCCACCCTCTGGCTAGAAGCAAGTAAATAGAACACAAACCACTGGATTCAAATTAAAAGAAAAGCAATTGGACCTAAACATTATAAAGTGTGGTTCAACAGTGGAATAGCTTGCCTTGGAAGATGGTGAACAATCCATCTTTGGAGGTCATTAAAGAGAGGTTGAATAAGCATCTTTCAGGAGTGCTTTAGTTGTCCGTTCCTGCATGACAGAGGTTGGACTGGCTGGCCCTTGTGGTCCCTTCTAAGGTTCTGTGATTCTATGGAACGTTCGTTACCCTGTCTCCCAAAATAATTGAGAAGGCACAATGCCCTCCACCTTGACCTGGGAACAATCCCTTTAGTGAAGATTTTTGTCTTAATTTCCAAATAGGAAAATTAAGTTCTCTCTCCTTGTTTGAATAACAAGCTGTGAGCAACTATGGTTGGTACTTAATGCATTGGTACTTAGTGGGTGCTTTCCCTGGAGATCAAGTGTTGACTGGGAAGCCTCAGGGACAATTCTGTTCCTGGTAATCAACTCAACTGCCTTATCAGGAATGACTGTGAATCCAGGACAACTCATGCACTTGCTGCTGTATGTGTATCAGTGTGAGATGGAGTAACATTATCAGGGCAGATCCAGAACAACTGAAAAGTCCCAGATTTTGCTCATTTGTTGGTCAGCTCTGTCCTTGGAGATTTTAATGTCTGTGCATGAAGCTTTGGCTTCCATGTGAGCATGTGGTGGGTCTTGAACCATTGATGCTTTGAATTAATCTGTAACGATGTCTGAATGATGTAGCAAGTGTGTTACTGTTGTATCTCCGATAGCTAATCTCAACAACAGGAGGTGTCAGCCAGGGTTCAATCCTACCCTGAAACCATTTTCTCACACTTCTAATTGCTGCCACCATCCAAAGTTTACTTGACAGCTCTCCTGTTATGTCAAAGCAATGATTTGAATAGAACCATTGCAAAATAATCTCTTTAAATGCTGAGTAACTACAAGTTTCTAGATTTATTTGTTAATAGGCTGTTCTTTAAGTGTCCTGATGGTGCCTTTGATAAGTTTGAGGGCAAAGTTGTATATTCTCTGTCTCTTCAAGCATTTGCTATACAGGTTATAACTATAAATACATACATTTTTTTTATCTAGTTCAGCAAGTAAAGAATTATTAACTTTTCTGGTATTTTTTCCCCTTGATTTGTAATAATAGCTAATAATCGAAATGAAGAAAAAACATTGCCACATCAAGGTGACATTACCTGCTGCCCAGGATTCATTCGCCAGTGGGGTAAGTATACTGAATTCCTTATTGGCTAATATAAATTAAATATGAAGAAACTATTAACAAAACTAGCTAAATTGCTAGCTTTTTACAGCTTATTTTGCATGCGCACTTTGGATTTTGCATGTGGAACGTACCCAGGCCTGGAGTAACAGGCTTTTCATTTGTGTGTAGACGATGATAGAGTAGGGACAGAAAACCTACAGCCCTCCTAATGTAGTTGGACTCAGGTTCCCATCATCCGTGACCATTGGCTATGCTGCTTAAGATTGCTGAGAGCTAGAGCATAAAGACATATGGAGGGCCACAATTTCTTCAGCTCATTGAGAGGGAATTCAAGGTTTGGAGATCTGGCCCAGTATGTGCTGAGATACCTGTGCCGGGAAATAAGCTCTTGACTGTTTTTGTATCAATGTTGCTCTGAAAGAGATTCTGAAGAGCCAGTTAAGATTCTGTTGTTCTGTGTCTGACATACTTGTCAATTCATGTGCTTGGTGAAACACAGACATTCATACTACAATGGGGATTCATACTGCAATTGTGTAACTGTCAGTTTTGAGGTGCTTGTTTGCTTCACAACAGTTCCCATACTCTACAGTTGCCATTCCATCCAACTGCCTGGGTTTCACAGTTTTTACACAAGCCATGTGGTTCCTGTTTAGGCCACTGTCCTGCTGGGGTCAAAGTTTTCATTTAAAATAGTTGCAAGTATCTAGCCTTTGTAGGAGTAGAATTATGTATAGTCATACACACACGGGCGCCCAATACACACACACACACACACACACACACACACACACACGCGCGCGCGCGCGCCCTAATGAGATAGGTAGGTAGATAGGTAGGTAGGTAGGTAGGTAGGTAGGTAGGTAGATAGATAGATAGATAGATAGATAGATAGATAGATAGATAGAAAATATATGAATGATATATTCTTTCTCCCTTTCTCTTTTCTCTTCCCATCTCCCCATCCCCTCAGGTATATGCAAAAAAAAGTGTGTTGTTGGAATCGTAATTTTCAGTGTTTCCATCATCATCATCATCATCATCATCATTGTCCTGCCTGGTAAGCTTTTTCATTTCCTTCTTATCGACATACTGCTCCAGTGCTGAGAGTATTTCTTTTTCTTTCCTTATGTAAGTTGCTTTCTCCATCAAATCCAATCTTACTGGTTGACATACCTGTAGCTTATTCTTTCCGTACAGTACCTGCTGCAGCGGTAGGCAAAAAGCGGCCCCAAAGCCATTTTAGGACCCCAAGGCTCCCCTTGCTTAGCTACTGCCCAAAGTCTAGGGATCCAAAATTTAATTGTCTCCAAATGGAAATGAACCCCTCCTCTAGCCTTCATGGGATGCTATTAGATGGTGACATGTTTATGGACATTTTAGCACTTCCTTATCTTTTTTTTTCTTATTTAGGCCTATAGAAGCCTTCAAGCCAGGTGCCATTTCACATTACACAGTTATAGCTCTGATTCCACTTTAATTGCCATGGCAACCTCCTGTGGGACTCTGGGATTTTGAGTTTAGGGAGGGGGGCCTTTAGAATCCTGAGCCAGAGAGTTCTAATGCCTCCACAAACTACAAACCCTAGGATGCCAGAGGGTGTGGCCATGGCAGCTAAAGTGGAATCACAGCACCATAATTGTGGAGTGTGAAAGGGCCCCTGGAAAGATCAGAGCTTTTGCTCATGTCATTTCATCTTTTTCCTTCAGCTTAATAAAGCCGGAAAGGCAAAGAAAGCCTAAATGCCCCCAAGCTGTCTGTCCCAAATGGCTGGTAGCACTTCCAAGAGCCTTGGGGCCAGCACAGTTAGTTATATTTGTTCTAATATGGCATCCTATTAAAAGTCTTTAATTTAAAAACATTCAGTTCTCTAAAGACTGTAGGAATAATAAATCTCTGCCTGTCTACAGAAGGACAGTGAGGAAAGCACCATTTTAGCCTTCTTAAAAAGGGAGTTCCAGAACCAGAAATATTGTAACCAAAACCCATTTGGTTACATGCAGGTGAATTTCCAAGAAGCAGCAGGTGGTGGACCTCTCTTACATATAGTAGTACAGGAAAATATCACAATATTTTAAAGATATATTTGACATTATAAATTCCTGTCCTTTTCAGGAACGGATATTGGAGACCAATATAAATTGTTCTTTTGAGCCTAAATTAAAACTTGTACTACTGCTTAGTCCATGGGAACTGTGTGGCCCTCCAGATGTTGTTGTACTGCAGCTCTCAGAAGTCCTTGCCAGCAAAACCAGTGGCAAAGGATGCTGAGGGTTACAGTCCAGCAACTCCTGGAAGGGCATCCTTCGTTCAGCTAGGCTTACTCTGCTGCTTTTAGCAATTGCATCAGCTTCTCCTGCTGGCAAGAAGTAAGGATACTGAGAGCACAACAATTTGAACAAAATAGCAGAAAGAGACTCTTGTCTCCAGAGGGCTGACAGCTCTTACTTAAAGTAGAGATCAAGAATTGTTGTTTAATGATAGGTCCTTGAAAAATTGAGGAAACATGTTTCCACAGATAACTCTTTCCCTTCTTTTTGTGTGACTTTATCATCAGTTCTTTCTGGTTGTCCCATTCAAAAACTGCTTCACCATACTCCCAAAGACAGCTACATGATGATGCTATGCATCACACCTTCACCACTTTTGCACTTTAATAGCATAATTTCCACTGTTTTATTTTTTTGTGCTGTTAAATTCCTCAGTAATGACAATGTCATTCACACCACCCTGTTTGCCCATCCAAAGTCTTGGGAATGCAGAACTTTCTCTCCAGAGCTGGTAACTGTAATAATGGTACTGGACACCTGTTACTTTCCCTCCTCTTTCCCCAGTTTACCTCCCCCGAGCAGTAAATCAGGAACAATCTCAACCTGCTCCACCTTTAGCAGATGCCACTCCATGCCCCGTGGGCTGGATTCAGAATGAAGAAATATGCTACCTCTTCTCTGACACTGAAGAGACTTGGGACATTGCCAAGAACAACTGCAGTTCATCTGACAGTGACTTGGCAGCAATCAGCAGTGAACAAAAATTGGTGAGAGAGGGATGCTGAAACCTTGTACAATGGAACTGGCGCATGGGGGGAGGGTGGCACAAGTGTAAGCCAGCCCTTCTTTTAATTGGTTGTGTCTTCTAATTATCTTATTGCACTGGTTTTGTTTTGATTTACACCTCAGAGGGGGAATGAGTTCAATATGGCCGGATGCACTTGGCTGCCACGACTTGGGCTGAATGATGTTTGGGAGGAGTGATGTTAAGCCAAAGAGATGGCTAAGAAGCTGCTGGTTGCAGCAGTCAAAAATGAACACCTGAAGAGAGATTTTGTAATTGCTGATTGATGGGGTGTGTGTGTGTGTTTATGTGACAAAGTGGTGACAGAGAGAGTAATTAGAGCAGACCCAGTTTAGTATTAGTATTATATTTATATCTGGGCTTTTTCCTGGTTTGGGACTCTAGGCAGCTGACGGCAGTTAAAACAAACATTCTTAAAAATTCACACCATGCAAAAGTTAAAAGCAATCAAACTATAAAAAAAATTAAAACCATTAGAACATAAACCATTTAAAACAACAATAGATAAAAATTAACCACATTATGCAGGCCTGTTTCCAATAAAAAAATTAATTCTGAAAGGCCTTCTATAATTAAAAAGGCTTCATTTGTCTCCACCTCTCTGGAAAGAGAGTCCCAGAACCTGGAAGCATCCATAGAAAAGGCTCTCTTCTATGTTTCCACCATGTCTACATGTGAGGGTGGTGGGAGTGAGACAAGAGCCTCTCCAGAAGATCTGAAAACACAGGCAGTTTCGTATGAGAGAATACAATCCTTCAAATAATCTCAACCTGAGCCTGGTGTTCAGCTTGTTTGCAGACTATAGGGAATATGATGTTATTGACTAGCACAGAATGCCGACATGGAACGAAGATCTGTTGTATTCCTATAGAATAGGCAACTATGCCTGGATCTCATCCAGTCTTTACTAAGCAAAATTAGAAATTCTGCCTGTCCCTGGATGAGAAGGTCATAAACAATAACTGTTCTTCTTTATGGTTTTCTGTTATTAAAAAGGATCATCCAAACCCCAACATAGCTCTTTAATTTTATTTAGCCCCTCCATTTGTTATAGAATTAACATTACAACATATGCTAGCTGCCCTTCTGGAAAGTAGGTAGCTTTGTGTGCCATTACTGACAGACTGGGTGTGTGCAGAAACGGCTGTATGGAAAACTTAGTGCACTGTCTGTTGAGCTGTCTATTGTGTGCTTGTTCTTGGGCCGATCCGCACTACGTGGTTATAGCACTTGGAAACCACTTTAAGTGCTATGATTGCATCCAATGGAATCCTGAAATTTTGAGTTTGAGGAGGCAATTAGAATTCTCTACCCAAGATCTCTGGTGCTGTAATTGAGGGGACTGCAAAAGGGAATTCTCAGTGCCTTACCAAACCACAAATCCCAGGATTGCACAGGATGGAACCATGGCAAGTTAAAATCTTACCAAACTGCTATAATTGTATAGTGTGGATACATCCTTAGAGAGCATTTGCTGTCATCAGCTAGCACTAGACCACTTAAAAAGGCACGATCTCAAAAAAGTCATGATGTGTTCGGAAACAATAATAAATTGTGTGCTTTCCTTGAAATTGAATGATTTATAATTCCTTTATGCCTTTTATAGCTGTGACTGTGTCAATGGGCTTTTCATTATATTGTATTTGATTATATTTTTGTTTATGACTGCCTATAGTAAAATATTTTAGCATTTAGAATAGCACACCTTGCATTAACAAGAAAAGGCTGCTTTTTCCATTTACAGAGGGACAGACCAGTAGTTTGATGCACTTTGGGAATACAGCTGCCATGTGGCTTGCTATTTTTTGAGGGATGTGATTTTGTCTCCTCCCCCTGCTTGGGAGAAGGAAGTGGCATGGAAGTGCCAGTAGCAAATTCCACATTTCTTTTAAAACAAAGGAGGAAATGGGTCCAAATGGTTAGAGACACATGATGTACACAATTTCAACTCATTTCAGCCCGTTCCTTCTGAATTGATAACTGCTTATTTCCTTTTTCTTATTTGTTACTATTATTGTATTCCATGTTTCAGGATACATATCTTCCAAGCTGAATTACAAGTAATGTTGTTGTGTGCTTTCAAGACATTTCTGACTTATGGCATGGTTTTCTTGGCAGAATTTGTCCAGAGGGAGTTTGTCTTGCTTTCCTCTCAGGCTGAAAAAGGGAGACTTACTCAAGGTCAGCCAGTAGGTTTTTATAGAATCATAGAATTGAAAGAGACTCCAGGGGCCATCCAGTCCAACCCCCTGCTATGAAGGAACACCCATCAAAGCATTCCCAACAGATGGCCATCCAGCCTCTGCTTAAAAACCTCCAAAGAAGGAGACTTCACCATACTCCAAGGCAGCATATTCCACTGCCGGGCAGCTCTAACCATCAGAAAGTCGTTCCTGAGGTTCAGGTGGAATCTCCTTTCCTGCATCTTGAATCCATTGCTCCTTGTCCTAGTGTCTGGAGCAGCAGAAAACAAGCCCATTCCCTCCTCGACATGACATCTTTTCAAATATTTAAACATGGCTATCATGTCCCCTCTAAACCTTCTTCTTTGCAGGCTAAGCATACCCAGCTCCCTAAGCTGGTTCTCATAGGGCATGGCATCCAGGCCCTATACCATTTTGGTCGCCCTTCTCTGGACATGTTCCGTGGCCACGTGGGGATTTGAACCCTGGTCTCCCAGTGTTCCAGTCCAGCACTCTAACCACTATGTCATGCTGGTTCTCACAACATAAAGACTGATTAATAAAAACACAAAAATATTTCTAAAATCTATTAAAAACTGGTAAGGATCCTTCCTACAGGGCAGGTGGCCCCTGTGTGGGTGAGGAACAGTCCCAATGGAGCTGGCTTTTTGGCCAGCCACATTTCAAAGACCACAGAAGTAGGACAGATGGCTACATGGAGAGGAGTAGTCTGCATGAACAAGAGGTTGGACTTGATGACTCTCGTGGTCTCTTCCAACTCTTATGATTCTGCTCTATGAAACCAACTCTGAAGTGACCTTTGCTGTCATGCGCTGCTCTGTCTTCCTAGTATTTACTCAAAACTTCTGGCTGTTTCTTCACTGATGTGCTGCTGTTACAGAACCATACTTTATAATATCTTTTGGCAAGGCATTCCACAAGGTTTGTCATGGAGAGGAAATTGCCAGTTCATTTTTCTTGTGAACAGGACATAGAGAAAATTAGATGCAGGTAACAGAGGACCTAAGGTTTTAGAAAGCATAAACTGTTCCACACTGGGAAATTTGCTAAGCACCCTCTCTGGGTGATTTTAAGTGTGCTGACAAAAAGCTTGATTCCAGAAGGCTTTTTATGATTAATTCTTGTTGTATGATTGCTTGCTCAGGTTTTGTTATTTTGAGGGTTTTTTTAATATGTGAATATCTTTGCTTCTAATGTTGCATTAAGAAGCTACCTTATGAAAAAAACCATATTCCAGAAAAGCAAGATAACAGATGGAAAATAAATAACTACGTTATCACAATTAAATAAATAAATATCTGCAAATATTTACTTTATATGAAAAGAAAAATCTTCCAACCACAGAATAGGACAAAGCTAAAATGGCCTATATAATACATTTCTAAAGTTAAGACATTTGATTGATGCATTGACTGTGTCTTTCTTTTCAAATTCAAGGCTTTTATAAAGCAAGAGCAAAAGAAGTATGGAAGAGAGTATTGGATTAACCTCAGGAGGGAGAAAATAGAAGATCTTTGGAAATGGCCAAATAGTTCACTGGTGAGCAACTGGTAAGTCTTGCCCCTTTCTCCTGTCTTTTGGGTTAATAGGCATGTGGCAGAGGTCCCGTTAGAACTAGCCTTGGAACTGTGAAGCTTTCCTGACATTGCTGGACTGCATCGCCAACAGCTCTATGCGTCATAGATAATCGTGAAGAATGCTGGGATTTTCAGTTCAACACCTGGAGAGCCATGAAATTCTCACAGCTGAGTTGGAAGCAAATGGCGTTATTTGTCCCTTCAGTCAACCACAGACTTAGGGCATTTCCACACTACACTGTTATGGTTCTATTCTTCCACTTTCAACATCCTGCAGAAATCTGGGATTTATAGTTTGCTGAGGCCAAAGAGCTCTCTGGCTGAAAGTTCTAAGGGCCCCTCCCTAAACTGCAAACCCCAGGATTCCACAGGATGTTGAAAGTGGAATACAGCACTATAATAGTTTAGTGTGGAAAGGCCCTGAATGTGTAGAGTTAGTACTATGACATTAAGGTTAATATACTCAGAAACCAGGTGCATCAATGCTTTGCCTTTAGTACAGTGGGCCCTCAGTCTCCATTAAAGTTTGATTTCAGGACTCCTTGTGGATACCAACATTTGTGGGTGATCAAGTCCCATTATGTCCAATGATGTAGTGAAATGGCATCCCTTGTATAAAATGGCAACATCAATATTTGCCTTTTTTGATTTTTTAAAAAAATATTTTCAAGACGTCGCTGGTTGAATCTATGGATGTAAAATCTGTGGATATGGAGGGCCAGCAGTACAAAGATGCATTAAGCATCTGAGAAGTCAGGTCCAGGGAGTGTCATAGACTGTCATTGTTTGGAAGTGTTGAAACAGAAGTTTGATGCCTTCCCCAACCAGAGGAATGCTTTAATGATGGATTCTGGTGCAGACGGGGGATTGAGCAAGATGCCCCCTGAGCTCCTTAGAGATTTAGGATTCTAATATCTTCTGATCAAGAGCTTAGCAAATTGAGTCAATGCCCACACTGGTAGAGGAAAAAAAGGAGTTTTCTCTCACAGATTCATAGATTTGGAAGGTACCCCAAGGGCCATGTAGTCCAAGTGCAGCAGTGCAGGTGTGACACTGAAGGTTTATTTCCAGTCTCTTAAGTTGACTCCCATCCTTGCAAGACTAGAGATTCCCTCCCAGCGTTTTACTGGGGT
Organism: Iguana delicatissima; assembly: GCA_948472985.1. Lineage (NCBI taxonomy): Eukaryota > Metazoa > Chordata > Lepidosauria > Squamata > Iguanidae > Iguana > Iguana delicatissima. The sequence continues at coordinate 354,788 of CAOKZL010001491.1, read as the reverse complement.
TCTTGCCAGCCTCCCAAAGCTAACTCCCATGCTTGGAACGACTGGCAATCTCCCCAGCTCTATCAGGTATGCTGCCACCCCCCCTCGAATTATGAATCACTTGGACAGAACAGGAGGGACTCTGCCCAATCTCTAAGCATAAGGATCTTCCACCTCCCCTTCCCCTGAGTGAGAGGGTCCCGTGTAGTGTGTGCCAAACCTGGTGTGGAAATGGAGAGAAACGGAGGTTTATAGAAGTGTTTAATCAAGGCATGCAAATAAACAATATCACACTTGGGAGACTCCCCTCTCCCAGGTACACTTAGTTACAAGAATTTACAAAACAGACATAACAGCACAGATACATTCTTAAGATCAGCCAATTCCCAAAATAACAACACCCTAACACGACTAACTACTTATTTCTAGTTACTCACAATTAGGTTATAGGCGTAGATGGTCTAAAGGAGAAGAGAGGGGGGGTCCAGGAGACACGGCATGCTTGCCAGCTCGACTGGCCCAGCTCTCCTCTCTTTCTCTCAGTCTCTCTGTCTGTCTGTCTCTCTGGCCACATGGCCTCTCAGAAGTTTTATCTTTTCCTCCTTGGAAGGATCTGGAAGCATCTCCAAGGTGCCCACCTCTTTTCCTTTTGGTTGGTCAACTCTCACCCTGTGACCCTTGATGTAATCCCAACACCTCATTAACCCTTGGTTTACCTGAAGAGGGAAGTATCTCCCTTTGATAAGCCTAGATAATGGGAAGCCCCATTATTACACGCCCCCAAAATCTCAGACGGTCTGGGAACAGCTGAAGGCTGGAACCACACCGGCTGGGATTTCATCCTGGGACCTAAGAAAGGAAAAGTCAAAGAATAAATGCAAACACACACAACAGTACAGGTTAGCCATATTATCAATGCGGACATGTAAAACTCAGCCCTCTTAACCTCCCTCCAGTCCTCTGCGTGACAAGGAATCTGCAACCACATTAGAACTTCCAGCCACGTGCTGAATGTCGAAGTCAAAGTCTTGTAGGGACAGGCTCCATCGTAGTAACTTCTTGTTAGTTCCCCGGACTGTATGTAGCCATTGGAGGGCAGCATGATCAGTCTGAAGGGTGAAGCGACGTCCCCAGATGTATGGTCTCAGCTTCTCTAACGCATATATAATAGCATAGCATTCCTTCTCTGGTATGGACCAATTGGACTCCCTTGCAGAAAGCTTCTTGTTGAGGAACAAGATGGGATGCAAGGTGCCATCCGGACCCTCCTGTAGTAATACTGCTCCAATGCCTCTGTCAGAAGCATCTGTAGCCACTATGAACGGCTTGTCAAAGTCTGGTGCCCGGAGCACAGGATCTGCCATCAAGGCCTGTTTCAAGGCTGCAAAGGCTTCTTGACACTCTGCTGTCCATTTCACTACTTTAGGCTTCTTGGAACCTGTCAGGTCTGTTAGAGGTGCTGCCATTTGGCTATAGTTGGGCACAAATCTCCGGTAGTACCCAGCCAGGCCAAGGAAAGACTGCACCTGCTTCCTGGAACGAGGAATTGGCCAGCTATTAATAGCTTCCACTTTGACTTGCAGTGGAGTGATAGTCCCCTGTCCCACTTCATGGCCAAGGTAGGTCACTCTGTCCAGTGCAAACAGGCACTTCTTTGCTTTGACTGTCAGTCCAGCATCACTAATGCATTGGAAGACAATCTCCAAGTGTTTCAAGTGGTCTTCCCAGGAGTCTGAGAAGATTGCAATGTCATCTAAATAAGCAGCAGCAAAGTCCCCGCACCCTCTTAGCAAACAGTCTACCAGCCTCTGGAAAGTTGCAGGTGCGTTCCGTAGCCCAAAGGGAAGGACATTGAACTCGAACAGGCCCATGTGAGTGATGAATGCTGTTCGATGCTTAGACTCTTCTGCTAGGGCGATTTGCCAATAGCCCTTAGTCAAATCGAGGCTGGATAGGTACTTAGCATGCCCCAACTTCTCCAACAGTTCATCTACTCTGGACATTGGATAATATTCAGGGCGTGTCACTGAGTTCAGTTTTCTATAATCCACACAAAAACGAATGTCTGTCCCCCCTTTTGGGCACTAGGACAACTGGGGATGCCCATGGACTGCGTGATGGGCGAATGATCCCCATGTCCAACATCTCTTTCACCTCCCTCTCTATCGCCTCTTTCCCTTTTGGTGACACCCGTCGTGGCTGTTCTGCTGATGGCCTGCTGTCATCTGCGGCTACCACATGTTGAGGATCTGTGGTGCGACCTGGGATAGGTGAAAACAGGGTGGTGAACTTACCCGTCAAGTGAAAGAACTGCTTGCGTTGGTTCGCATTGAGTCTCGGGGAGGGTTTCACATCTTCCAAGCTACCACCCTCCCGATCATAGAAAGCACTTTCAGGCCACTCTTCCTCCTCCTCATCTTCCTGGACTGAAAGTGTGAGAAGGTGACTGGCCTCTCGTAGAAGGGTTTCAGTGAATTCACATGATACACTTTTGGCTTAACCCTAGAGTCTGGAAACTGTATGAGATAGTTCACTGTCCCAATGCGTTCTTGCACTGTGGCAGGACCTTCCCAAGAAGTTTCCATCTTGTTAGACTGGAGAACCTTCAGAACCATCACTTGGTCTCCTTTCTCAAAGCAACGTTCTCTGGCATACTGATCATACCAGGTCTTCTGCTTCTCTTGTGCCTGTTGCAGATTCTCATGAGCATCTGCCCATGCTTCCCTGAGAATATTCTGCAAGTTAGTCACAAAATCAACCACATTAGTCTCTGAAGAAGGGATAGCTCCCTCCCACTGACTTTGAACCAGCTGTAATGGCCCTTTCACATCATGGCCATAGACCAGCTCAAAGGGTGAATAACCCAGGCTTGGGTGTGGAACAGCTCTTTAAGCAAACAAGAACTGCTGTACCGCCAAGTCCCAGTCATTCGAATGTTCATTCACAAACTTACGGATCATGGCCCCCAAAGTTGCATTAAAACGTTCCACCAACCCATTAGTTTGGTGATGGTAAGGCACTGATGTCAGATGGCGTACTCCATGTGCCTCTAATAGGCGCTGCATGACTTTGGAGTTGAAATTGGAAGCTGCATCTGTTAAAATCTCTGCAGGCCAACCTAATCTAGCAAAGATGTTTGTCAAAGCTTGGGATACTGCCTTAGCTGAGATCCCACCCAGTGGAATGGCTTCTGGCCAACGAGTGCAGAAGTCCACAAAGGTGAGCACATATCGCTTTCCCCTAGCAGTCTTCCTAGGGAAAGGTCCTATGATGTCCACAGCCACTCTCTGGAATGGAACATCAATGATAAGAAGTGGTTGGAGAGGGGCCTTGGCTTGATCCTGGGATTTCCCTACTCTCTGGCAAACTTCACAGGATCGGACATACCCAGTAACATCCTTGCCCATCCCCTCCCAGTAGAAGGACTTTCCCAGTCTGTCCTTGGTTCGCTTCACCCCAGCATGTCCACTAGGATGATCATGAGCCAGACTCAAGAGTTTGGCTCTATACTTAGAAGGCACCAGCAACTGTCTCTGAGTGCATACACCCCCCTTGTTAGCTCTCGGGCCAGACTCACGATATAATAGGCCCTCAACGATTACCAATCTGGGCCCTTTCATCACTGGAGAAGACTTTACCTCTTCCTTTGCTCTGGTCCAGGCAGCTTGAAGGCTCTGATCTGCTTCCTGGTTTTCCTGGAACTGCTGTCGCTGAACAGGAACCAGCTGTTCCACCTGGAGTGGCAGACTCGCCTCAGATTCTCGTTGCATTGCAGCTTCTCCAGGTTCTGCTCCCTTGGCTGGAGTGTTCTCTGGAGTTTCTGCTGCTGTTGAATGCTTTGCTGGCTTTGGAGCCAGCATTGTTGGATCCTCCTCCTCTGCACCAGCCTCTTGCATCTCAGGCAAATTGTCCAGCACCTGACTCTGCTCGGTGCCCACCGGAGACTCTCTTGCCCCCCTGGGCATTGCTGAGTCAGGGTTGACCACAGGGACCAGCTTGAGACCAGGCTGACTAGCCTGTTGGCATGGAGAAGCTCTTCCTGGACTTCTGCCAGCAGCTGCTCCGACATCCGAGGTATCAGCAAGGATGGTCCCGACCTCTGGGCCTACGATGCTGTGGTGGGAGTCTGCCCTAGGTTCCGCCACCTCTTCAGGCAGGACTCCTTCTGGTTTAGCAGGAGACAGTGACTGCAGTCTAAGTTCAGGCTGGTCCTCAAGTTACACTGAAGACTGACCTCTGCTCAGGCTGCTTGCTGTCTTTGCACGCTGTCCGGAATCTTTCCAGGCCTGACTAGCATGGAAGACAAGATCATCACCCAACAGAGCAGGACATTCATCATAAACAGCAAAAGTCCAAACTCCTTTCCAGCCTTTGTACTGAAAGTCCAAACTCCTTTCCAGCCTTTGTACTGAACAGGAACGCGTGCTGTTGACAGTTTAGCCGGAGGAGCTCTAAAGGCAATGATGGTGATCCTGATGTGGTCATCAACAAGACCAGGATCCAGATATGAATGATGAATAGCAGAAACTTGTGCTCCAGTGTCTCTGTAAGCAACAACTTTCCTGCCTCCTACCCACAGTGTGTGCCTTCTGTGAGTAGGGATCATGTCCAGATCAGGAGCAACAGAAGCATCAGCGGGAGTGTCCCTGGAAGCCGAAGCAACCACTAACTGGGCCAACTTAGGCTTCTGCTTACAGTTGGCTTTAATATGTGGTACAGCTGTCCAGCTGAGACTTCAGCCCTGCAACAGTAGGCTGGACTACCTCCTCACTTCTAGAGGCAACAAACCGATCTACTGCCCTGGCAGCCTCTTCTAGCGTTCTAGGCTCGTGCTATAACACAAAGGAGTTTGCAGTGGAGGCCTGTCTAGAGTTCAGGCACATCATGTCCATGGTTTTATCTAGGAAAGCCGAAATTTGTTCAGGTGTTAACTTCTCCTGCATCAGTTTCATTGATTCCCAGAAAGCAGCAGGTACCTGTGCTGAAGGCCCTTGCTGTGTCAGATGACCACCACTAGGGGTTGCTCTTTGAGCAGAATCCATACTGTATTCCAGGATTTTCCAGGCCGTAAGTTCATAAGCTTCCTGACTACCTCTGTGCACCAAAAACTTACAAACACAGAAAAGGTCTGATTGGCTGATCCCAGAATATATATAGTGCTAGAAGCCCCAAAAGCCACAGAAAAGAGGAAGACTTCTTAAAAGCCAAGAAAGTGGGGAAAAAAAAATCCCAAAGCCTTCTCTCCTCCTCCACTGCTTCACTCCTCCTCCTCCTGAGTGAAGAGGGAAGAAAAGCCAACCCTGCCTAAGTACTCAGCCAAGCCTGCAATTCGTATGCAGATTTTTTCAGCTCCACCGCTGGCAGGGGACTTAAAAAAAATGCCTGCTCTGACTCAGACCCACTGAGTTTAGCAGCTTTGAAAATCCAAAAAAACAAAAAACAAAAACCTTCTTTCCCCAACAGAAGCTTTGAATGACAGAGCCAGCAGCTCTTCACTGCAAGCTTTGGAGAGAAAGAAAAGGAAAAAGAAATCCGGAGATCACCTGTTCGCAAGAGTGGCTCTCAATGAGGAAGCGACTCCGCCCCCCTAGCCTCCAACTCCCCCTCCCTTTTCAAGCTGCAGAGAGAACGAGAAGGAGAGAAAAAACAAACGTCCCTTTTAAACCAAGAAGGGCTCCCTCGCTCTCACACACAGGGGAACCTGAAGCCCAAGCCTCAACTCTGCACCTTAAAAACCCCATTCTCCGTTCGAAAACCGCTGCCACCATGTGACACTGAAGGCTTATTTCCAGTCTCTTTAGTTGACTCCCACCCTTGCAAGACTGGAAATTCCCTCCCAGCATTTTACTGGGGTTCTTGCCAGCCTCCCAAAGCTAACTCCCATGCTTGGAATGACTGGCAATCTCCCCAGCTCTATCAGGTATGCTGCCACCACCCCCCTGAATTATGAATCACTTGGACAGAACAGGAGGGACTCTGCCCAATCTCTAAGCATAAGGATCTTCCACCTCCCCCTCCCCTGAGTGAGAGAGGTCCCATGTAGCGTGTGCCAAACCTGGTGTGGAAATGGAGAGAAACGGAGGCTTATAGAAGTGTTTAATCAAGGCATGCAAATAAACAATATCACACTTGGGAGACTCCCCTCTCCCAGGTACACTTAGTTACAAGAATTTACAAAACAGATATAACAGCACAGATACATTCTTAAGATCAGCCAATTCCCAAAATAACAACACCCTAACGCGACTAACTACTTATTTCTAGTTACTCACAATTAGGTTATAGGCGTAGATGGTCTAAAGGAGAAAGAGGGGGGGTCCAGGAGACACGGCATGCCTGCCAGCTCGACTGGCCCAGCTCTCCTCTCTTTCTCTCAGTCTCTCTGTCTGTCTGTCTCTCTGGCCACATGGCCTCTCAGAAGTTTTATCTTTTCCTCCTTGGAAGGATCTGGAAGCATCTCCAAGGTGCCCACCTCTTTTCCTTTTGGTTGGTCAATTCTCACCTTGTGACCTGTGATGCTGACCCTTTCCTTTTGGTTGGTCAACTCTCACCCTGTGACCCTTGATGTAATCCCAACACCTCATTAACCCTTGGTTTACCTGACGAGGGAAGTATCCTCCTTTGATAAGTCTAGATAATGGGAAGCCCCATTATCACAGCAGGAATCCACAGCCAACACAACCCTTTGGTTCTCTGCTAGTAAGAGTTCAAAACCTCTAGTTAAGGAAAGTCCACCACTATCTTTCAAGGTCATCTAAAGGTTTTCCTAGGATGATATGCTTAGGAGACAAGAGAGAGAAAACAAAGTGGATACAGAACTGTGGATAAATATGCACTTTGGGAAGATAATTGCAGATGTTTTGTGCAATTTAAGACCTTTATAATGTTTGCTTAAATAAAGCATATGTATTTCCCAATCCCAAATCAGACCAGAGGATACAGAAGGGGATAACTGGTTTTTGTTTGAATATTTGCCCTTCTCCCCTCAGCTGGGGCTTAAAAAAGAAAAAAAAAAGATCATTACTGTTGGGGGAGACCCCCTTGTCTTTTGTGCCTGGAGGGCAGAAGTAGGGGTGATTTTGAAACAAAAACCATGCAGAGGGAGCTTAAGTCTCTCCCACCAGCATACATTTTTCACAGTCTGGATCAGGGCCATGCTGCCTGCCTTTAAAAATTAAATGGTTATTAAATGGCTTAATTTAATCGATTGTGTACAGTAGTTTGACCCTTAAGATTTTAACTGGGGTAAACTCTGCATGTGCTTGCTTGAAGAGGAAAAGCAATCTCTCTCTTTCTCTCTCCCCTTTCTTTCCAGCTTCCTATCTGTTTACTTCATTGTCTGATTTTGTTATAGGCTTCCAATTAAAGGTGAAGGCTTCTGTGGCTACCTGAATGAAGACACAGCCAGCTCAACTCTCTGTAACAACACCCGATACTGGATATGCAGCAAGCCTGTGTAGTTCATTTGACTTCAACTTTGCAAAACCTCTTGAAAGCCTCTGTTCTGCTGTTTTCTGTATCTGTTAGTGCTATACATCTATCTTGACTGAAAGGGAAAATAGACAAGGCAAAAATTGCTGAAGATTCCAGAATTTGTTGACGCAGTTCTTTTTCATTACAGTCTATCCTCCACCATAGCGGTGTTATTTTCAGGGATTTGATTATTCATGAATTTGCAGCTGCTACTTGACTAGCTTGTTCTCCTCACCTGGCTGCTCTCTTTCTCCTGTCCTTCCAGCAGCAGCAGTCCATCAAGTTGTTTCTCACTTGGCTCGCCTGAGCCATATTTTAAATCCCTTCCCAGTTCATCCACCCCCACCCCCCGTCCCCGTCCCCGTCCCCGTCCCCCTACCAACTCTCTTTTCAATCTTCTGGAGGCTTGGGAAGGGGAGGAGTACAAAGAAGCAGCTGATGGGTTTGGAGGGATTCAAAAACTGACTGAGGCTAACAGAGAGTATGGGAGGCTTGGCAGGCAGAGCAGTAGAAGGTAGGAATTGATGGGTTTGGAGGGGTTTAAAGTCTGGCTGAGGAGAAGGGAGAGTAAAGGAGGTTTGGAAAGCAGAGGAGTGGCAGGAAGGAGTTGATGGGTTTGGAAGGGTTTAAAATCTGGATGAGGCAAACAGAGTAAAGGAAGCTTGGAAGGTGTTTGAAGGGTTTGTGGGGGTTTAAAATCTGACTGAGGTGAAGGGAGAGTAAGAGAGGCTTGGAAGGCAGAGGAGTGGAGTGAAGGAGTTGATGGTCTTGATATTTTTATATTGCCAAGAAAAGATGTATATTTGTATAGTATTGTATATATGAACAATTGAATCAGAAATGTATAACTTTCTAATATGGACCTTATTTGTACGCACACAATAAAAAGAAAATTAAAAAAAATATGGGTGAGGCTTGCAGATAGAAAGCTGAGTGGCTGCCACTCTTTGTAGGGCAAGAGATCAGCAAAGAGGACAGGGAACAGAAGGTGTATGGTGTGATAATGGGGGTTCCCATTATCTAGGTAACTCAGCTGAAGGGAGATAGTTCTCCTTCCAGGCATACAAAGGGCTAATGAGTGCTGGTTTAGGTGACATTTTATTGGGGGTCATTATCCCAAAACATCACAGGTCATGCGAGATAGTTGCCCAATCAGGGGGAGAAAGGTGAGAATCTTCAAGATGTTTCGGTGAGGAAATTTTTAAAAAGCCTCAGGGACCACGAGGCAGAAGAAGAACAAAGACATCAATGAGAGGAGGCTTATGCCAGTTTCAGGTAGCCCCAGCTAGGCCTTGCCTGCCGGCTCTGCGTCTGCACACCATCTCAGTCTCTGGTCATATTTCTTAGATAGTTGTGTTAGGATTTCTGTTTTTTTTTTTAAAGCTCTGGCTGTTCTGATGAAACTATCTGTAGCTTGTAACTTCTAATCTGTACCTTGTAACTTCTAAGTGCACCTGGGAGGAATAAGCCAGGTGTAGAGTGGTATCTTCTGTTATTTACATTGCCTGTTCTTAGAATAAATGCTTTCCTTTAAAGAACTCCCTGCTCTCTCTATTTTCCACATGCTTTTCAGTGACACACGTAGGTAGGGATTCCGATCTCCCAGCAATTTGTCTTCTCATGGCTATATTGACCTCTTGATTAGTGGAACATTAAATCTTTGAGCAGAAGCCATATTTATTTGGCATACTGGGAAGTGCAGATGAGTGAGACTATGTGAGAAAAAGGGGCAAGACCATAGTACATCTTCCTTCAAGAGGAGGCAGTTCAACTTCAAACCCAGGAAGATCCTGCCATGCTCATGCCAATTTTTTTCACCCATGCACACCCATGCATTGGCAGATGTGTTTAAATAACCCTTTAGTCCCTGGCTTCTACATACAGAAGCTAGCTCAAACAAATCCTACAGGAACACCTCTAATCAGTAATGAAATCTGAGCCAACCATGCATTTTTGTAGATAGTGACAGCCTTTGTACACCGAGCTGTTCTCCAGCTATTATGGTTACATACTGTGGCTTGCCTCAGAACCACAATTGCTAATTGCGGAATTATAAAAAACAACTCTTACTAAGAACATGAAGTGTCTGGGATGCCAGAGCTTGTTAGTCTTCTTTATGTGGTGAACTAGTTTGGCCTCTAAATCAAGAACAGGCGATGTGTAGCCTGCCAGATGATGGGAATTGCTGTCTCACAACTTGGGAGGGGCTATATGTTGCCCACTCCGGGCTGAATGGGTAAGATAGCCAAAGTAGAGGAAGCTAGAACGCACACCTTTTGTGGCATTTAAGAGAAGGACCTAATACACAAACAGTACATCAGATGGTGAAAGGGTTTACCTCCTTTTTGCTGGAGCTGGTGTCACTGTTGGGATCAAACAACTTTGCTCTGCTGTGAAAATTCCCTTTCCACATGGTAACATTTGGAAGCCAGGCTGACCCAAAGCACTGCCCAGTCTGAGGCAAAGGACTTGATATATCTTCTCCCAAGTTGCTCCTAAACTCTTGCACACCCTTGGGAGGCTAGACTGGCCCCCTCACTGTTGTCTTTTCACTGGGAACATTTCTCTGTTCCTGTTCCTCCAGGTGTTGGGAGAACGGATTATTGCATATGATGGGGTTTCTGTTTTGTTGTTTCTAACATATGGCAAGCTGAAGGTGACCCTAGCATGGGGTTTTCATGGCAAGATTTGGTTGGAGGATTGCCTTTGCCTTTCTCTGTGGCTGAGAGAGTATGATGTGTCCCACTAGGTTTCCATGGCTGCATGGAGATTTGAACCCTGTTCTCCAGAATCCTAGCCCAGCACTCAAACCACTATACCAGTCTAGTTTTCCAATACCTTAAAATTAATGTTTTATATGGTTTTAATTCTATAGACAGTTTAACAGTATTTCCATCTGTTGTACAGTCCTCCTTTCACATTTGCGGGTTTGGCCTTTGCAAATGTGATTATTCGCAAGCTGTGCATGTGCCTCCCTGCCATTCTCTCCCGCCCATTCCCTTCTCTTTTGCCCATGCATGCTGTGCCTTTCTTAAGGAAGGCTCACATGTGCCTTCCACCTCCCCGCAATTCCCTTGTCTTTTGCCTGGATGTGGAGAATGGGCACTGAGCCAAAAGGCAAGGGAATGGGAGGAGGAGAACCAGCATGGAGAAGGAAGGTGTGCATGTGCCTTCCCCCATTCCCTTGCCTTTTGCCTGGGTTCAGATAAGAAAGGTACGAATGCCAGGGCAAAAGGCAAGGGAATGGGAGGGGGAGTGCAGAGGGGAGTTATTTACAGTCTTTCCACTTTTGCAAGCGTTCTGCACCTTGAACCCTCACAAAAGTGGAGGGGCTACTATATATTTTTGGCTATTTTTTTAGTCTGTAAGCCATCTTGAGCCCACTCTTGGGGAATGGTAGGATAGAAACAATGGCACTGATTGACTGTCTGATGGTGACTGTCTCCAGTTCTGTAAGCTCAAGAGTCCTCTGGTTGAGAATTTTAAATGGCCCTCCCTTAACTGCAAATCCCAGGACTCCATAGATTGTTGCCTTGATAGTTAAAATTGGAATAGAGTGCTATAACAATGTTGTGGTGTCCACATTATCCCTGGCTCATGGCTTTTGATTTCCCTCTTTCTCTCTCATCTATGAAGTTTGGAGGTGGGACGAAAATTCTGTCAGCAGATGCTTAAGGGGCTTCTCCTTACTCTTATGGAGTAAGAGTAAGCCCTTATGAAGTAAGGCCCTATGGAGACTGGAAGATGTGGAGGGTGTGGCACCTGCAAACACTACATACCGCTTCCAGTCATGGGGTCACCTGTCTCTGGCCTTGGAATGACTAGTTGGTAAACTTTTTACTCCTTTTGCAAAAGTGCGTCATACTAGTGGAAAACAACTGGAGGGTGGTACTGGTCTCCTCAGTACCACACTTGCTGGTGGATTTAACAACCCTCTTTGCCTTGGCTAGACTCTTTGGAGTAGGCAGCTGGCTTTCTAGGGAAGGGAAGGGTTTCTCAGTTGCATGGGAGCTCTTGCTGCAGACAGTTTCTAATGAGGGTGGTAGATCTTTGGCAGAACTTGGGGAAATAAGTGGTAGTGGACTACAATTCCATTGCTGGCTAGGGGATTCACAAATCACAGAAAAAGTGATTTGTAGTGCAAAAAGAAGACAGTTTCTTTTCCAGATGGCAATCTTTGAATTTCCAAGTGGGGTTCTGGGAGTTCTAGCCCTCCCCCAGCTGGGATTTCTAGGTGATTAGAGAGCTGGTGTCTATGTTCTTGTGTTGGACTGGGACACTGGACACAAGGGTTTGAATCCTCAGTTGGCCATGAAAAGCCACTGGGTGATTATGGGGAAGTTGCTCTTTCAGCCTCAGAGGAAGGCAAAGGCACCTTACTTGCCACCACCACTGAACAAATCTTGCCAAGAAAACCACGTAACAGAGTCATCTTAGGGTTGTCATAAGTTGGACATGACTTGAAGGCACAGAACAAATAGCAAATAAGGGAGGGTTTCTCTGACTCATGTTAGTATCCTGTTAACAATGAGAACCATCAAATGGCTCTAAACCAGTGGTTCTCAACCTGTGGGTCCCCAGATGTTCGTGGACTTCAGCTCCCAGAAGCCCCAGCCACTATGGTGAATACTCAGGGCTTCTGGGAGCTGAAGTCCACAAACATCTGGAGACCCACAGGTTGAGAACCACTGCTCTAAACTGACCAGTCTTTCACCCTTGGTTCTCCATCTGCAAATCTAGCGCTTGTGAATTAAAAAGAAAGTTGATCCTCTGTTATTGAGGACCACACTCCACTTTTCTAAACAAGCCTTGGAGTCTCCCTGCACTGTGCAAAATCTCTAATTCCTGAACTGGGGGTGGGAGAGGTAGTGCCAGGGGGTGGCAGAAGGTAGGAGAGTGATGGCAGTCCTGCTCCTTCTTTTGTCTTTCATAAGGACTTGAGCATACAAATTTTTTAGTATTCATGGGGGTCCTGGAATCCATTCTTGCAGGTACCCAGGGCCCACTGTGTTTTGGGGCAAAATGAGAGAGGGGTCGTAGGTCCACAGGCATTCAGATCAAGCTGGAGGGAAAGATAAGTTAGTAGAGACTTCAGTTGGAATAGATCTCAAGGCCACAATTTTATACTACAGTAGAATCACCTTTTCATATCACTGGGATGACAATCTTCATTATGGGGATCAAGTGTGGAAAGCTACTTTAATTTTAGAATTGAAAGGTCAGTTAAGGTCTAAGAAGGGGTGCAACTATAATATCCTCTCATGTTAACAATTTTTAAATCTAATATATAAAAGTCAAAGTTTGTGAGTTTGTGTCAGGCAGGCACAGACCTCATATGATTGAGTGTGTAAGGCAAGAAGACCTTATATGATTGGCTGGCTGTGAAGATTCTATGGAATTCTGGGATGGGCAATTCAGGGAGGGGACTTTAAAATTCTCAGCTGAAGAGCTCTTGGGCCTGGCCGGTTGCTATGGAGATGAGGGCTAGCAGCAAGGAGATGCCACTGTATTCCCTCAGAAACCGAACGTCTGTATATTAACAACTCTGAATACAGCTTGGATTGAGGAATATGGGGAAAAGTTACAGGTACTGGACAAGGCAGTTTGGGGAATTAAAGACGTGATGTCAAATCTGTGTATTTCAACCACATCTAATTCCTAAGGTAAAGTTAATTCCTAAGGTATTTCTAACAAGTATTACCTATGAGAAAACAAAATCTCAGGTAAATATGCTAGTGGTTTACAAAAATACTGCATATATATCTGTACAGTATTTATATCTATAGATTAGATTAGATTAGATTAGATTGACAGACAGATGTTACCTACCCACATTGGTTATAATAGGAAGTTGCCTTCAGAGATCTTGCAGATCCAGAGCCATGGCTTCTTTGATTGAGTCTATCCATCTGTAATGCAAGCTTCCTCTTTTTCTACTGCCTTCCATCTTACTGAGCATTATCATCTTTTCCATTGAGTCATGTTGGCCATTTCTACACTAGACTGTTATAGTGCTATTATTCCACTTGCAACATCCTATGGAATCCTGGGGTTTGCAGTTTCAGGAGTAGCTGGCTGGCCTCTCCCTAAACTGCAAACCCCAGGATTGCATAGGATGTTGCAAGTGGAATAATAGTGCTGTAACAGTCTAGTGTGGAAATGGCCGTTGTTTCATTATTCGTTCAATGTACAGTAACTTCAGTTTAGTCATCTTCTAGGGATAATTTATGGTAAGATCCATTTACTTCTCTTTTTTGGCAGCCCATGGGATCCTTAGAACTCTCCCCAAGCACCACATTTCAAACAAGATGATTTTCTTCCTTTCAGCTTTCTTCACTGTACAAAATTACATAGAAATTGAAAATATGGTGATGTGAACAATCCTGATTTTGGTATTCATTTTTTCTACACTTGAGGCTCTTGTCTAGTTCCTTATGGCTGCCCTTCCAAGTCTTAGTTGTCTTCTGATTTGACTGCAGTCTCCATTGTGATTACTGGTCAAGACATAGGAAATCTTTGACTATTGTTACTTCTTCCTTGTTTACTTTAAAGTTATGTGAATCTTCTGTCTCATTAGCCAGAACTGTTTCTTTCCTGAAGACTCTATACACACTTGTGGCCGATGGCACACAGTCCAGCTCCAGTCCAAGGACCACCACTTTGAGCAGCACTGAAGGGGAGACTGATGGTCTCCCTTTCAGGTATTGACTAGTCCTGGTCCTGTTTAGCTTCCAATATCAGATGCAATTATATTTGTTTGAAATAGGTTGGTGGCTTGTATGGTGGTTTATATATTAGAGCACAGGGGAGCAAAGTACAGCCCATGGGCTGCATGCAACCCCCAATGCCTCTTTTGTGCCCCCTAGGGCCCAAAAGGCTTTTTTTTTTTTTTTTTTTTGCAAAATCAACTCCCTTCTCTCTGGAGTTTGAGGCATTTTGCCACTCTTTTGGACCTTCCTGGGAGATTTTAAGCTCAGGAAGAGGCCCTTTTTTAAAAACAGGACATAAACAGGAAGTGACTTCTGGGCTCTTATTGTTAAAATTAATGGACTGGAGGCTAGACACATAGCAAAATGTCCCCCATGTCCTCTAAAGGGTGGGTTGTGAGCATTGGGGGGGATTTTTTGTTTTAATTTGTTTGCAGTGGGAGTGCGGAGGGACAGGGCAGTCATCTTAATTTTTTTCCTGAGGGTCTAATGTGCCCCTCCAGTTGTTCATGCCTGTGTTAAGAGTCATTATCAGAACTGAAATGTTAAAAGTTTCTGCTTTCTTTCTTTTGTTTTCCACTCTAAGTTAAAGTATGATGCAATGATATTGGCAGTTACAGAATACAGAGGATATATGAGCATGCCCAGAACAGCCGGTTGTCCAAACCAGCCCTCCTATGCTATCTTGGCTTTATGGATCCTCCAAAAGGCAGGCATTCAGGAAACAGGTGATATGGAGAAGGCAGATTTCTCTTCGTCTCACAGCTGCCCCCTCTTAAGCCCAAAGAAAGCAGCCTAAGAGATGGCTGTTAGAATAGTTCTCCATGACTGGTTTGTTTCAGACAGCAAAGACCAACATATCCTGTTTGTTATATATTATATTATATTGTTGCAGGAGCCCAGAGAACACAGAGACCACAGAGCAAGAAAAAGAGTAATTTATTATGCACGGGCTTTTGGTTGGATGTCTCCAAAAGACCAAAAGCCCTAAATTCAAGTTTCACAGCTCTTTTATAGACAAAGTTCACAGCATACACAAAGATCAGAGGCAAAGATCACAGGCACATCTCGATCCGCCCCTCCGGGGTCACAAATACCACATGCTGTTACTAGCTAGTTACCCCCGCACTCAGACCCTGGAAAGTGCTTATCTACAATCTGCAATTACCGCAGCCAGTAAACAAACAACACCCTGGCTATGTGATCAACATCCTAGCTATGTGATACATTGGCTCTCATGACCTTTTTTACCCTTCTTTAAATATTTCTCCGCTCCTCTGACCTAAGCCCCCAGCTTCTACTTTATTTCTACTTTATTATTTCTAATTCATACCTATATCTTTCCCCCTTAAATGCATAATTTCTAAACAATTATAGCATTTCATGACGTTATATCATAAAACAGCGTCAGGCTGAGCCATCAAAGCGTACAGAGCTGCTGTCTTACTGGAAGTAATTTGAAGCATATTACTTATACATTGTATAAAACAAGGAAAGCATATACACAGAAACAGGAATATTAACACTGCTGGCAACAAAATTACAAACAATGCTTTTAGCCAATTCAGGTTTGGTAACCAAGATGTGAGCCACTTCCACCAGCTATCATCCCTTTCATTTATATCCTTTACTATTTCGTGCAGTTTGTTAATTTGTGCTTCTATCGCGTTGCTGTTATCAGACAAGTTGAAACAGCACAATTTCTGATGCTTTTCACATCCTACATGATGGAGAAGGAAGAGATAGTCAACGTCTGCCCGATTTTCGAATACAGCATTCCTTAGTTCCCGCTGTTCTTTGTTAAGCAAGGATAATGCTTTGGAAGTAGTGTTTATACTTTTGACTAGCGTACAGGCTAATCTATTTATTTCTAGTCCGTCCTCCAAAGCCAATCCTGTTATTCCAACCTAGGGAGAATGCTAAGGCTTCTTTCTCCTTGTCTGACCATAAGTGTGATTGGCCGTCACCACTGTCATCTTCGAGGGGCGACTATAGCTCTACGGTCTCGCTTCTGAGGCCATGGAGGAAGGACTGTTACCAGACAGCTAAGGCAGCAAGGTTAGGTGTCAGACAGATAGGCTGGTATGTTGAGCCAGGTTCAGACCCACAGGTCCAGAACCAGCCATGAGGTAAAAGAACATGACCTTGGTAATAAGATATATTTTGGATCTCCTTGCAAGGAATTGGAGGTCCTGGAGCAACCTTGCATTGGCTATTCTTACTCCGACAATTTATCATGCGCGCGCAGGTAGCATTGGCTCCTGCTACTATAGGAGTTCGTAAAGTGAACTCAGTTAGGGGTCAAGGACTTGAAGTGACCCCCAGTCTGCGCTGCGAGCATACGACATATCTAAGTGGCTAAAGATCGAACTCTGGTAGTGGGTACTGTCCTGGATTTGGCTTGGCTGCCTACACACCAGTATCAGACATGAATTAATGAGTCTATTGGCAGGAACTCCCTGTGGCAAACAGAAATGATCTACCCCGGTTATGTTAGCTAGGTGTAACCAATAGTTATCAGCCAAACGTGGGGATGCTATCTACTTTTCAACCCCTTGAGCATTGCTTACAAATATCATATACATAGAGAATAATAAGAGTAATATAAAATGCAGTTATTCATGTTTGCGTTCCTTCCCGGGCTTCCTGGGGTCTGGCTGTATGCAGGGCTGCTGGAATCCTGGACAGCAGTGATAGAGCCTAGCTCCCATCTTCTTTCCTTCTCCAGGTGCAGGCTTAGTTGTACGTAGAACTAACAGCTTCCAGAGTGGTAATAGTATAACTCAGCCTGAATCTCCGTGTCGCTTTTCAAGGTGAGCTTGAGTGGGTTAGTAGGGTCCCCAGCTACCGACCACCCCCCTTTTGCTCGCTTTACACATGTCCAATGTATCCAAGGTTGTATACCAGCCACCTTTACAGCTGTGGGGGTGGAAAGAATGACAGTTTTTGGTCCTTTCCACCGGGGAGTCAATGGATCAGATCTCCAGTAACCCAAACCTCATCCCCTGGCTGGAAAGGGTGAACCTCAGTGATAGGGATGGGGAACCTATTTTCTATTGTGTGATGGCGCTGTGACTGCAAAGCTTTACCTAGCGCCTGCACTTCTTGCTGTAACTGACATTTCCTAGTTCCTTGGAATACACCCCTTAACCCCAAAAGGATTCTGAGAGGGGGTCTCCCGTACATTAATTCGAAGGGGGACAGTTTGGTGACTCCGTGAGGAGTGCACCGAATTCTAAACAGAGCCAAGGGCAACACCTCCACCTATTTTAATTTTGTTTCTTGACATAGTTTGGCCAGATGTGATTTGAGAGTCTGATTCATTCTTTCTACTTGCCTGGAACTCTGGGGCAGGTATGCACAATGCAGCTTCCACTGGATACCAAGCAGCCGATTTACTCCTTGCAACACCTTGTCGGAGGAAGCTGGGGCCATTGTTGGATCCGATAGATAAAGGCAACACGTATTCGGTATTATGTCTTTTAGCAGAACCCAGCTTCTCCCTCACCTTCTCTGTCCGGGTGGAGTATGCTTCCACCCATCTGGTGAAAGTACAGACAAAAACCAACAGGCCTATGATAGTGTCCTCCTCTGGGCATCTTCGTGAAGTCCACTACCAGCGCTTCGAATGGTAGGGCCCCATGTGTTTGAACTCCTGGAGGGGGTCCCTTCCCTTGTCTGGGGTTGTTTCTTGTGCACTCCGGGCATCGCACCGAAGGCTGAGTTGGTCAAGGCATGGAGTCCATTGATGAACATCTGCTTCTGTAACAATGTGGCCAAAGTGCTCTTCTCTAGATGGGTGGCTCTGTGGGCTGCCTGCCCAACTTTCCAAGACAACTGTCGGGTTACGAAGATCCGGCCATCAGGCAATTCCCACCAGCCTTGGGGGGTCTTTTGAGCCCTCATGGGCCCCTGTGCCATCTGATCTTCCCTGCTGCTGTACCTTGGGGCCGCATCAGCCAAATCAACTTGGAGCAGCGGGGCTATCACTCCGCTCGTTATCCCGTCTTCTATGGCAACTGTCTTGGCCACTTGATCGGCTCTCCTATTTCCCCCGGGCTACTTCACTCTCCCCCCGCTGGTGTGCCCTCTACAATGCATCACTGCCACCCTTCTAGGATACCATAGGCTTCGAGGAGTTCAAATTTCCTTAGCATTTTTGATCCATTGCCCAGCAGAATTAATCAGTCCTTTTTCACGGTATAAGGCTCCATGGGCATAGAGGGTAGTAAAAGCGTATTTCAATCAGTGTAAACATTTACTGTAAGTCCGGCTGCCAAGGTTAGGGCTCTGATCAAGGCGATCAGTTCTGCTCTCTGGGCTGAGGTTCCTACCGGCAAAGGGTGTGCTTCGATGGTTTTGTCCTTAGTAACTACTGCATATCCCGCATAACGTTTCCCATCTCGGACAAAACTGCTCCCATCTGTAAAATAGGCAATATCGGGATGTGGCCAAGGGGTGTCTCGGAAATCTGGTCAGCTTGAATAAACTTCATCCATTGTAGCAATACAGTCATGCTTTACAGACTTGCCTGAGTCTACAGGTAACAGGGTTGCAGGGTTTAGATTGGGAGATACTTCTAACTTGACACGAGGTATTCACAGAGCATGGTCATCCGTTAATTAGTAAACCAGTAGTTTCGCTTTGTATTCCATGAGTACATACGAGCATGTGGGACTCGCACCACTAATTCCTGCCCCATGGCCGATTTGTCTCCCTTGACTAGAAGGGCGGTGGCCGCTATAGCTAAACAGGCCGACCACCCTTCGCCACTGAATCCAGCTGTTTAGACAAGTACGTGACTGGACGCTGCCAGGATCCCAGTTGCTATGTCAATACTCCCACTGCCACATTTTCTTTTTCATGCACATACAACAGAAAAGGTTTTGTCACATCCGGGAGTCCTAAAGCTGGTGATTGAAGCAATGCTTTCTTAATGTTAAGGAAGGCTCATTTCTGCAACTCTCCCCACAGAAAAGGGTCTCTCTCTGCTCCTCTAGTTGCTTCGTACAGGGGCTTACGGCGAAATTTGGAATCCAAATTCTACAGAACCCAGCTGCCCCTAAAAACTCCCATAACTGCCTTCGATTCGTGGGTTCTGATAAGGCGCATACAGTCTCCTTTCTCTCCGGCCCCAACTCCCGCTGTCCTTGGAGCTCTTGAATCCCAAATACCTAACTTGGGTCTGGCATAGCTGAGCCTTTTTCCGGGATACTTTGTATCCGCGCTCCCACAGGAGCTGTAGCAGCTCTTGGGTGCCTTGCCAACACTCAGCTTCCGATGTTGCGGCTAGCAACAGATTGTCCACATACTGTAGCAGAACCCTTTTCTCAGGCTCCGAGTGGAAGTCCCGGAGGTCTTGGCTAAGTGCAGTGCCAAAAATAGTTGGCGAATTCTTGAATCCTTGCACCAGCCTCGTCTACGTCAGCTGTGTCTTTTCACCTGTTATTAGGTCCTCCCACTGGAAGGCGAATATGGGCTGACTAATCAGGGCCAGTCGTATGCAGAAGAAAGCATCTTTTAAATCTAATATTGTGAAATGGGTTGCTCCTGCAGGGATCAATCCCAACAGTACATATGGATTTGGAACCACGGGATGGAGAGTGACTGTAGCATGATTTACTAGGCGTAAGTCCTGCACTGGATGATATTCATCTGTTCCGGGCTTCTTAACAGACATATTCCATGGTGATTGGCATCTCCTGAGGATACCATCTCTTAACAGGAGGTCCAGGTGCCTCTGGATTCCTTGCACTGCTTGTCGGGGTAGTGGATACTGTTTTACATGTACAGGCACTGCTCCTGGCTTTAACCCGACCACTACTGGTGGAATAAACCTCGCCATCCAGGGGTGCTATCCTCAGCCCATACTCCTGGCACATTAAAAACCTCCCATGACTGTTCTTCCATGACTGGGAGTGTCCAATGCATTCTCCACTTCTCCTCTTGTGGATATCAAAGTGTTAAAAGCCTTACCTCTTTTGGCCCACGGAAGAACACTTCCAGGGTCCCATCATCCTCAAACGACATCTCCGCTCTTAACTTAGACAGTAAATCCCTTCCTAGCAAGGACACAGGACAATCTGGGAGGTAGAGAAACTGATGCTGTACTAAATGTGATCCTAGTTGACACAACCATTGCTTCAATCAATATTCTCCACCGCTCCGTGGCTCCCACTACTTGTACTTTCTGCTGAGTGAGTGGGGCAATTGGGTAAGTAACCACTGAAGTGGCGGCTCCAGTATCTACCATAAAGTCCATATCACGGCTCTTGCTCTGTGGTCTCTGTGTTCTCTGGGTCCCTGCAACAATATATTAAATTACATCTTTGATTGAACATATTCTAATGGAATCTTCTCCCTTATTAGCTAGCGCTGAACATCTTGCTCAAGCTTATTAGCTAGTGCTGAACATCTTGCTCCTGTTAAAAACTTTCTGCTGTATTTTGTGAACACATTTTGTGAGCACAGAAATGTGTTCTATAGTACCTTATTCAGTGATCAGTAAGTACAGGAATGTCATTGAAAAGGAAAACTACCAAACAAAAAAAATTACAATTCTTCCTGAAGGAAGCAGAGTCCTCCATGGAGTGAACTGCATAATCTAAGACTGCAGTGTGGTGCTAGCAAAGAACAGTCGCTTTGTTGGGATAATTGCTTTGAGAAGATAGGGGAAAGAGTGGATAGAAAAGGTTCCAAGGGGACTAATCTGCAGGTTAACTATGCATTGTAAGTACACACTTGAAAACAAGAATTCCAGGTGAAATGGTTTTGAGTGTAATGTTGCATTCTTATGCTCGCTCACCTGGGAATCACCTTTTTTAATAGTTTGAGCCTTGTTTTGGTTGCATAAATGTTTGTATTGCATGGGCTGATGCGGCCATCTCGCCTTGCTTTTTTGTGGCTTACCAAAGCCGTTGTTACTGCTGAATTGCATTCATAGCAGCAACATGTATGTGTATATGTATAAATGTATATGTACACATGTATGTATATATATATGTGAGAAATAGCTGAAAAGACTCATAAAACAATTTAGCACAGGATCGGCTGAAGCATTAATGTTTACTAAAAGTATGTTTCTGCAGAAGCAGGTGCTCCTCAGAGAGAAGGACACACCCCAGTACTGAATACCTCATGTTTTATCCCTATCCCTGCCTCTGGTTTTCCCTCCCCTGGGATCCCATTGGATAGGACCCCAAAGGTTATAGCCTATGAGGTTCAGCTTAAGAAGTCCTGCCTCAATTTACATTTCCCCCTCCCCACTATTTAGTGCTCACTACTCTTATTTACAATTTTCCTCAAAAGGAATGATCATGAGCTGCCCATGTCTTCCCCTCATGTATCTTTATTTCTCATGTTACATTCAAGGTGTCTCATTACGGTTTCAAAATGCCCCCTAACAGTTTCTAACCGCCCCTACCCCAGAACAATCCCAGCCTTCTTTCTTGTATTCTTTATCAACCAGTTTACTCCTTACAGACAGCCTTGTTGTCTCTCAGGACTGTTTTATCAGTCTGGTTTTCACTGTGGAGATCCAAGGCCAAGAGGCCCTCTTTGTTCTGCTGCCAATTTTAGAAAGCTGTTTTCTTGGACTTAGTGTATTGCAGAAGCTAAACATAAAATATACTGAAATATATGTATAAATATATCTAAAATATGTGTTATACAAATGAGCTAAAATATATGCTATTAATACATGTTAATACACTGCAGAAGCTAAAATATATATATTATTTCTCTCAATTCCCCCCCTTTTTTAATTTATGGCTTTAACTGATGCATTTTTCATATTCTCTTCACTCAAACTGTTGCAATAACCTTACATTTTTCTTTTAAAACTATTTTTATTTCACCATGATCCCCCAAACAAGTTTTTCTATTACTACTACTGAACCAAGAATGTGAGAGACACCTAGAGAGGCCTGGGCAAATGGTTCAGACCTGTAGTGTTCCCCACTATCATGGTGAGTAAGATTTTATGCTGACAAGGGAATGGGAATGTGTAGAAGCCCTTTGCCATATCCTTGGGCATATATGGCACACACCCTACCCTCAGCAGCTTCTCCTAACAACCTGTCCTTTACATCATGAGACATCCTAATGAATGTATTATCTTCAAAGGCTTGGATCTCAATACACAAAGCTTGTATCATAAGGAATAGGAACTCCATGGTTAATCTACGAGTTTCCCTCAGGAAAAAGGAAAGTGTTAAAAGTTTTATAGGCTCCTTTTAAGACCTCTTAAATGTGCTGTTCCAAATAAGAACCCGTGTCTAAAAGGATTTCTGCCACCCACCGTCGAAAGAAAGGATGTGGATCCCATGCAATACGCCTGTCTTGTTGTATGGATACTCGGGCCCAATTAGCTATGAATTCCTCCCACTCTTCGTTAGTAGATGGTTTCCAATGTTCTATTCTCTCCCACAATTCTGTCCAAGTCCACCCAGGAATAGGAGAATTATCAGACATCTAGGACCCTTTGTTTTGGCTTCCCCAAAAAAGGATAAAACAAAGTGCACTTCCCCCTCAAGCAAACATTAGCTCACCAAACACCCAAGGATGTATACTAAGATGAGTACAAATACTATGATTGAGTAAATTTTGAAATCACTATCTTCCATTTAACTCCATCTCAATGTTCTCAAGTCAGGATAAGGATTTCCAGCATTTACATCTGTGAGTACATAATCAACCTTGCTTTTTGTTCCACCCAATCTAATCTTGACAATCACTGGAACAACTCAAGGTTTTCTTGGATCCCCTGGAATTGGCTGATAAACTGTTGTATAAGTACTTATTTTCAGGCTCACTTCTCCAGTCATTTATCAGTCTTTAGGTGAAATTATACAGTTCAGTCCTCTTTTAGTCTCTCAAAGTCAACTTAAGACAGTGGTTCTCAACCTGTGGGTCCCCAGATGTTCGTGGACTTCAGCTCCCAGAAGCCCCAGCCACTATGGTCAATGCTCAGGGCTTCTGGGAGCTGAAGTCCACGAACATCTGGGACCCACAGGTTGAGAACCACTGACTTAAGACCTGGTCCTTTCCAAGCCTCCCACTTGTTACTTGGATGTGGCACCAAAAGTCCTCGCCTATGGCCTCCCTCTTCCGCAACTTCAGTCTACTGTATTACACCCATGGCTCTACCCCTTGTAGCTTCACCGCTGCTGGAGTAGTCAACGACACTGTGTAGTAGCTGCTGTCCTTGGGGCCTTCCAGTGGGGCTGCAGTTGTTCTTTTTTCCAGGCTTGCAACAGTTCCTGGTCTCCAGGCTTGAAGTTGTGTAGAGTCTCAAACAAGGACAGTGCGACCTGCTGCAGAGCTGCCCTGTGCAGAGAACACAAAACTTGGTACAGTTTTTGTATATAACTTCTAGGATTGGCTTCCCCAATCTCATGCACACTTTCAATTGGATGTCTTCCCAATGGAAATGATTGCCCATAGAACACCACTTCCCAGACCCTTTAGCCTCCACCCATCCTGTTAGGTAATCTACTATAACCAATAGGTATTTCCACCACTGTACTGGGGAAGTTTTATGTAGTCTATCTGTATACTCTGGAAGGATCTGAGCGCCCATTCCCTCCCTCCTGGTTGATGTTTTTGCATTACCTTTTTGTTCACTTCTGGCAAGTCACACATCCATCACAAATTTGTTCAGCTACAGTGTATATGACTATGCATCCATAATACTATAACAAAGCATCACATAATGCCTGGGTACCCCAATGACTTCCCTGATGTAAAGTGATCAAGAGTTCCCTTGCCAGTTCTTTATTAATTATTTGCCTCCCATCCAGGAGAACCCACTTTCCCTCCTGAGTTTTTATAGCCCCTATTAGGCCCTTTCCGCACATGGGAAAGGAACCGTGCAAAAATGGGACTCACTGGATTTCTTCAGCATCTGCGCATATCCATCAGGATGAGGAGCAGTGCGAGCTCGTCACTCCACACTGCTCTGGTGTCCAAAATGGCGGCTTCCGGTTGGTGAAGGCTCTCCACCAACCGGACAAGCTCGCCAGCCTAAAGCCCACCCCAGCAGATCTGCAGGCATGCACTAGTGCGCCTGCAAATCTGCACTGGAGTACGGTGATGGAGTGACATGGAGTCGCGTGCTCTGTGCTTTTTAAAAACTTCTTAAAAGAGGTTTTTAAAAAGCACGCTGCACGACCAGTTCCGGTCGCTCCGAACTGGACTGAGGTGCAGAACTACAAAAGGTAGTCAGCCCCAGTCCACTCCACGGTGCAGAAGACCTCCGTCGGAGGTCACTCTACGCCGTTTTAATAGCCCGGTGTGGAAAGGGCCTTAGAGTTATCTTGTCTTCTTCACTCTTGCTGAATATAGGGACCACCAGAAGTGGTTTAAGTGAAGGTATCAACACTCTAATATGAATTTTCTCTTACAAGGCTGCTTCTTTTGCAGCCTCATCTGCCAGCCTGTTCCCTATAACCTCTGGGGAGTGTCCGCATTGATGCCCAAGTACATGAACTACAGATATCTCCTGAGGAGACTGTCTAATACTTGAATGATTAATTGCTTCTTCAAGGAGAAGTCAGACTCCTTGCAACCACTGCACTTTTTCCTTACCAGCTTTGTGCTCTGTGTCTCCCGGAAAATTGAGCAAGGAGATAGATCTTCATGTTCCATCACGGCAAAATCTCCTCCTCCTTTTTAAGCTTGGGACATTCCCTCTTAAAATGACCAATTTCTCCACCCTGAAAGCATTTCTGAACTAAAAAGAAATACCCATTGCCAGATCTCCAAAGCAAAAACTTCCCAGAAAGAAGAAAAGTGGAAGGCGTAGAGAAATCCTAAAGCCTTTCTCTCCCTATACTTCACCCCTCCTTTTGCTCAGGCTGAAAGGCCAGGAAAACTTGTCTAAGGTTAGTGGTTTCCAAGTTTGTGAAGAAAGAGTTGAAATTGTGGTTAAGGCCTGGGAACTTAAGGAAAGGAATGCCCTTTGTGATTACATCAGATGCCAGTCTGTGTAGCTAGGAGGCACATTGCCTAGGAAAGTAAGTTCAGGGCAGATGGTCACAGGAGGAGAAAGAGTTTGATATAAATCTGTTATAGCTCAGGGCAGTGAAGCTAGCAATCTTTCATTTTGTGGAAAGGGTAAGGAACAGAAATCTACAGCTTCATATGGACAACATCTCAGTAAAGGTGTACTTCAACAATCAAGGTGGTTCAAGATTGAGACAGTTAACAGTCCATGTTGGCTTGCTTAGGGAGAAGGACACCACCTCCTTTCTTGCCCCCTCCAGCTCCAGCTGGCTGAAAATAGCAATCCCCATCTTCCCATGATAATAATAGTAGTAGTAATAGTTGTGGTGGTGGTGGTGGTGATGATGATAATAATAATAAAACTAATAATATTGTGATCAGTCTCCAGAATAATTCTAGACAACCCTGGAAATGGCTTGATGGAACAAAAAATGCAACATATGTCTTTTTCTTTATCTTTCATTCTTCAGCAGTGATATCTAAAAATGAAATACCTTCCACAGATAACTCTTCATGTCCATGTCTCTAAGAAGGATTCTCATCTTAAGATTTTTTTTTAAACAAAGGTCAGGATCCAGTTGTGTCATTGTCATGCCCTCCAACATTTCACAGATGAAAATCAGGATATGTGTGGCCAAGTAGCATCAAAAGATGATCAAGATAGCAAAAGAGCAAAAGTTTTTAATGAGGAAGAACAGACAAACTAGGAGAGGCTTGCAGCAGTTTTTGCCTGAGTCTACAGGGAAGGGCGAGATTCTGCTTGCTCCTCTCCTCTCCCCCTGCTGAGTTAATTGAGGGTAAACTACTTTTGCACTTTGAGCTGAGTTTTTTCTCTGCTTACTTCAGTTGCTGCAAAGAGGGAAAGTGGGGGAAAAAAGAGAAACTTGGATATATTAAAAAGTGCAGAAAAAATAGGACAACAGACCATTACTGGGTAATGTATCTGAAAATCAGGAACATTGGAGGGTATGTTATATGTGTGCAACACTTGATTGTGAACATGGTTGTACTTTTCATCACTCGTGCAAGGAGACGCCTGATACTCCATCCAAATGTTCCATTCTCTGTGTCAGTGGGGCAGAGCTCCACTCTCTGTGAGTTGAGACATCAGCAGAGATATTCCAGAAGATAGGTTCTACTGGCACTCATGGATTTGGTCTGGCAAAGTGGGAGACACATGGGCAGCTACAAAGTGTTCTAGGTGGAGAATGGTTGAAAGAGCTTCCCCCTCTGGCGACGAGGCATACCCAGGTGTCCTGGAGATAGCATCTGCCTGCTGATTCTGGGAGTGGGGAACATAGGACAGTGAGAAATCGGAGCTGACAAAGAACAAGGACCACAAGTGATTTGGATGAAAGGGTTCCAAGCCAGGAGTGGGCACTGCCACTCTTGCAAGCAATTTCAGAGACCCACAAGCAAACCCTGTTGAAAGAGTGGAAAGGTCAGCCTGTCGATCCCACATCTGTGGTCATTCCCGAGTTGGAAGATCCAGGTGCCCGAAAGCCCAATGGGTGCCCAGTATTTTCTCAGACTTCCTTAAATGACAAGGAAGTACACACTGTTAATTGGTCCAAGACGCTTGTCTCCATTTACGAGGCGTTTGACAATGATTGAACGATCGTTGTCTAAGTGGGATAGAGGCTGAGTGGTGACCCTTCTGGATCCCTTGTTGTTGTACATAGTTCCGCCATGTATATAGTTTTAATAGTGGTGTTGCCTCTTTCTTTCTCTGTTTGATAAAAAGCCTATCTGGGCCGTCAGGCTTTTGTTACCAAACTGGAGTCCAGCTCCCACAAGGTAGGGAGGTTGTGCATTCAGAACCAACATCAAACCACCATCACCTTCGCAGCACTCCCACCCATGGCTGCATTTCATTGCTGAACGTGGAGGTGTTCGGGGAGGGGACCTTGGCGAGCCTTTGGCTGAGAGGGAGCTCATCTCCAATGAGATGGCTTCTGCTGCTGAATTTAGTGGTCGGGGACAGGATGGCTTATCTGTGTCTCTGGGATGACGGCTTGAAGCAGGTTCTGAATTCACAGCCTCACTACCTTAACAGGCCAAGCCAAGGCCAATACTGCTCTGTTTTTGAGAACCATTTAAACCTGTTTTCTGCTAAAACTTCATGGTCACAGTGAAGAATTTGGTTTTATAGTCCCGTTTTCATCCCAGCAGGCTTTGAGCTGGCAATTTGCCTTTTTCCTATATATTGGCTACTAATCTTGTCAGTTCTCTTGTTAAAACAATCATAGGTTAACCGTTCCGGAGGACTGGGAGGATCCTGAGGTTGTACCATTGCCCCTGAGTATCGTGTGTGATGAAGAAAGTTGCTGCTCCATCTGATGGCCTGTGCTTGGAGATTCCTGCATCCTCGATGACACCTGAGACCGTGAGGGAAGGTGACCGCGCAGCCTCCCGATTGCAAAGATGGACTTTTTGCCATCCTGCTACTGTTTGCTCACCCGAGAAGCCCAATGAACTGTTCCAAGCTCCAAATTCTGCAAAGCCTTACCGTTCCTGGAATTGCAGCAAGCCAGCTAAGCTGCTCCAACTTGGACACTCTGCTCAGCTGTCCGGATGGACTTATGTTTTGCTCATCATGTTCCTGCTACAAGACTTTTCCAGTTTGGGGTGTGTGTGTGAAGAGACTTTTGCTTGCACCTCCCCTCCCCTGGACTAGAAACTCTCATTCCAGTCTGCACCTTGAACTGATTGCTCCTTGGATTGCCTTCATTGCCATACCCTGCATTGGATTTACAGTACTTCATTGATTATTCCATTGCTCATTGCTACATTGTCTTTTCTCCATTGGTAGGAGCATTCTTTCATTGGTTATTGTGTATTGTTATTGTTTATTTTGGTGTGAATGTGGTTAGGTAGAGTATTATTGCATTTGTATAACTTGAAATGCCATGGATAGGTCTTTAAACCCCATGTTCCCCGTCCTTCTCTGGTTCCATACTTCATCATGACTCTGCGTTCCCTATTCGGCTCTAAAGTGATTTGTTGGTTTTGAATTGGAAAATAACTGATTTTGGTCCCCAAATCACCCATTTTTTGGGAGGGATTGTTACAGCGGTTGTCTAGCCTAACCCACGGTCTAGAATTTAATACTAGATATTAATATTTCCACGTGGCACGCTATAATATGAACTCCATGTGTCTGACCTGGGTCATGAACTGCTTGTGTAGGCAGAAACGGCCGCATGGCCTCAAATATGCAAAGGTAGGTCTGGGCTGGTAAACAACTTTTGTCGCACAGGAGTAGTGCCCTCCAGACACGGCCGATACTTTACCCAAAGAATGGGTTTGCATACTCTGACCATTGGCTTGACGGGATTAGCGTGTCCGTCTATACAGCCTCTGAGTGCTCCCTCATCTACATACTGTACAAACAATTGGAAACACTGGCTAAATCTAATCAATGCTAATCTAATCTAATCAATCTACCCTATAAAAACCCCTTGTCCAAGTTCCTCATCGGAATGCTCGTGACTTTCATCTTGAACCTCTTCAACTCTGTTTGGTGAGCCTCCCCTCAGCTCCCACTAGCTGAGCCACATCGAACCCCAGCAACGCTCTCTATTCCTCCGTTCCCGGACTGCAGGATCAGGTGGCGTATCACCCAGAAAATCCCTACAAAAAACCCTTTCATTTTCCCACCTTTCTTTCTATAGTTCCTGGATGTGTGCGTGAGTGCATGTGTTGCTGATTGCAGATATTTTTGCCTGTTTTAATAAAATCTTTAAATTGGAAAACCTCTGCCTAGTTCTTGATGCGGCCTGACCCTGTAAACATAGGGCTAAAAGATCCTGCTACATTACCCTGCCTCTCGTAACACTAAAGCTGTGCTCTGAGCTAATTTTTCCCCACCAATATTTGAGCACATTGTGGTGTCCCTCCTGAGACCCCCAGAAATCAGGGTAACAACATAATAGCCATGTTTAAATATTTGAAAGGATGTCATATCAAAATCTAAATCACACCAAACACATCTATTAATTTTTGTGCCCAATTGATGGGAGCAGGCAGGCATTTTACAGGTGTGCAGAGGGACAAGAGTTGACTTATAGATCTAAAGACATTGACATATTTATGGGAGTGAGAGCTCACAAGAACCTATTGCACAATCCATCCCATTTGTAGTAGATAAAATCTTGTTCCTAGGGAAGAACAGGTAGGAATGTGTGGGTGTGAGCTTCCAACAGATTACGTTTACTTTGGAAGGCTAACAGGCGTGGTTGGAAATCTGAGTAAGATGTCTCATTATTTGGAAAACTTGCTAAAGTAGCAAAAAGGTTAGAATAAAAGTTCCTTCCCTAAGTGGGAAGGAATCCTCCTGCTATGAATAATAGATCTGTAGATCACCCTGTTATTTTGATAGATGATGGCTCTGAGGTCGATGAGCAACTGATTATGCCAGGAACAGAGCCCGTGATTGACCAAAGCAACTTGCAAACATTTCCAGCAGTTGAAGGACAAGAGGAGGCAGAGTTGCCCCAGCCAGCTCCAGAGAGAGAGGGAACCAGCAGTGATTTGGAAGAATCACAGTCACCTGTGCCCCTTAGCCCCCAGTCACGAAGAAGGCTGAAACAGGCAGCTCAGCGGGAAGCTGCGTTGGCTAGATTAAGGAAGCAATGACAAGTAACACCTGCCTCTGTGGCTATTTAGGTCTATCAGCGTGACTTACTCCTTGCTTGTAGCAAATTACTTGCAAGCCCTCTTGACCCTCGTGTTCCGGCTCCCTTGACCCTTCTGGACGGACCTCTGCTTTCTGAACTGTTGGATTGGACTTCAATTTGGCTTGGCTCTGCAGTTTCCTTAATAGTTGTTGTATCAGACATTCCTCACTGCCGCCTCCTCCTCCTCCTCCTCGCAGCAAGTATTCTCACCTCCTCCCCCTTGCTGGTAGGGAGGCACAGGCAGGGAGTTGAACTCTGACAGTTATCAACAGCCCTACTATTTCTGTCACTTTTGTTGGTTATCTGGCCTTAACATTTTGACGAACTTTGTCTGTTGTCCTATTAAGGTTTTTGGGAGAAGATTTTTTTTGTTTGTTCTTCCTTGACAATGTTCTTGGCTTCTGACCAAAGTTCTTCTGGCTTCCAGTCAGTTAGACTGAGTGACATAAATTAGTAATGCAAATATATTTTTACATGGTCTTTAAATTCTACAGGAATGTTCTTCAGGTTGAATTTTGGCAAAATGATTGATTTAATGTTCTTTACCTTTGCTTTTTGATATTAGGAATTCATAGCCTGTGCCGCAACCTGTTCTGGTCTTGTTTTTGCAGAGAGAGAATAGAGTTTCTACATCTTTTGTTCCCAATTATGTAGTCTTTTTGATTTCTATATTGGCTGTCAGATGATGCCCAAAAACTCACTCATCACCACCAACCAATAGGGAGGGGTTTCAGAGCTCTAGGATCCATGTGGGGAAAACTAACCAGTCAATGGCAATTTCCAAATTGGCCCCAGTAGGGATATGTGACCCTTCTGCAAACTTGCCTTGTTACCACTAATCAATATGGAGCACTTCCAGACACCAAGGATCCATGTAGACAAAACTGGCCAATTGGTGGCAGTTTCCAACTTGTACCCAAATTAACCTCAGTGGAGTTATGTTATCACTCTATGAATTTGCACCATCACCACCAAGCCATAAAATATAGTTTCAGATCTCTAGGCCCCACATAGGCAAAACTGGCCAAACAGTGGCAATTTCCTGCCTGTGCCTCAGTTAGCTGCACAGGGGTTATGTGGCCATGCAGCAAACTCAGTCTATCACCACCAATCAGTATGGGGCAGTTTAAGGCTTCTAAGACCAACATGGGAAAAATTGGCCAAGTGTCATTGTTAATAGCCATACACCTCCATGCTTTGATATGATTGAGTCAGCAAAATATATTAATTGGCAAGTATGTTTAATTGGCATGAAATATAAATTATGCACGTTTATGGCTGAAAGGCCATGTGGAAAAGGGAAACTGGCTGCAGGCCAAAAGGTAACTTCAGCATGGCCAGGTCGTAGGTCCATTGAAAATTAGCCACGAAAGCCTGACTTAATGGCTCAAAGTTAATCCTCTCAACAAAAAACAATAGTCAAACTGCCCAGGAGCAGGCAAGCACCCCTGCTGTGTGCATTTCCTACTGGAGCCTTCCCAGTCACTTTACCCAACCAAGACACTGAAACAATCAATTCATTCCAGACCCATTTTGTTTACTCCACCAGAAAGCAGTTAACTCACTCCCCTTCAGAGAGGGACATAAGAGTATAAAAATCCCCTTTTTTGAGCAACTACTTTGCAGTTCACCAGTTGCTGAATGTCTCTCTGCCACTTCATTTCTCAGCTGTATATTCCCCATGGACACAAGTTGAAGCCACTCCACTACTTCTTCTGGATTGGTAATTATAACCCTAAATCCTCAGCCTTGCTATCCATAATTTTCCCTCCTTTTATCCTTCAGCTCTTGTGTGAATGTGTGACTGTTTGTATCTTGTGTGCATGCACGAGTGGATTCCTCTCAGTAAAACACACTTTTAGTTTACTTTTGAATCTCTGGCTGGTTCTTTCCTGTGAAGACCCTGTAAACATTGGTGGAAAGATCTCATTAAGTTACCTCCCCTCTTGCAGGCCTCTTAATATTTAGCTAATTAATTCCACTCTGTCACATGAAGGTACTGGCATTGCAGGTGGACCCCTGACTCATCCATGTTTGGGAGTAACATCTCCCCCAGAACCCAGGCAGGACCCTTCCCAACAGCCCCAAGACAGAGACAATACTTACTGTATCCACTGTAGGTGAAAAAAGGAGACCCTAGTAGACTCAAAGCATTTATCTAGAAAGGATTCATCAATTAGGCAAACAACTGGGAGAGGCTCTTAGCCTGTATAAGGAGGGAAAGGGATGGAAAGAAGCTGTTGCAGACAACTGATTTTATCAGTGGAAGCAGCATGCCTCACATTCAGATCCCTTGCTTATGTTCCTGGAAACCTTGATCCTCGCCTTGTGGACCGCACTACTGGACTGTTGCTCTGGATTTACTGTGGATTCAGACTGCAAAAACAATGATGGCAAGAGGCTAACAAAGTGTTACAAACTTACTCATGGCTGCTGATCAAAGACTAATTGAAGAGCTGTAAATCTTGGCTGGCTGCTGGCACAGGACACCAATCAGAAGAGAACCTGAACAGCAGTGGTGGACCAAGGGGGGCAGGAAAGGCAGTGTGCCCTGGGCAGCACATTTTTGGGGGTGCCAACGGCCTTCCACAAAATGGCCAAGATGAAGGGGCCCTTCAGAGCCCCACCAGCTTCAAGGCGCCCCATGCCCTCGACAGCCTCAAGGCTCAGCTTCCCCTCGGCACCCTGCACAGCTGATCTGTGGTTGCCGCTTCTGCCACCTCTGCTGGCAACCTCCTCACTGGCCTGCCCTGGCTGAACCGACTGGCTGCTGCTGCCACCGCTGTGGTGGTGATGTATTTTTGTTGAAAAAATTCCAGCATTCTCTCTCCCTCACATCTTGTTCTTAGGGCAAGTGGACATAGTTAGCATAAGGCTTCTTTTCTCTTTTGCATACCAAAGCTCCACCATTTACCTTTGTGTCATTTAATTGCATGATCATAAATACCTTTGATGTTCAGGTGATCAGATCATGTGACCCAAGGACAGTTGCTTGGGTTGTCAGTCTTATAAAAGAAACAGACACTTTCTCAGATCTTCTCTCTCTTCTCCATTTTTGCTTCCTCTTCCTCCTCTCCGACCATGCTTCGCATCGCCATCAGAAGATGGTGAATTAACAACAAAGCTGCTAGTATTCATTAGCTAGTTAGGATATAAGTTCCCCAATGCATATGTAAATGTAGAAGCCATTAGTAAACTTTTCTAAATTTGTAACCTGAAGCTGCCTGCATGTGTTTTCTTTCCTTAGTCAGTTTCAGATCAGAAAAACCATGCAGAAATTTGGGCATGCTTTTTCTGCTACTCTGCTAAAAGGAGGTTGAATCCTTACAGTTTTAGCTTCCATACAATTTCCCAATAGAGCTAACACCCTGGGAAACTCTAATTCCCAACAATAGGAAAGTTTATAAGTAATTAAACCATCTTAATGCTAAAACTAGTTTTGTTGCATCAAAACCGAATCTCGTGACACCTTACAATAGAATGGGTTTTCTGCCGCACACCACCTGAGTCCACCGCGCATCATCCCTGAAGGTACCTGGGAACTTTTTTTGCGGTCCTTTTGACATGGTTTCTCTTGGTCGGAATGCTTCGGGTCTAGATCCAAGCTCCAATTCAGTGCCACATTTCAAGAGGGGGCATTTAGGAGTCCCAGGCTGAGAGCATTGGTGCCTTTCCAGACAATAAGCCCCAGGGTTCCTTGTGAGGCAGCCATGGCTTTTGAAGCTGAATCAGAGTACAATGGTCATTTCCACACTGGACTGTTATGGTGCTGCTATTCCATTTTCAGTATCCTATGGAATCCTGAGATTTTCAGTTTAGGGAGGGGGCTTTAGAATTCTCAGCCACAGAGCTCTTTGGCCTCAGTAAGTGAAGTGGTGAGGTTGATGAACCACCCTCCCAAATACTTAACTTTGTAGTTATTGATTAGTGTGGTAAGAGAGTAGAGCACTCTGCACATGCTCCAGGATCCTCTCCTCTTATATTATTTCATGAAGTGCTGCAGCTGAGAGTCAGTGCTATCCACAGGTCCCTGTTTCAAAATAGAGATCCCATAAATTGCAGACTGCTTGCAGACAGTCATTGAAATTTTGATTCCGTCCACAGAATCAAAATCTTTGGTGTGAATTGATAGGGGCAAACTCAGGGACAGCCCCAGATGGCAAATGCTCTTGCTACGCCGCTGCTGAACAGCCATATATTGCAAAGAGAGAAATGCTCATTTTTGCCTGTCCAGACAGGTTCTATGGAGAGAACATGGTGGTGTCAAGCAGCCATCAGAGTTTTACAGAGCTCCCTTACCTTCCAGCAGACTTGAAATACAAGTTCTGCAGATGCAATATGAACCCAGATTCTGATAAAGAAGCTGGGCTCATATAGTAACAAAATGTAGCATTTAATATGTTGCATGTTTTAATTCATTATATATCACTTCAGGGGCCCTGTAGCTGAGAGGCAACATGTAAATGCTTCAAATAAATTAGAATAAATTGAGCTAGAATATATAGTATAGACCAAGAAAATGTGGCAACATGTCCAAGAGGAAATGAGCAGAGCCAAAGAAACTATGAACAGCAACATGTTTACCTACAGAAAACAGCCAGCTTGCACAAATGAGGATAATAAAAAGAAGCACAAATATCCACCAAAATGCAACCAGACTATATGGAAGTCTTTAAAAAGGAAAGATAGGTTAGTAAAAAAAACAACCCAACAACTTTATCAGAAATAACAACCTACATGTTACCCATATGGAGACAAATTGTATATTCAAATAACATAACACATAAGACTAGTTAGTCAATAGTGTGATGTGGCAGCTAAAACAGCCAGTGTGATTTGAGGCTGCATCAATAGATGTATGGTGTTTAGGCTGAAGGAAATAATAGTATTTTGCTTTTGTGAGACCTCACCTGGAATGCTGCGTCCAGTTCTGGGTGCTACAATTCAGGAAGTATATTTACAAACTGGAACATGTCCAGAGGAAGGTGACCAAAATAGGAAAAGGCCTGGAAGCCATGCCATATGTGCAGTGAGTTAGGGAGCTGGGTATGTTTAGTCTGAAAAAGAGCTAATATGAGAACCGTGTTTAAATCATTGAAAGGATGTCACATGAAAGAAGGGGCGGGCCTGTCTTCTGCTGCTCCAGAAACTAGCATTAAGCAGTGGCTTCAAACTAGAGGAAAAGAGATTCCACCTAAACATTAGGAAGAATTTCCTGATAATAACAGCAGTTCAGCAGTGGAATACCCTGCCTGGGAGTGTGGTGCAGTCTCCTGGAGGTTCTTAAATAGGGGCTGGATGGCCATCTGTTGGGAGTGTTTTGATTGTTTATCCCCGCATGGCAGAATGGGGTTGGACTGGATGGCCCTTGTGGTCTCTTCCAACTCTATGATTCCGAGACCATTGACATCATGAAGACAGCAAAAGCCAGACTGGTGCATGAACAGGGAAAGGGTGTCCATGATAAATTAACTTTGCTTTAGTCTTGTGTAGTTACCTTCTTTCAATCCATGTTTCCCAATGGGAAATGTTAGGCAGGACACTGTCTAAATTTCTTTTCCTTTCTCAGCAGAAAAATACCAGAACTTAGGTGGTGGTTGTATTTGGCCAATGTGACAAGATATACGGAAGAAATGTAACAGAAAATGTTATTACTTTTCTATGGGAAAAAAGGAATTGGATCTCAAGGTAGAACTATTGTTCTTCACAGAAGGAACCTTGCTCATTTTCAGTCATAACAGAGGGAAAGTAAAAGGCAAAAACAATTTATCTGACATAACATTATCTTGTGAATGGCCTTACTCTGTTGGTGAGGCTGAAGGACAAATTGCTCATTACATTCAAATTTAATGATGTTTTGGTGGCTCTGTTACATTAAAAATGGCTTACAAAGTCTATGGGTGCTTCTGCAGTGGTTGTTTATACCCCATTCTTCATTTTTCTTGCACACTTCTTACATACTACATATGCCATGCTTGGAAGTCTCAAAGGTGACAATCTCCTGATTGTTAGTGGAAACTCTAGATTACTTAGGGAGTACACACTTTATTAATTTACTTGTATATTGCTTGACTGAAATAGTTAAATATTTTCAATGTCTGGGCTCATTCATTACTTGAAGTGGAAACTGTGTCAAGAAATCTGAAGAAATCTAGAACTTGAAAGGGCAACTATGAAGGAACTACATGAGATCTTAAGTGTAGATACATCATTGAATACCAAAATCAGGTTTGTTTGCTTATTGATGTTAAACTAGACAATTTAAGAGAGCATATTTGGAATGGTGGTGGTGTGGTGTCTCAGTCTCAGGCTCTAATTGGCTCCTGGGGATGAGACATAGAAAGAAGGCAGCATTAGTGAGGCAGAAAATTCCCTGGATTAGTAGCCAGAGCAGATGCTGTCACTTTGCTCAGCTGCTTGATGATGATTAGAGCTCTTCACAGGTAAACTGAATCTGAGGGGGGAAATGATGTCTTCCCTACTCTGATGAACACTTATAAGAGAAAAAAAGTCAGTTCCTTGTTTGTTCTCATAAGGAGCTCATGCACTTGAATTTGCTTGAGCTCTGGGGGATGTACTTCTTTGGAGGTACTACTCAGGCTGTACTATATGGCCAGGCTCTTCCAAACTTCAGTGGTGGAAGACAAGTCACCAGGTCTGAAGGAGCTGGGGGAGCACTAGGGGCTTTTTGTCTCCCCACCCCTGTCCTCAATTTGGTGGGAGGAAGCCCTCCCTCCATGCTATTTGGGAATTGAGAGATTTCTTAGTAATAAGTCTCCCAATTAGCAGAGTATTCTATAATGCACAGACAGAAGCTGAACAAATCACCAGTCCCACTTCATCATCTTCACCCAAGACACACTCAAAATAAACACAAACAGTTTGGTTAAAAATATGAAAAGTTTACTCACAAAATCTTGTGCATAGTCTACACAGGTTCAATTCTTGAAGGAAGGTAAGATGAAAGTAAGATGAAAATAAGGACTCACATGCTTACAAGAAAGCGTGCTTGCCAGAGAATTGGAGAGCACATGCTTGCAAAGAAGCTGAAGAACAAAAGAGGAAGAGGAAGAGAACATGCAAGGGGAAGTGGGTGTTGACCAAACAATAAGAAATTTACTCTAGGCAGTCCCCTCTATGCCTACAATAGACATGCAAACTAACTAGACAGTTAATTAAAGCATGCAAAGGTTACCACTCCCAATACCCCTTCTCAACCGTGCACACACCCTTGAAGTCCCAACTTGACTTGCAGGTTTCCAAAGCCATCTCTTGGTAGAGGCTTACTCAAGATAGCAGCTACCATCTCAGTGGTTGGACAGTAGATCATCTCGATCATTTCATTCTCTGTGAGTTCACACACTTTGTGCTATCTTGTTCCTACGTGCTTGCTGCATGGTGTCATCTTCTCTGTTTGAGAAAGTTTAATGCAGCTCTGGTTGTCTTCCATAACTTGAATTGGTTTTTCTTCATTTTTTTCCAAAATCAAATAACAATTGAGCAAACCATAGTAATTCTCTATATGACTCTGATGCTGAAATGTACTCTGTTTCTGTAGAGGATAGAGCCGCCACACTCTGCTTGTGGCTGCTCCAAGAAATAAGACCATCTCCATACAGAAATAGGAAACCACTGGCTGATTGATAATCTGCACTATCACCAGCCCAATCTGCATCAGTGTAGCATACTAACTTTGGATTGCTACTAGCTGTTAGCTTCAATTTAAAGTTGACAGTCCCTTTCAAGTATCTAGCCACTCTTTTTACTCAAATCCAATCGTTCTTTGTGGATGATCAACTTTCCTACTCAGAATGCCTACAGCAGAGGCAATATTAGGTCTTGTGTTGGTAGACAGGTATAGGAGTTTTCCTATTGCTGTTCTGTAGAGTGTTGTCAGGTAAAAGGTCACTTTCTTCAGTACTTTTAAGAAAATCTGTGGTCATGGGAGTTGCTACAGTATAGGCATCTTGGATCCTAAGCTTTCTAAAAGTTCAGCAATCTTTTGTTTTTGACTTAGTAGAAAAGAGCCATCTTGTTCTCTTTGAATCTCCATGCCTAAGTAGTATTTTGCATCTCCTAACTCTTTCAATTCTACTTCTTTGTTCAAGTGACATACAATTTCTGAGTAGTCTTTATTTCTGTTGGTGGCTATAATCAAATCATCAACATAAGTCAGGATAAAGGTTGAATAACTCTCTTTGGTTCTGGTGTATAAGCACTGATCTGCTTCTCCTTGCTTAAAGCCTAATTGTTTCAACATTGTGTCTAGTTTCTCATTCCAAGCTCTAGCAGCCTGTTTAAGTCCATACAATCCCTTGTTAAGCTTGCAAACCAGATGTGGTTGCTTCTGGTCTACAAAGCCTGGTATGTACAGTTCCTCTGTTATTTGTCCATGTAAGAAAGCAGTTTTCATATCAAGGTGTCTGACATCCATTTGTTTGGAAGCAGCTAGACTGAGAAGCGGTCTTATGGTGCTGTGTTTGACAACAGCAGGCATCTGTTCAATTTCTTCAAAACTTGATGGTTCATTTGGTAACACTGATGATGTGAGGTAGGACAAATGTAGAGCTGGTACACCTTTGTTGGGTCATGTTGAGCACCTAGGAACCTGTTCTGGAACCTGGTGTGTCTCTGCAGCATCCTTCAGTCCAGTGCTCAGGTCAGAGCCATCTGCATCCCCTTTTCTTAGTGTACTGCTGTTACCCTGTTTACTGGGGGTCCCGGGAGGGACACCTAAGTAACCTTACAATTACACAAGATGGGGAAATTAGTCAAGAGCACTGGTTGGCACTACGAGAGGCAAGGTAACACAGTGGAATCTTGTAACCCAGTGTTTACGGGGTCAGGCCAAGTCAAGAAGCAGACCGGTTTGAAAATAATTAATGCTATCTTTATTAAATACAGACACATAATGTAAGCAACTCACACACACATATAACTAAGGAAAATAAAGATATGTGAGTATGATAGCGGGATTTTTAGAGAGATAGTTGGTTCGGGTGGTATGAAACCTGTTCCTGAACCCCGAAGAAGATAGAGAGATGCTGGGGTTCGGTGTATCTCGGCATGTGGAGCTGAGGGGAAGCTTGCCAAGCGATGCGGCAGCAAGGCAGTCTAGAACTTGGGTGCGATCCGAGGAAGGTCTCGGAATCAGGGGTTTTTATAGGGAGAAAGGTGACTGCAGACTATGCCTTACTTGGTGAAAACAATGAGTTTTGGATGCGAGACAATGTCTCGGAAAGGTCACAATTTAGCATGATGGAATCAGAGCCAAATTAACAATAGTGTAACCAGTATGTAAATGCGCAACGCTTGACAGTGGAAGGTTCAGTCAAGTTGCCTGCTCGGGGCAGGGAGCCTTTTGTAGGTAGCGCGCATACATAATATGGTGTTTGCCGGGGAGGTCCCTGAAGCAGCGATCTGGCTATGTCTGGCTTGCCTGTATTATTTGAGAATATTGCAGCAGTTAAGTGCCTAGCCTAGTTTCGTGCTTGTCTGGGGGCCTCACAAACATGTAGAGCGGGGTGGTAGAAGAAAGCCGAATTATGATATCAAACTGATATCTTTATGCTATTGTCAAGGAGGCCTAAACTGCAGTAACACTGCTCTCTGTCTTTAGTTCACTTTCTGTAGCATCCACCTCACTCCTTCGTTCAAAATCAGGTTGTAAAGCTGCTTGTGGTGTTTCAGATGAAGGCAACATTTGCACTTCTAAGAGAAGTTCAACATTTTGCTCTTCTTCTTCCAGTGATTCTAAGATAGTCTCTAGTTCATCTAGTAAGTCTATGACAGTTCTTCTCTTATCAACTTTGCTTTGCTCTTCAAAATAAACTACATGCCTGGTAGCAACTTCACCAGTCTTGCTTCCAGGAGCATAGCCAATTAGAATAGTCTGCTCTGCTCTTGCATCTAGTTTGTGTTGCTTCTGTTGTGGTATGTATGAATATGCAATACTTCCAAAGGTTCTAATGTGTTTCATGTCTGGTATTCTCCCATGCCATAGCTGAAATGGTGTTCGTGTGGTTCCTTTTGTTGGCAATCTCTTCTGGAGATACGTTGCGGTCATAAAGGCATCACCCCAAAATTTACTGGGAAGATGAGCATCTGCCAGCATGCACTTTGTAATCTCCAGGAGAGATCTCAGTTTCCTTTCAGCAATCCCATTCTGCTCAGGAGTGTAAGGAAAGCTCCTCCTGTGCAAAATGCCATGGTCTTCCAGGAAAGCTTGTGTGAGATGTGAAATGTACTCACCAGCACCATCTGTCTGGATAGCTTTAGGTGTCATCTCAAACTTGGTTCTCACCATGACAACATACTTCTGTAGCACGTCTTGGGCTTGACTCTTCTCTTTCAGAAGATAAGTAACACAATACCGTGAAAAATCATCCACAAAAATTAAAGCATATCTGTTTCCACCAAGTGAAGGAACATTAAATGGACCACTTAAATCACTGTGAATGAGATCCAGTACCTTAGTGGTTCTCTTTTCAGTCCTTATCTGAAATGAGAGCTTAACTGACTTTTGTTCAACAGAAGTTACACATCTGATAGTGCTTTCATTGTATTGTTGATTCACCTTGATTCCTGTGGCCAAATTCTGGTTCTGTAGTTCAAGAACTGCCTTTGGATCACAATGTCCAAGACATCTGTGCCATAGGTTAAGGCTGTTCTCATTCATCTGTGCTCTAGCAACAGCTTGTTGAGCTGAAAGATGTAACTCATAGACACCATTATTCTCAAATGCTTCTGCAAAAAAAGGACTTTATCTTTGGTAACTGCATTTCCCTTGATTGAAAAGTATTTCAAATCCTTTCTTATCTAAAGCAGACACACTGAGCGTGTTGCAGTGTAATTCAGGAATAAACAAGACATCATTTGCTATATTCTGGATAACTTTGTCGTTAGGCAATAGGCAGTTTAAAGTATAGCTTCCTGATCCCAGAATCTGCATTGATTCACCATTTGGATTCACATTATACTTTTCCTTCCCTGAATTTTCAGCAGATATTGAAGATCGTATTACAGATTGTTTTTCTGGTATTTCTTCATGGATGCTTCACCACCATCTTAAACTTAATATGGCAAAAAGTGAATTACTCATTTTTTTTTCCTAAACCTTATTTACTTTCCACTTTTTCTATCACTGTCAACAACACACTTACCCATTCAGTGAAAGAAGCTCACAGTCTTGGATTCATTTTTGACTCTTCTGTCTTTTGCTTCCTATATTGAGACTGTTGCTAGGTCATGTCACTTCTTTCTTTATAACATCTCTAAAATCCGACCCTTCCTATCTCCCTCTTCTGCTAAGACTTTAATCCATGCTCTTGTTATTTCTCACCTCGATTACTGCAATCTTTTACTTACTGGTCTTCTTTGATCTCATCTTTCCCCTCTGGTCTCTGTTTTTCACTCTACTGCTAAAATTATTTTCTTAGCCCACCATTTTGAACACGTTACTCCTCTCCTGATCTCCTTTCATTGGTTACCTGTTCCTTGTAGGATCTTTTATAAACTCCTTGTTTTGACTTTTAAGATCTTACATAATTTAGTTCCTCCTTCTCTTGTTGCTCTCACCTCTCCTTACCAGCCCACTGGAAACCTACACTCCATGAATACTTATCTTCTTACCCAGCCTAGAGTCTCTTCCTCTTTAGCTTGGTTATGCCCTTTTCTCTCGCTGCTCCCTATGTGTGGAATTGCCTTCCGGTGACCTTGCAAACTGCCCGTTCTCTTACTATTTTTAAATCTAAATTGAAAACTTTCTTGTTTTCCAACATTTTGGAATGTTGGACTAGTTTTTATTGTTAATTAGATATTGTATGTTTTTGGCATTATAGTAACATTATGTTGTACTGGTTGTAATTGCATATATCCTTGATCTTTTTCATTTTCTATATCTTCATTTTATTATGTATTTATCTATGTCAATTGTAGTATTTTAATTCTGTAAAGTGCCATGTACATGGACGACGCTATATAAATAAAGCATAATAATAATAATTTGCAGCTTGAACACTTCCCTTAGTATCTCTATCAATTGTATCAAAACAAGTAGGGATGGGACAAATCCAGAATTTTCTGAATCTGAATCCGGATCCGAATCCCTGGAAGGTTCTGGGAATCCACGAATCTCATGAATCTTGAATCTTTCAAATCCTATTTTTAAAAAGGATTTAATAGAGCTTATTTACCTTGCAGAGGAAGGCAGCCATGGGGACAGACAGTATGAGTAGGCACAGGTAGCCCCAGTGGACAGAGACAGCCCCAGCAGCAACTGAGGGCATCCAGAGAATGGGTGATCGCCCACTTGGCATATCCCTGTAGGACACTTCTGAAGAACCAGACTGGTGATGACGGACGGTGTGCAGAGAAGGGGCAATCACTTCCTCTTCATGCCCCTGCCAGCTGGTGCCAGAGTGCCTGCATGGGCCACAGTGGTGAGTGTACAGAGAACAGGCAATCACCCTCTCTTCAGGCACCTGCCACAGTGAGTGGAGGATCCAGGGCATGCAGGGAGCCAACGATCTCTTTCCTGCATGCTGCTGCAGGCCTGATCAAGCTCAGGCCCCGGGAGAAGCAAGGGGTGGGCAGGGAGCCAATGATCGCTGACCCTGCACTCCATTGCAGGCCTGATCCCTTTCAAATCAAACTGTCTGATCCCTGATGGGGATGGTGGATTTGATAGATTCTGTTCACCTATTTTGGCGCTGAGATTTGGATCCGTGAATCTCGAATCCTTGCAGAGGATTCAGCTGGCCCATCTCTGCGTCTGGTACATCCAGAATCTATAATCCAACAACTATTTTTCTGCTCGTAGTCACTGGCTGCTGGAATCTGTCTCATTAAAATAGAATTATTTCCTCTGTGGGGTTGACTGTTGGATTCACTTACATCATGCTGCCTTTGTCTTATAAATTTCTTAGCTGAAGAGTTACCATTGGCTGAGAGCTTTTTGGGAAAGGTACAGTTTCTTGCAATGTGACCACTCTTGTTGCAGTTATAACAACTGAGCTCTGATTGGTTCCTGGGTGGAGCTTTGGGTCTACCCTTCTTAGTGATCAGGTAATTTGACCCACTTGGTCTCTTGTATGATCAAAAGGGGAAGCCCTTTGGTCAGTGCATTCTTCTCATAATTTAGACATAGCTTCATTAAAGGTTAGCCCTTTTAAGTTTTGTAAGAGAGATAAAGGGATTGAATTCTGATCCCAGAGTTCCAGTCAAGAAACAAACCTTTTGTCTATCAAAAAACTGAAATCCACAGGAATTCAACTTATCAAGAATCATAATCAGTTTCACAACCTGCTTTAGTATGAAAGCAAAGCTGTACAAGTTCCCTCATCCAAATTGTCTGGGACTTTTTATATGAAAGACCATAAACCTCATTAATTTTGTCTAACATTTTCTTTGCAGTGGTACAGTCTCTCACATATAGTAGCTGATTAGCCTCCAAAGCATTGCCAATTAGGTACTGTGCTGTGGCATATTTTCTCAACCATTGTTCTGCAACTTCACCACTCAGTTTTGCTTTTTTAATTGCATTAAAAACATCATGGTGATTAAAGGCTAAATTTAATTTTTGTCTCCATTCTGTATAGCTCTCATTAGTGAGTTGCACAAGTCTGGGTTTGTCAGCTAGGTCTAAGTCTGCATGCAGCATTCTGCATGCAGAATCAGCACCAAAAAGATAAAAGATGTGTGTTTCCAAAAGAGGGGAAGGGGGAAAAAACCCAGTTGCTTTCACAAAAAAGACACAAAGCAAAAATAACTAAAACCTGAAAAATCTGGTAACTGTTCTGTTCTTGGACCCCATAACCTGTTGGGGAATTGAGAGGTTTTTAGTAATAAGTCTCCCAATTAACAGAGTATTCTGTAATGCGCAGACAGAAGCTGAATAAATCACCAGTCCCACTTCATTGTCTTCACCCCGGGCACACTTAATCTAGCTCAAAATAAACACAAACAGTTTAGTTAAAAATATGAAAAGTTTACTCACAAAATCTTGTGCATAGTCTACACAGGTTCAATTCTTGAAGAAAGGTA
This sequence comes from Iguana delicatissima, assembly GCA_948472985.1. NCBI lineage: Eukaryota > Metazoa > Chordata > Lepidosauria > Squamata > Iguanidae > Iguana > Iguana delicatissima. The sequence continues at coordinate 310,903 of CAOKZL010001491.1, read as the reverse complement.
AGATGAAAATAAGAACTCACATGCTTACAGGAAGGCATGCTTGTCAGAGAATCGGAGAGCACATGCTTGCAGGGAAGCTGAAGAACAAAGGGGAAAGAGGAAGAGAACATGCAAGGGGAAGTGGGTGTTGACCAAACAACAGGAAGTTTACTCTAGGCAGTCCCCTCTATGCCTAAAATAGACATGCAAACTAACTAGCCAGTTAATTAAAGTATGCAAAGATTGCCACTTCCAACACATGCAAGTGGCCTGGCAGCACAGGGAGAAACACCTGGGGCTGGGGCATCAGTCTGGCTTCATGGAGGGTGGTGGTGAGACAGTGGGCCCCTGGCACTAAAAGGAGGATGGTCCAGTCCAGGGAAGTGCAGCAGGCCACCTCTTTTTTCCTCACAGTAATTTTGAGTGCTGGTATTTCAGGGAAGAGAAGTGACGGAGGGAGTAGAAGGGAGTGGGAAAGCTTGCCTTTGCACCTGTATGTCCCCTAAGGTCTGGAGAGAAGGGGAGAGAAAGGGGGGCTTGAAGCTGTTCCACAGGGAAAGGTGTTCAACCAGTTGCCACCCTTTCTTCGGCTGCTTGGGGATAAGCATGGGGGAGATTGAGAGAGAGGCAAAGCAGCTCCTGGTCCTAGCGAGGGAGGGAGAAACACCCTTCCCCTTCATGTCAGATTGAAGCTCCCCTGTCTCAATGGGGTAGGTACAGGGGGAGGATAAAATGAAGGTTTTGCCCCCCCTCCCATGCCAGAATTCTTTAGCCCTGATGAAACTGTACTTTGCCGTATTTCTAGAATCTCAGGGAGTCAGATGGTGAAAATCTTTCGGCATTGCTTGGGTAATTTTGCCTGGGTCACTTTTTATTTGGATGCCTAAACTGTACTTCTAATTGCTCAACTGAAGTTTGAAGTTACTGTAATGCTAGAAATTTGTAACAAAAGAGGGGCAGAATTTTTAAGGGGGAGCAGAATTTTTATTGGACAGGGAATGCCTTCATTCCCCTCCCCTTCCCTCTTCCCAGGCGCTACTCAGTAATTGTGAATGAGACTGAGCCAGGGACTCACTCAGCTGTAATCCTGACAAGGAGTGGTGCCCCTCGTCCCTTCAATTTCATTGCGAGGGCATTTGCCACTTTCCAGCCAAATGCCTGGGTGAGGTGATTCTTCATGCTCCAACTTGTCATGCCTGGCATTGATGTGAGGAAGTTGTTAAGAACTTTTCTGAAACAATGCTAGGATTTTAGCCAGAAGTAATAAATACCTTGGTTGAGGCGAGGGCACCAAAAATGAGGAAGCTTTCAAAATTTCTAGGTATTTTCATCAATCAAGGTTTTGCAAAAAGCAGGTGAGGAGAAGCATGGCCAGACTTGATGTTCTATTTTAGTGGTTCTTAACTGAGGGTCATGGAGGATTCACAAGGGGTCTACAAAGCCCTGCTGCTGGACAACATCAGCAAGGGCAGCAACATGGATATGGCAGAAGAGGGTGTGCGGGTGTTGAAATTTTGTCAGGGATACAGCAGTGGGTGGAGTGTGGGCCCCAAAGACACAGTGGCAGGCATGTGCACTCACCCAAACTACTCCCACCTGACTGTTGGTGACAGTTGTGTGCACTCACACCCAAACTGTGACTCTGGAGAGCGGGGTTTGAACTCCCACTCAGCTGTGGAAACCCACTGGGTGACTTGAGGCAAGTCACATTCTCTCAGTCTCAGAGAAAGGCAAGAGTAACAAATCTTGCCAAGAAAAACCCCATGATAGGTTCACCTTGAGGTTGCCATAACTCAGTTTTCAAAGGGGAGAAACATGATGGCTAGGGGGCAGTTTGTTGTTCTGTGCTTTCAAGTCACTTCCAAATTATGGCAACACTAAGGTGAACCTATCACAGAGGTTGTTTTTTGAGAGAGAGGAGCAAGATCTGTTCAGATGGGGTTTGCCTTTGTCTTCCTCTGAGGTTGAGAGAATGTGACTTGCCCAAGGTCACCCAGTATCTGAGCATGGATTTGAATCCTAGTCTCCAGAAGCTTTTAAGAAAGAAAGAAAGGAAGGAAGGAAGATTTAAATATTTGAATTTAGATTTAAATCTTGAGTTAAGTCTTGAGGGCCCCAGGCAACAAATTATGTTTATAATGTGCCCCCAATAAAGAAAGGGTTAAGAACCACTGTCCTATTTTTTTTTATTATTGTTGTTTTGTTGTTGCTGTTGTTGTAATCCCTCCTGATTTGGCTTACAAAAATGGAAACAAACACTCAGGTTGTCCCATGATATTCTTGGAGAAAACGAGGGAGAGGTCCTAGGTCTGCAGGCGTTTTAAATCAGGCTGTAGGGGAAAGTAGGTTAGTTTGAGGTTTCAACTGGAATAGATCTCAAATTTATACTAAAGTGAAATCACCTTTTCATATATCTGGTGTTGCAGAAATCAGAGGTAGAGACCCACGGAAAATGGAAAAACGTTTATTGTAGCTGGCACAGTGTCTCAGTGCAATCCTTTCCAAAGACCGAGCCCTGCCTCTTTAAGTTCACACTAATTTATACATTTTCCAATGCAGTGTCATCATAGTGTCATCGCATGTTCAAGGAAGGAAACAGATGTGTACAAAGGTTCCCATCTCTCCACAATAGACCATTCTCTAGTAATCTTCAAATGTTGCAAACCAGAAGCAAGCCACATCCCATTCTTCTATTCCCACAGTTCCTTAGAAGCACAGAGAAATAATTACAAACTGTAAAGAGAATTAACTGTTTATAGAGAGAATTAACTGTCTATCCTTTACACTGGGATGACCATCCTCAGTAGTGAAGGTGGAAAGCCACTTTAATTTTAGAACTGAAAGGTTGGTTAAGGAATGGGGATACAACTATAATATTCTGTCACGTTAAGGGTTTTAAAATAGTTTTTCAAAAATTACTATATGTTGTTGTGTGCCTTCTCATTGTTTCCAACTTATGGTGACCCGGGGGTGAACCTATAGTGGGGTTTTCTGGGGTTAAGTGTGTGTGATATCTCAAGGTCACCCAGTGGGTTTCCGTGGCTGAGTGGGGAATTGTACCCTTCTCTCCAGCATCATAGTCTAATGCTGAAACAAGTACAGCATGCTGGCTGTTCCCTATATTTATATCTAAACTTGTATCTGTATATAGATAGATGGATATTACCTACTCATGTTGGTTGTATTAAGAAGTTGCCTTTTACTAATTCAGACCATTGGCCCATTTGCCACACCAAACATGGCAGCAGTAAGAATACTCTTGTTGTTGTGTGTCTTCAAGTAGGTTCTAGGGCAAACCTATCACAGGCTTTTCTGCATTTGAGACTGTGACATGTCTCAGGTCACTGAGTGACTTTCTGTGGTTGAGCAGGGAATTATACTCTGGTCTCCAGAGTCGTAGTCTAATGCTTAAACCACTATACCACACTGGCTCTCAGGGACCTTCATTAATTCCTCCTTCTCCTGTCACAGTAAGGGCAAAATCATAGGGTAAGGTCAGAAGCCCAGGATGCCACCTTATTCTGAGTTGGGCCATGAGTACGTTTAGCCCACTATTGGCAGTTTGAACTAGTGGCAATGGCTGTCTCAGATTTCAGGCAAGAGTCTTTCATCTTCCTGAAGATTCCTCACATCACCTGATTTGTGCTTCTGATGTTGGGGAGGGGAGCAGCATTTTTCTCCTAATGTGCACTAAGGACCAGTGCTATATTGTGCCCACTGTTATTGTTAATTGTCATCAAGTCAACTTCATGAATAGACCTATGTCAACCTATGAATAGACCCTGTTATCAACAGTCCTGCAGAGATGTTGCAGGTTCTGGGCTGCAAGGCCCTTGACTGAGGCCATTTCTGTACAACATTCTTATAGTGCGATTACTCCACTTTCAACATCCTATGGAATCTTGAGGTTTGCAGTTTAGGGAGTGGCTTGCCAGGCTTCTTCTTTTCCTACTGCGTTCTACCTTACTGAGCATTACCATCTTTTCCATTGAGTCATGTTGTCTCATGATATGTCCAAATATGACAGCATTAGTTTAGCCATCTTGACTTCTAGGGACAGTTTAGGCTTGGTTTACTTTAAGACCCATTTCTTTGTCTTTTTAGCAGGTCATGGGATCTGCAGAACTCTCCTCCAGCACCACATTTCAAACGAGTTTATTCTCTTCCTATCAGCTTTCTTCACTGTCCGGCTTTGAGAACCACATATAGAAATTAGAAATACAGTTGCATGGACAATTTTGGTTTTGTTATTCATTGTTATATTTTTACACTTTAGAGTTTTATCTAGTTCCTTAATGGCTGCCCTTTCAAATCTTAGTTGTTTTCTGATTTCTTGACTGCAGTCTCCATTATGATTACTGACTGAGCCAAAGTATAGGACTCTTTATTTCAGTTTCTTCCTCATCTACTTTATTTATGTATATCATCCATGCCTATTAGCCAGAACTATTTTTTTCTTTCCCTGGAAACTCTGAAGACTGGGAGCTGCTGGCTCATAGGCCAGCACCAGTCCAGGGACCACCACTTTGAGTAGCACTGACCCAGTGGTCTTCCACCCATGTAGTTACTAGGTGTGGTGAAACCCGAAGGGAGGGGCATGGTAACCAAGCCTCCATAGTGACCAGGAATGGTTTAAAATGATTGGTCGGTAAAGTGGAACCCTGGGGAGCTCAAGGGAGGGGTGAACCAAGGGGGGAGGAGAAACGGACATTTAACTGACACAGGAGGGAGTTGTGGGAAGAAGAGTCCAGTGAGGGACAGGGAGAAGAGAGCTGCACTAGAGAGCTGAGAAACAGAGTGAAGGACTGACAGTAAATGAGCTGAGCATAGTGAGAGAGAGAGAGAGAGAGAGAGAGAAAGGGGAGTGCTGTATTATAAAAATTTGGTTACAAACAAGTTACAGTAACAGTGTTTCAATAAAATGTAACTTTTTATAAAAGCAGTCTCACAGAGTGTCATACTACAAAAGCGGTTATGCACATTACAAGAGTGATTATACATTACAATAGTAGAATCAAGAGTACCACTTTCTTTTAGGATTAAAAGCCTGCTTTTTCTTATTGCGGAGAAGAGCCAGAGTTTAAGGAAAGCAGGGGAGGTTGTGTTGTAAGGCTAATTGCTTCCAGAAGACTGAAAAGAGAAACAGTAGGATCTTCTGCATCAGGAAAGGATCCAAGGGGACTTACCTTCAGGTTGCTGTATTTGCTGGTATATAAGGCCCTTTTCGCATGGCATTTGCCATGCAAAAGAGGGCCTGGAGCGTCGTGCGATTGTGAGAGCAATCCGCACACAATCGTGTGATGCTCCAGGGCCCGGCAAGCATCAATCACGCACCTTTTCATTTTTGGCTAGAAGCCAAAAAATGGTGTGCGATTGCGCATTGCTCCCGGGCCCTGTGTGCACTTATCTGGCGCGTGGAGCCTCTGTAGCTGGGCCCCAGCACAGCCTGGGAAACTCCCAGGCTGCTCTGCAGAAGGAAGAGGCAGGGCTCTTGCATGAGCAGGCAGCTCGTGCAGAGCCGAAGGACCTCGGACAAGAGAGCCTCTCGCTGGAGGCTGCTCACACAATCCCCGCATCCCAGCACCAGAAGACAGTGAGGTACGGAAAGGGCCTATGACTCACCTTCCCCCCAAAAAATACTGTTTGAAAATGGGGTGTGTCTTATACCCTGGTGTATCTTATACACCGGCAAATAGTATTCGCCAGTATATAAATGGGGTGCGTCTTATACACGGGTGTGTATAATATGGTAACTAAGCATTGTAATAACATATTTGAAAATGAATCCTGGGAAAACAGTTTTGAATGTAAAGCCCCTTCCGCATGAGGCTGGTGAATTGGTTTGTGCCATTTCTTACCAGATCTTCTGGGATCAAAACAAGGTGGGTTTTCCCTCATTTACTTCCGCACAGCTACTGCATATGTTCCATTCTGATTTGGAGGAGTGCAAGTTCATGCATCTGCACTGCCTCTGCTGTGGCCACTCCCACTACTCTCCTTACCCTGCCCCATCTGCTGTGATTGGTCCTTTTTTTTGCATGGTTTAGCGCATCATTGTGTACGTGCGTACGTGTGAAAGCCCCTGGCCCCTCCCATGAGCCCTCCCATGAGCCCTCCTTCCTGGGAAGCTTCTGGAGAGAGATCAATTTTTGGTACTTGCAGAGTGTGGTCCGTGGATTTGATCGAACTTGCTAGTATATCGATTCTGTTACTTGTACCCCGGTCTCCTGGCAAGCTTTTGGGATTGAACAATACCGATCAAGAACTCGCCACGGTACTGCATCCATTTTTGATGGTACTGAGACTTGTGATGGCATCCATGCAAAGACAATGGAATTGTGACCGTGCCAGAAGGTAGAGGCTCCGACAGGTGTGTGGTTACCCACGAGGAGCCGGCACCCTCAGTCAGGCTTCTCTTGCTGCTTCCTGGGATTGCGGTGATGATGTCAGCATGTATGCAGCCCTGGTAGGAGGCTCCTCAGAGAGTGTGCCACAGCCAAGAAGATGGTGGATTCGGGAGCAGATGCACAGCACATGGTGGACCAATGAGGCCCTGGCTACATGGAACAATGACCGGTGGCTCTATCACTTCAGGATGACAAAGGCCACCCTGTTTGAGATAGCAGACCATCTGCATCTGCACCTGGAGTGAAGGACCCACTGAGATGCATGAACCCATTCCTGTGGAGGAGAGAGTGTCCATTGCTGTTTGGTGGCTGACAACCCTCCTAACCTACCAAAAGACTGCCAATACTTTTGGGCTGGGGATCTCCACAGTCACTGAGATAGCCATCGAGGTCTGCCTGGCAATAGAGCACGTCCTCCTGTCCTCAACCATTTGCCTTGGAGACTATCGGAGGGTGAGTTTGTGTTTCCCACAGCAATGGTACTGTACATAATCCACATTGGCATGTGAAAAATAATGTTTTGCAGACATATGCTGATGTGAAGACTCAATCCTCCTCCAGCTTTCCCCTCCTCCCCAGGCCCCCCAAAATAGTCTCCTGCCCCACCTAATGCTCTCCATGTGCATCTTTATGGGGAACATGGGACACACAGTACTTTCCCTTAAACACTCTCACTCCACCCATCCACCACAAGTACCTTCCTTACACTCCCAAGAACACAATAAACACACTCAGGAATCTCCCACCATGCACAGTGGCCTCCACACGCACACTCTGGGGAACATGGGACACACAGTACTTCACTAATACACTCTTACTCCACCCATTCCCCTCCTGCACCTTTCCTACACTCCCAAGAGCACAACAAACACCCTCTGGAATCTCCCACAACACCCAATGGTCTCCACACACACACTCTGTGGGACATGGAACACACACTACTTTGTTCAATATGTTCCACATATATGAAACTAAAGCTTGCCCTTCTTTGCGCCCACTTGCAGATCATGGATAGCTTTTTTCAAATGGGGTTCCCCCAGTGCATTGGGGCAGTCGATGGCACTCACATTCCCATTAGGCCACCAAAGGGAAGAGGCAAGGAGTTTATAAACCAGAAAAGCTCCTTCTCCATCCTTCTACAGGGACAGTGGATCATTTGGGACGCTTTATTGATATGGTGTTGGGTTTTACGGGCCATACACATGATGCCTTTGTTTTCTGGCACACGTCACTGTGGCAGGCTACGGAGCCAGGAAGAATTATACCTGGAAACCCAACCATCACCATCGATGGGGTTCAGATTGGATCATTTACTCTGGGGGATGCTGTGTACCTCCTTTCCAGATGGCTGATGAAGCCGTATGCTGGACATCTGGATGCAAGAAAACAGGCATACAACAAGGTGTTCAATAGGTGCAGAAATGTCATTGAAAGGGCTTTTGGAAGGCTGAAAGCAAGATGGGGCTGCCTTTCTGTGCCATTGATTGTCTTGGAGAAGAACTTTCTTCCTGTTGTCTCTGCCTGTATTGTCCTACACAACATCTGTGAGACGAAGGGACATATTCTGCATCCAGACTTGTATCCACCACCACCTGTCTGTGTTCCCCAACAAGCAGAAGATATCCACCCATATGCCTCCAGAAGGAGGCTCCGGAGCGGGGAAAGGGTTAGAGTGGCGATTAAGAGCATCATTTCTCCCTGACCTGTGTCAGCCCAGTACACTGGTCTGCAGTGCTGGAATACCCCCTTCAGAATGCCATTTCCTTTCTTTTGGGGCCTTGCTATCCTTGTTAGTTCTTGTAATAACTCCCTTGGTTTCATTTTCCCTCCTGTTTCCATTAATCCCCCCACCTATAGAAATACTTTAGCACCCCTTCCCCTAAAATAACTATCCTGTCTTGTGCTGTGTTTTCAGAGAAAACTTGTTTGCAAACCTCTACTATTATGCATTTGATAAATATGTTCAGCTTTTTCTATTGTTTTCTACAAAAGATTTGTGTTATTAAAAAACTTTCAAAACCAAATCATACCGTTGTTTTTTCAAAAGCTTTTCATGAACCAGACTCGAGGGAGAAGATATTCAGTGGCACAACTCAGTGCTTGCTTTGTGAAAGTTAATTTTTATCATGTTTGTATTTCCCCTGATGTAAACTCAGAACCACAGTGTACCCATAAGATAAGAGGTATAACACCAACCTTTCACAATTAACAATTAAGTAGATGTTAACACTGTCCCGACGCTGATGCCAGCCATGTGAACAGTTGATAACTTATTAATAAACACGTTTTAATTTGGAAATAGCAATGACACATCTTTCCAATTCGAGATGTCACCTGAGGCCGGAATGATGCTGGGGCTTTTGAGAAAAGAAAAAACTTTATGGGAAAATTAGTGCTCCTTCAGCAAAGAAAGGAAAAGTATTCAAATCTTTATGTTTCTGGGAGAACTTGGCCATTTCTACACTGCCGTGTTGCAGTAATAGAACTCCACTTTTGGCAAGACCAAGTGGCTCCCTTTTCCAATCCTTCACCCATACCTCATCTCCTGGTTGGAAGGGGTGTGTCTGTGTCTAAAAGAAGGGAAGACACTGTTCTAACGTGTACTTCCTCATTTTGCTCAGCTTTTCCTAACGCGCTAACCTCCTCCTACAGAGTCATGTTTCTCAGTTCCTTTGTGTCTCCCCTTAATCCACCCAAAATGGCTGTAGGTCGCTCATACATCAGCTAAAAAGGGAACAACTCTGCAGTTAGGTGTGGTGTGCACCTTATCCTATGCCTTATCCTAAAGAGGGCTATGGGAAGAACATCAGGCCACTTCAGCCTCGTTTCTTGGCACAATTTGGACAACTGTGTCTTCAGGATCTGATTCTTCCTCTCCACCTTTCCTGAGCTCTGAGGTCTGTAGGCGCAATGTAATTTCCAAGTGATTCCTTGAGCAGTGGTTTAATCCTTGATGATCTTGTGGACAAATGTAGGTCTGTTGTTTGAGCCTATATGGTGTGGGTTTTTGAGGCTGGCAATGATCTCCTGGCTGTCTCACAGCCTCTGGCTCTGCTGCTCCTTCTCCTTCGCCAGAGAGTCCTTTAGCTGCAGCTTCACCTCCATCATGTGGTTGATCTTCTGCTCCACTTCCAGGTCCAGCTCGAAGAGGTGCCCTATCACCTCCTCAGCTTCTTGCTGGGGCTGGGCCAGCTTCTGCATTTGTGCCAGAGACTCTACCAGCTGCCGCTCTATCGGGAACTGGTGGGCCCCTCACAATCTGGACTGCCTTGCATCTAGGGCTCTGCCTCCCGCTGTGTTCTCCATGCTGCCAACTTCTCCTTCCAGGATGTCACAGCTCCAAGCTCCCACCTGTCTCTGTCTGTGGGAAGATGGACAAAACCTCTCCTTAGTCTTCATCTGACGGCCGGCCACAGACACCTTGGTTTGCAGAGCCAATACAGTCAGGTTTCCCCACCAAATTGGTCTGCCCTCTCCGTCAGTGCATCCACAGAAGCCAGCTCCCCTTTCAGGTTGCTGTTGGTCCTCTGCAGGTCCTCAGCAACTCGCAGCTAGAGACGTTCTTCAGGCGCAGTTACTCCAGCTCTGGGATTCTCCCTGGCACCTTCTGCCACCTTGGCCTGGGAATGTGCAAGAACTTCTTGGTGTTTGGTGCTCAGGTGCCTCATCAGCTTTTCTGCTTCTGGCACCTTCGCTTGCTCAGGCTGCAGTTTCCACTGGGGACAGTCCTGCCCGTTGCTGCTGAAGCTCTTGGACTTTTGGTTCTGGATTCTTCCCCCAGTTACTGCATTTGATTCTGAGTGCTTAATGTGGCTGCCAACAACTCCACCTTCTTATGCATTCGCCTGTAGCCTCCTTCTTGCTCCTTTCTGCCTCGCCTGCCCCGGCTGTCTCCTTCTTGGCCGCTGCCGTCTTGATCATCTGCTCCCTCATGCTGGGGCCTGAGGCCTTGTGGGGCTTTGAGCTGCCACTGCCATCAAAGGAGGGGGCTATGCTGCCTACCTCCCTTCGCCTTGCCCAGCTCCGGCTACATCCTGTCAGCTGCCCTCCTCGCTGTCTCTGCTGCCCACAACGTTTGGCAAAAACCCTTCATCTAGGAAGATCAAGCCTCCTCTTTTCCTCTTCTGGTCTTAATTCCTCCTTCCTTGATTTTAAAGGGTAAAGATTCACCATTCCCTGTCAACATTCAGCATAACCTTGGTCTAAAGGTTTGTTTTTTTCATTAACATACTGATTTAATTTCTGCTATGGCCAAGCCTCTTGGCTAAATGGGCTTTCTAGTCCATTAAAAACAGCAACTATAGGGTTGAATCTGAATCTTAGTCAGATCCGGAGGAGGAGGAGGGGGGCTGCGGAGGAGGGTGAACAACCAGTCTACCTCACACAAGTTTTGCAACCTGTGATAATGGGGCTTCCCATTATCTAGATTGGCTGAAGGGGGGGGGGGTAAACCAACTGTAGAAAGTAAGGGAAAAAACGCCAACTGCTTTCTCAGAAAAACAATGCTAGCATTTTGCAGCTTTAAAGATCTATCTCTCCTGTAAATCAGGAAGAGGAAAATCCAAAAGTCACTCATTCCTAAATTCCCCCTCTCCCCCTCCTCCTTCCTGCTTGATTTCTGGCAGGACTGAAAGGGACAGAGTGAGTGAGAACTGAGAAGCCTGCTTTCTCAATTCCTGGTCCATCAAGGGTTAAATCTGAATCTGAGTCAAAGCCTTGAGGAGGAGGAGGGGGGCTGTGGAAAGTAAAGTGGCTCCAAGCACAGGAGAGGAGAAAAAAAGAAATCAGAGAGAGTAACCAGGTGAAGAGCTGCTGAAAAGTCCTACATATATTAAAGCGGTGTTTGTCAGCTACCTCAAACCACATTGAAGCCGCTCCCACCCATATTCCTCCCCAAAACGACAACACACAGTAGGTAGGGAATTGGGGGCTGTGGGTAAGGGGTCCCACAGCCCGACACAACAGGGTTTTAGACAGTCACGCATATGCATCGACCCAGGCACCCAGACCCTCACGCTGGAAACTACGATGCCATCCACACATCCTTTCATCCATCAACACGGCCACCCTCCTTTTTTCCCGAGGCCCTTTAAGGAATCCTGTGGTTTCAGTAGCCCCCTCTTGGAGCTGCTATACTTGGGTAGGTCCTGAAGGGGGTGATCAAGCCCCTCTTCTCCCCAGTGTCCCACACTTTTGGGGGAGGAACTTACCTAAGGGCCGTGTCCGTGTTGAGTTTCCAATCTGTCCTGGGTTCTCAAGCTGGTGCCGGTCCCCTGGGTCCGCCGCCCCCATGAGAAAGACTGTCCAACAAAAATGTCAGGGGTGCCCGAGGTCTTGTCGATGGGGCCCAGATACCAGAGGAAGCGGTGGCCACTTTAAGAGGGCAAAAGGCCCCTTCTATCCTGGTTGAGCCTCCAAATTATTTTGCAGAAATCAGAGATAGAGACCCACAGAAAATGGAAAAATGTTTATCGTAGCCGGCACAGTGTCTCATTGGAATCCTTTCCAAAGACCGAGCCCTGCTTCTTTAAGTTCACAACAATTTATACTGTAGCAGCCTTGATTTAGTATTGGAAAATTATGCTTGCTATTGCTGAAGCCGGGTAGTGGAGTATGTAGGTGAAGTGTCAACCCGCGGTATGCTGAGCTTGCCAAGGATGTTCCAGACAGAGGAAGTATCTGATGGTTAACAAAGAAGGGCACAATGTACAGAGGGTATTTCCTAGAATGTCAACAATAGTCTTGATAAGGGGAACCGAGGCTGTGCCGAATTGCAAGGCTAAGAAGGGCTGTGACAAAGCTTTGGGGGGAGCAGCTTTCTGCAAACTGAATCTATAAGAATCTGTGTAACCAGTAAACGGGGCTCTTGGCATTTTCAGGGGACGATCCCGCCAACAGCCCGCGCGTAAATAAAATTATCTCTTTTTCTTAAACTCTGAAAGGCCTCTGTGTCCGGTGTTTCTGCTACAATACATTTTCCAGTACAGTGTCATCATAGTGTCATCACATGTTCAAGGAAGGAAACAGATGTGTACAAAGGTTCCCATCTCTCCACAATAGACCATTCTCTAGTAATCTTCAAATGTTGCAAACCAGAAGCCACTTGGTCTTGGGTGGAGGGGACCCTACCAGGTAATATTGACAACTCCCACTATAGTGAAAGTGGAAGGGTTGAAGCCTTGGGTGCATTACACTAGAGTAAAAGGGCTCACTCTGACTGAACTGTTGCCTCAATCACAGGGCAACCCTTGAAGCTGAGAATTACCAGAAAGCAGTAAGGAAGACTGGGACTAGGCCCTGCTGTGTTCACATACTGGGAACTTGAACACCCAGTGCGAGGCCAGATCCGCATCTGGAGAGGGATTGGGACTAGGCCCTACCGCAGTTGCCACCAGGACACACTGCTCAATGTACGGTCAGATTCTGAATATGGGAGACAGTATTGTGGGTCATGGTAGGCCTGGGGGGAGCAGGAAGCCTGGGCTACCTATTTAACCACTTCAGACGGTGGTTCTGTGGGTTTGGAAAATATGTGGCTATGGGTGATGTGAGAGTGTTTAAGGGAAAGTACTGCAGGTCCCATGTTCCCACCAAGGGTGTGTGTTGAGGCCGTTTTTTGGGACTGCTAATTTCTGTGAGTGCTTTGTTGGTCTGGGGAGGAAAGAAATGTGTGGGAGGGGGAAGGGGTATGTGTTAGGGAAAGTATTGCAGGTCCCATGGTGCACCCAAGGGTGTACGTGGAGGCCATTTTCTCAGGAAATTGAAATGTGTAGATGGAGGAGAATGCAGATGAGGGGAATATGGTTTGTAGTAAGGATTTTGAAAAGAGAAAGGAATGCTCATGCTGCGCTGCCCCAGACTGAAAAGTCCAGCCACCATTATCCCACCCTCTGCCACTACTTCCCACCCCATGGCCAGTAAGAACTGTGAATATCTAACGTGTGCACATTAAAAATTATAGAAATAGAAAGCAGCTCTCTCCTTCTTACATACCTGCAGCCCGTTCCGTGCCATTACTCTATTTTCAAAAGTTGGCTGATTGAAAAATGGCACCTTCCTTTCCTTTGGTGGGTGGCCCCAGCTGCAGAAGGTGACCGTGCCCACAGCCTGCCCTCCACTGACCACCAGTTTGCATTGGTGCGAATGTACGTATCTGCACTACTGCAAAAGTACGAATTGGCTCGATCTGGAAAATTGGAAAACCAATTTTTTCCGTTTTTTACATAGCGTGCTTTGCCACCACATGGGGGTGCATTTAGTCAGAATTACGTGCAAAACAAAAGTAAATAAACTGAACCTAATTCACTCCAATGTGCAGAAGACCTCCCTGGCAAGATGCATTGACCCGCCTTAATAACCATGTGTGGAAAGGGTCTAAAACTGCATTCTTATGCTCTCACCTGAGAATAGCCTTCTTTAATAGCTCAAGCCTTGTTTTGGATGAGTAAATATTTGCATTGTGTAAGCTGCATGTGACTCTTGGTTTTGCCTTTTTGTAGCCTGCCAGAGCCATTGCTGAATTGCATTGGCAGCAGCAAGATAGATAGATAGATAGATAGATAGATAGATAGATAGATAGATAGATAGATAGATCTACTGATCTATTTGCTTTCTTGTATGCCAACCAGATCTGCACTTCAGATTAAACAGATTTTCCACAGAGGAAAAATGGTGCCCCTTTTCCCGTTTGGGACTGTATGTAATGTTGCCAGCACGCATGTGCATGGCTTTAACAGATTTCAAAGCCACATACCTCCAGCCTTGAAGGTCCCCAAAACCCACAATGAAGCTTTAGTATTAATGATAAATGTGTAATATATGTTTCTGTTTGTGATAAGACAGAATATAAATGTGTTGGCATAATTAATATGTGTATGCAGCTGCCTAGACTAATTGGTCCAGCGTCCTTTGTATGAACTATAGGTACATGCTGACCATGGACTCAACTTTTGCAGATAACATTGCATATTCAGAATTTGATGTATCAACTGTAGGCAGCTTTCCAGTTACCCTTTCTCATTATTTTACTGAGGAGGACCATATATCTTATCTGTGAGTCTCTTGGCAGGAAGCTCAGTTGAACTTAGTTTAGAGATGGGATAGTATTGGGGATGGTGCTTTTGTAGATGCAACTGGCTTCCAAATAATTTTCTACCTCAGGCAGTCCAAACTGGGCAATATCTGCAACACTAAAGTAAAATTTAAATCTAATCCACCATCCTTCCCCCTCCCTTGTGCTAACTGTTATAGCCAAAACTGTGCTCCCTCCCTTTCCTCAGTTCTGTCCTTGAGAAAGGGCTTCCCTGTTGATAGAAAGTTCTTCAGGTTCAGCTACCTAAATGTCACATCCCTCTATAACAGTGGTTCTCAACCTGTGGGCCCCCAGATGTTTGTGGACTTCAGGTCCCAGAAGCCTCAGCCACTATGGTCAATGCTCAGGGCTCCTGGGAGCTGAAGTCCACAAACATCTGGGGACCCACAGGTTGAGAACCACTGCTCTATAATGTTACCCCATGCAATTTGGGGAGGGGGTGTTAGGAAATAAGAAAAAGGGTTGCACTTTTCAGGTCATTTCAGGTCCTTCAAGATAATTTTTTACAATATTCAGTGAGCTCTCCCAAATGACCTAATGGCATTGAAATATTAGCATTGAGATATTATGATTGAAATATTGGGCAATATTTTGTGTACAATTAGAAGACTTACTGTCTTAACATAACTGGGAGGAACCCCCCTCTTCCCCTGAGATTATATGTCACATTCCCTGGCCCTGATGAAACATTACTGGAGTGACAGAAATTTCACTATCTCACATAAATAGCACCACCTTTTAGCAAGGGTGAATGAGACTTCTCAATTTGACATCAGGTTTTGTGGCACATTTATGAGAACCATTTATGAGAACCATTTATGAGAACCATAAATGTGATTTGAAGCCTGATACATTTGTATGAATAAACCAATGTGGCCATTTTCAAATAGTGGACTGGCTCCAGCTCCATTTAGAGAAAGCACATTGCTACTCTCAAGTATGATTAAATATGTTACTAGCCCAATAGTTTCCTAGGGACACACAAGACTTAAGATTTCAATATTTACATTTAGATTTAAATACTCATATATTTATTTAAAAATTCAAATGTTTATTTGGACAGTGAGCTGGCTCCAGATTTATTTAGGGCAGGCACATTGCTTTCAAAGATTCTACTACTTTCAAGTATGATTAAATATGGAACTAGCTCATTTTGAGCACCATTGCTTTATAAATTAGAAAAGTTCTGCAGGAATGATATGAAAGATTATTTCATTACAAAATTACTTTTTGGACAAGTGACACTGTTGGCAGAGGGCTTCTGGGAGTTGCAGGCCCTAAAGTAACCTTTCCATGTTTATTCCACCCCCGCCCTACCACATCATGGGTTAAAATTGTGGTTGGTTGCCAGGTGGGGGTCAGAGGGTAAGTGAAAGCAGCCCTTGCTTGCTTTCTCAAGTAGAATCCCAAGAACGAATCCATCTAACTGTTAACCTGATTTCTGGGGTCCTGGGAGGGACACCTAAATGTGCTCCAAATTATTGGGGAATTGGGAATTAGCTAGAGCACGCGATTGCAATGCAAGAGGCAGGGCAACGTAGCGAGATCTTTTACCCAATGTCTACAGAGTCAGGCTGAGACAGGGCCAAGACACAAGAAATCTCCAATGATGTTATTTTATTGATAAATCACAGCAAAAATACGCACTCACTCACTCAGACTTAAGAAACACTGCACAACTGCACAGCAACACACACAGTCCTAAGAAAGCAGAGAGGAAAGCTGATAGGGGATTTTTGGAGGATTTTCAGGGAAATACTACACCTGATCCTGAAGCCCGGTAGAAGGAATGAAGCTGGTGAGTGTAGATTCTCAGCATGTGAAGGCTGAGGGGAGGCTTGTCAAACGGAGCAGCAGCAATTCAGGAGGCAAGTCATGAGCGATCTGATAAGATGCTCAAACTTGGGGTTTTTATAGAGGGAAACGTACCTGGAGGCTAGTCCTCTCCCGAGGAGTACAATAGAAGTTTTGGCAGAGACAAAGCCTCCAAAAGGTTGAAATTTGACTGATTGGATTCTGTCAGGACAGTCAATTGTTCTGACAGTATGCAGATGAAGGAGCGCTTGGCTGTTGTATAGATGGGAGCGCTAATTCCATCAAGCAGGCAGTTTGGGGCTGAGAGTTCTTTCTCTCACTTAATGGCTTGCCGTGTCTGGAGGGCACCTATGACTTCGTGACAAGTTGTTTACTGGCCTAGACCCTAAAAATGCATAATTGCAGCGATGCGGCCGTGTCTGCCAACGCAGCACTTCGGTGACCCAGTCAGACATGTGGAGTGAGTTATGGCGGACCACGTGGAGATATCAATTTGATATCAAATTGTAAACCTCAGGCTCGGGTCAGTCCATGGCAGTAACATAACTTTCTAGGCCCTCTACACTATACAATTATACCAGAAGATTGCTGCAGCTGTTCTCTTCTTCCTTTGGTTTTAATTCAGAACAATGCTGTCTGGGTATTTTAAATCTGCTTAAATATTCACCTGTTTCTTCTCCTCCTAGATCCCTTCACTGGCTACCAGTTTGAGCCAGGGCCTGCTTCAAACTTTTGGTCCTGGTATTTAAAGATTTGTACTTTAGCCTCCTTCAATACCTTGCATCTTGGCTTCTTTGGTATGTTCCATCCAGGAATTTGAGATCTGTAGGCAAAGGATTATTGTCTGTTCCACCAATGTGTACAGCTCTGTCAAGGCTGAGAGCCTTTCAAGATCTGGCTCTGCATTTGTGAAACAGTCTTGCACCAGTTTTTGTAAACAGTTGAAGACCTTCCTCTTTGACTCTCCATCTTAAGTCATTGAGATGTGCTTAAGGTGCTGAGATGGGTAGCGACTGGTGAGGTGTTGGGGATTCCATGTCATGTATTGTTGTGCTTTTTGCTTTAATGTCTTTGTCTTTTAATGTTTTTGATTGTAGATGTCATTGTTCTGCTCTTTGTTGTAAAGGGCATTATAAATAAACACTGTTGTTGTTGTTGTTGTTGTTATAGTGGGAGGGCTATTCAGATAATCAGGATGCTACTGCTCTAGGCTCCTGAAAAAGAGGAGAAGGCTTCATCTGTGCTTGCCCCTCTTGTTTCTTTTCCCTCCAAGCCAAGACCAGCTACTGCTTCATCCTCTGAATGGCATACCCCCTTTCCCTCCTCCTTTTGCTGGTAAGCAGCAGCAGCAGCAGCAGCAGCAGCAGGGGCCTCTCTGAGGGTTTGATAGTTGTTGGGGTATGGAGTGAACACAAAACTCTGCAGGTGGGGCATCACATTCTTCCAGCTCAGTATTGGATCTTGGCCTTTACTTCCAGCATGAGAAATTAGCATTTCATATAGTCAAAACACCAGGGAAGGGTGATCTGATTCTCTGTAACAGGTGTAAAATGTATAAACAGAAACATATCTTGCATTAGAGGGGAACAAGATAGATAAATCTACTCTTCTGATGACTTTATTAATACACCTAAACCAGTTGTGTTCCTCTGGAGGCCCAGTTGGCACCAGTGCAGGTATCTTTCTTATCACCAAGTGAAAACACATCATTTTACTATAGGTAGGAGTGTGGTTGTGCTGATTTGCAGTACTGTTGTTGTGAAACAATATATAAATGAACTTCACAAGGCCAATGGCCTGCTTTCCTGCCCAACATCCAGACACCAGGAATGGCAGAGATGGCAGAGGATCCTGAGGGGAACCCATGTCCCCATCTCCCTTGAGAAGCCACTGAAGGAATTTCGAAGCAATTCTTCATGCTCCAGTTCCTCACTGCTGGAATTGATTTGATAAAGTTGTGAAGAACTTTCCTGAAGCAATACTTAGGATTTTAGCGAGAGTTTGGGTGTGTGGGGGGTGGGGGTGGGGAGGAGAAGTCCAAAGTTCTCAAGAGTCTGCTCCCAGCTTGATCAGCTGGCTGGAGGATACAGAAAGTTGTACTCTGAAGATAGGTAACTTTTCTAAGGCCCTTTTCGCATGGCATTTTCCATGTGAAAGGGCCCCTTGAGCGTCATGCAAATGTGAGGAGTGGTCCACACGACACACTCACATTTGCGTGATGCTCCAGGGCCTGGCAGGCACCGTTCACATACTTTTTCATTTTTGGCTTTAAGCCAAAAATGGTGCACGGTCACACATCACTCTGGGGCCCCACATGCATTTGCCATGTGTTCGGAGTCTTGAGAGCCAGTCTGGTTGCACTTCCTGTCTCAGTGCAGCCTGGGAAGGTCCCAGGCTGCACTGTGAAAGGAAGAGGTGGAGCTCTCGCGCGAGCAGGAAGCTCGTGTGGAGCTGAAGAAACCAGGACGCGAGGGCCTCTCACAAGAGGCTGCTCGCACGAGCACTATACCCCAGTGCCAAGAAAAGGTGACTTGTAGAAAGGGCCTAAGTTCTTCTCTTTCCATAGAGTCCTGTGGCTGGATGTGCCTTAGAGGTCAGAACTATGATTTCACGCAAAGAAAAGGGTGGCTGTCCTCCCACCTCCAACCCCAGCAAGGGTCCCACCATAGAGAGGGAGATGCAGGTGTTACCCTGATTTCTGGGGGTCCCGGGAGGGACACCACAGTGTGCTCAAATGTTTGTGGAGAAAGAATTAGTTCAGAGCACAGCTTTAGCGTTATGAGAGGCAGGGTAATGTAGCGGGATCTTTTAGCCCCATGTTTATGGGGTCAGGCTGCGTCAAGAACTAGGCAAAGGTTTTCCATTTTAAAGATTTTATTAAAACAGCAAAAATATCTGCAATCAGCAACACACGCACTCACGCACACATCCAAGAACTATAGAAAGAAAGGTGGGAGAATGAAAGGGGGTTTTGTACGGATTTTCTGGGTGATACGCCACCTGATCCTGCAGTCCGGGAAAGGAGGAATAGAGAGTGTTGCTGGGGTTCGATGTGGCTCAGCTAGTGGGAGCTGAGGGGAGGCTCGCCAAACAGAGCAGCAGAGGTTCAAGATGAAAGTCATGAGCATTCCGATGAGGAACTTGGACAAGGGGTTTTTATAGGGTAGATTGTACCTGGAGGCTAGCCTTCTCCCTAGGAGAACAATAGTATCTTTAGTGGAGACAAAGCCTCCACAAGGTCGAAATTAGCATTGATTAGATTTAGCCAGTGTTTCCAATTGTTTGTACAGTATGTAGATGAGGGAGCGCTCAGAGGCTGTATAGACGGATGCGCTAATCCCGTCAAGCCAATGGTCGGAATATGCAAACCCATTCTTTGGGTAAAGTATCGGCTGTGTCTGGAGGGCACTACTCCTGTGCGACAAAGTTGTTTACTAGCCTAGACCTACCTTTGCATATTTGAGGCCATGCGGCCATTTCTGCATACACAAGCAGTTCATGACCCAAGTCAGACACGTGGAGTTCATCTTATGGAGTGCCACGTGGAAATATTAATAACCAGTATTAAATAGTAGACCTTGGGTCAGGCTAGACAACCGTTGTAACATAGGGACCCCAGTGCTTTGTTCTAGGTGTGTGCAGAGCAGGGGGTCAAGACTGACAGATAGGTTGTTGTAGTTTTTCAAGCCTGCAAGTCCTTACTTTCCATATTCCTTAACACTGAAACACTCTTAAATATGGAAGAATAAGCATAAAGACTCATTACAAGCTCAGAGGGTATCTGTGCCCTCCATGCATCCAGTGTTGCTTACTCTTAAGTAAGTTCACATAGGCTAGGTGGCAGGCAGGCCTTGTTAGTCTCCTTGGGAGGGCTGAACAACTGTCACTCTTTCAATGCTTCTCCTTGTTTGATCTCCTAACTGAGAATCCCTGAGGAGGCTCAGCTCCAGAGGAGTCTTGGTGGTCCAATCTGAACAGATCATTTGCAGTGTGTGTGTGTGGGTGCATAGTGTGGGTTCACTTTATGCAGCCTGGCATCTGCAAGGGCAGAAGAGGGGAGTATTGGAAGAGAGGGAAAGGGTGGCTGGTGGCTTCTCCATCTCCCCGCCCCTGAGACTCCCCTGCCCAGTGAAGCAGTGGAGCACCAGGGATCCTGTTCTTTGGTGAGTCTTACCTTGCTGGCCTCTTTAAAGTGGTGGAAGGTCGGACACACCCTCTTCCTTTGGCCCCCCACCCTCTGTCTCTGTCTCTCTGAATTTCTTGTCTTTTTTCTCATTGATATCAGGGTGCTGAGTCTGGATGGGGAGCATGTTTTATGTTATTTTGCTGAGGAGAATGGCAGGATCTTGCTAATCCTCAAAGGGAACTTTTAGTTGCCAGAAAAAGAGGGGCAGAGTACAGAGGTTGTGTACATTTTGCAAAAATCAGAAACTCTTCACTCTGGGATGTTTGAGTCACTAATAATACCCTGTAGTCTTGCCTGCTTTAAATACTACACCTGTTGCTACCTTAGTGGCATATCTAGCATAAACAGCAGTTAGGGCAACCCTGCTCCTCCTCTAAATCTTCCATCATGGCTTTTTTGCTCCTCTATGGCATCGGCACCCAGGACACGTGTCCCACTTGCCCCACCTTAGATACACCTCCGGATTACCTGTCCTTGCTTGAAATTTTCTGTTGCGGGTGCTGTCTTAATCCCTTTCTGTTCTTTTTATGGATGACACAATTCCAGTTGAGATGAGTCAGAATCTGCCCATGCACCTTGCACAAAAACTGTGGCTGAGTTTCTATATCAAGGAGCAGAAGTGTAGTTTTATTCTCCCATTGTAGCAATTTTCAAAGAAATAATGATGTTAACCAGTTGTAGCATAAAGAAGGAAAACAGTTGGGGGAGGAATCTAAGCGGCATCTTTAAGGCTATTTTTGTGGATATCAGTCCACTTCCTCAGATACACTGACAGTCATATTAAAGCAGCAGGTTTTAAGAAATATTTGTACAGTAGTGGGAGTGTGACAGAATGTAATAGGATTCAGAAAGATGCAAATTGTTACGCTGGCCTTAAAACAGCAAGGATCTGTGTGAGGTGATATATCTTTTTGAAAGTATATGGTCAGGGTCATTCTATTGCATCCTATCCCAGTATGAATGTGCTTTGAAACCTGCGGCTCTAATTTAAAACAGTTTAAAAGCACTGATAACAATGAATAATAACGAGAATAAAAATACTCTGTGTGTGTGTGTGTGTGTGTGTGTGTGTGTGTGTGTGTACTTTCAAGTCACCTGTTGACTTATGGTGACCCCATGAATTTCATACCATTTTCTTAGACAAGGACTGCTCAGACATGGTCAGTTCCTTCCTCTGAACAATAGCCTACAGCACCTGGTCTTCATGGACAGTCTCCCATCCCAGTACTAATCATGGCTGGCCCTGTTGTCAAGTATTGGATAACGCACACTCCACAAAATGCACTCTGAGGTAGACAGCAGTTTATTTTCTGGAAAGCACAAACAGCACTGCACGCTTGCACAGACATTGGCAAAATTATGTTGAGCACACAAAGCATTCATTGGTCAAAGCCATGGCCATTTGCTGTTTAATTTCCATTTTAATGATATTGTCCAGGCCAAAGATTCACAGACCTCCCCCCAGTCACTTATGGACAGGGGGTGATGGGGGCGGTTTGCCCCAGGTGGCAATTTTTTAGGGGCATCCCGGCTCATAGCCCTGCCCCTGCACATTGTGGCCCCGCCCCACGCACCATAGCTCCCCGCCCCCCTCCACGCATTCCAAGGTCTACCACTGCCTCCCTCTTCTCTTAATGGTCATAGAGTCTCCATTCTGTGACATAACAGCATATGGTTTAGAAGGTCTTAAAAGGAAAAGCTAAGCAGTCACTTTGACAAAAGTAAAATTCTGGTTTTTGGGAGAAGCAGAAGTAAGCATAGAAAGTTAATACATGTAAAATTCACCTAGTTATCTGTCCTCCCCACCTTTTGTCATGTTCTCTATCCTGCTATGGCAGCCATGGAACAGAGGGGGACTCAGACCAGGGGAAGAGGAGCTGCCACCAAAACACTTGTATGACAGCTCTAGAAAGTTTCAAATGATGCACTGGGGAGGCCTAGTAAACCCATTGGTATGAGTTCACAGACGACAGTGGCGGAGCTTGGATTGTGTGGAAGGGGGGCGGGCAGAGGGCATGGCTATGGCGCATGGGGGTGTGGCTACAGTATGTGGGGCGGAGCTACAGTGCATAGGGGCATGGATGTGATGGACAAGGCATGGCTACAAAAGATGTGGTGGGGTTACGGCACATGAGGGTGGGGTTATGGTGCATGGGGTAGTGCGAGAAAGGAGCTGTGGCACCCCCAAAAAATTCCTGCGAGGGGCCAAACAACCTCCATTGCCCCCTCATCCTTATGCAACTGACAGACGACCACTTGAAGAATCACAGTTACAGGTAAGCAACCCGTTCCTCCATTGATGCTTTTGTTACCCTGATTTCTGTAGGTCCCGGGAGGGACACCTAAATGCGCTCCAAATATTACAAAGGTGGGGAATTTAGCTGAGAGTACAAGCTAGCACTACTAGAGGCAGGGTAATGTAGCGAGATTTTTAACCCTATGTGTATGGGGTCAGGCCACGACAAGAACTAGACATGGTTGTACAATTAGGAGATTTTATTGTAATATCCACAGTTCGGCACACAAGGAAACACACACTCACGTACTCATACAAGAATTATAGAAATAAAAAGTGAGGAAACTTGATAGGGGTTTTAAGCGGGTTTCTGGGTTGATACTCCACCTGATCCTGCAGTCCGGAGAAGAGAAATATTGTTCGAAGCTTGGGTTCGTGGTTTCCCAGCATGTGGAAGCTGAGAGGAGGCTCGCCAAACAGAGTGGCAGTGGTTTGGGTGCAATGCACGAGCATTCCGACAAGAAGCTCAAACTTGGGGTTTTTATAGGGAAGATTGTACCTGGAGGCTAGCCCTCTCCCGAGGGGAACAATAGGGATTTGAATGGAGACAAAGCCTCCAAAAGGTCAAAATCAGAATTGATGAGATTTGGCCAGCACTGCCAATTGTTAGAACAGTATGCAGATGCGGAGCGCTTAGCGTTGGTATAGAGCAGTGGTTCTCAACCTGTGGGTCCCCAGATGTTTGTGGACTTCAGCTCCCAGAAGCCCTGAGCATTGACCATAGTGGCTGGGGCTTCTGGGAGCTGAAGTCCACAAACATCTGGGGACCCACAGGTTGAGAACCACTGGTATAGAGCAAGCAGTTCAGGGCTAAGAGCCCTTGCCTTGCATTTGCCTAATGGTCGGCTATGTCTGGAGGGCACTACTGACTGTGCGACAGATAGTTGTTTACTGGCCTAGACCTAGTGTGCATAATTAAGGCCATGTGGCCGTGCCTGCCTACACAGGCTTTCCATGACCCTTTCAGACACGTGGAGTTCTTCTTATGGAGTGCCACATGGAAATATTAACCATAACCAATATGAAATTATAGACATTGGGCTTGGGCCAGATAACTGTGGTAACACTTTCCCCTTGGCCCTGTCTGCCCGCCTGCCTGCCCGTCCAGCTGGGATCTGCTTTTTTCCAGGGTTCTGTGTTTTTGAATGAGAGCCAATGTGGTGTAGGGTTTGAGCACTGGACTACAATCTGAAGACCAGGGTTTGAATCCCTGCTTTGCCATGGAAATCCACTGGGTGATGTTGGGCAAGCCATGCTCTCTCTCAGCCTCAGAGGAAGGCAGAGGCAAACTCCCTCTAAATAAATCTTGCCAAGAAAATACCACGATAGGTTCATCTCAGTGTCTCCATAAGCTGGAAACAAAACGCAAACAACAGTAATATTTTCAGTGGCCTCCTCACATCCACAGAAAAGCCAGTTTCCATCCTTCACTGCTGCTCTACCTATTTCCAGCAAAGCAGCTGAGCAGAGAGGGGTGGACATCATACCATGCACTTGCCCCATGGAGTGCTGCCCCTCTTTCAAGACTTTGTAAAAAGGCACACAAAGGGGTTGCTGCTCACAGCAGTGAAGCCAGACATCCTGTGACAAGGCCTACCAGGCTTGAGTATCTATTTATTCAGTCTATGTCCTGTCTTTCTCTTGACAAAGGATACAAAGGCAGCTGACCAAATGTAAAATAACAGTTTAGCTAAAAATTTACTATTACAACATTAGAAAACCAAACATCAGTGTTACTTAAAATACATAATTTAGAACCAGTTTTAAAATATATATTTTTTATTTTATTAAAACACTTCTATCTTGCCCTTTATCACAGGATCACAGGTCAGTGTGCAATGCAAGCAATTTTAAATATTTCCAGATTAAAAGCATAAATAATTTGAACAACATAAAAAAAACATATTAAGCACAGACACAATTAAAATCTCTTTAAAAGCAGCAGCTAAAACCATGTTAAAAAACTACAACAATTTAAAAACCATGTGCATATACACTTGAAATAAATTAGTCCCCAAAAGCTTTAATAAGAAGCCATGTTTTTGCTTGGTGCCAGAAAGAAATCAACAGTGGCACCAGTCGGATTTACAAGCAGAGGGCATTCCATGAAAAACGTGCAAAATAAAAACAGAAGCCCACTTCTTTGAACACTGCTCTGACATTGGATTAAAATTACTCAAAGTCTTGCCTAAATAAAAAGATCTTAACTTGCATCGGAAAGAGCTGGCAGGGGGGTTAACTGAACCTCCTGTGGGAGCGAGTTCCACAGAGTGGGAGCAGTCACTGAGAAGACTGTTTTCCTTGTTCTCCAACCACAACTGTGAAGGTGGTGAGATCAAGAGAAAGTCTTCCCTCCCCCAAAAAGAGATCATAGAATCATAGAGTTGGAAGAGGCCACAGGGACCATCCAGTCCAGCCCCCTGCTATGCAGGAACACACATCAAAGCACTCCCAACAGATGGCCATCCAACTTCTGCTTAAAAATCTCCAAAGAAGCAGACTCCACCACACTCCGGGGCAGCATCTTACACTGCTGAACAGCTCTGACTGTCAGGAAGTTCTTCCTGAGGTTCAGGTGGAATCTCTTTTCCTGCAGCTTGAATCCATTGCCCTTTGTCCTAGGCCCTTTTCACACGGCATTTTTGAAGCGAAAGGGCCCCTTGAGCGTCGCATAAATGTGAGGAGTGGTCTGCATGACGCACTCACATTTACGCGATGCTCAAGGGCCTGACGCGGACTGCACACACACCTTTTCATTTTCACCAAAATGCTGTGCAGTCGCGCATTGCTCCGGGGGCCTGCACACACTTACCTGGTGTGTGGTGCCTCAGGAGCCTGGCCGGTCGCGCATCCTCTCCTCAGTGCAACCTGGGTCGCAGGCTGCAGTGCGAACGGAAGAAGTGGGGTGTCGCGTGAGGAGGAAGGAGCTGTGGAGCTGAAGCAGCAGGGATGCGGCAGCGCTCCTTCCAAGGCTTCTTGCGTGCGAACGCCAACCCAGCAGCGCGAAAAGGTAAGGTGCAAAAAGGGCCCTAGCCTCTGGAGCAGCAGAAAACAAGCCCGCTCTCTCCTCAACATGACATTCGTTCAAATATTTAAACATGGCTATTGTGTCCCCTCTTAACCTTCTCTTCTGCAGACTAAACATCCCCAGTTCCCTGAGCCATTCCTCATAGGGCATGGCTTCCAGACACTTCACCATTTTGGTCACCCTCCTCTAGAAACGCTCCAGCTTGTCGATTTCCTTTTTGAATTGAGGTGCCCAGAACTGGACACAGTATTCCAAATCTTACGGGGAGATACGGTCTTTTGGATAGTAAAGGCCGGGCACAACCAAACTGATTTCCTATTGCAATCACTAAGGACTTTTCCACACTGCATAACCATTGAACTATGATTCCACTTTAACTACCACGGCTGCCTCCTGTGGAATCCTGGGGTTTGTAATCCTGGGAGGTACTAGAGCTCTCTATCTGAGACTGCTAAATATCACTCCCTGAACTGCAAAACCCATAATTCCATAGAACAGAACCATGGCAGTTAAGGTGGAATCATAGTGCAATAATTATGTAGTGTGGAAAGGTCCTAAGACATTCCTTTTCATTATAATCCATGCTGCCTGAAGTAACGTTGACCAATTTTGAAAACGGTAAAAATGGGTAGGCAAAGTTCTTAACAGGAAGGGTTGACAACTAGGAAGCAGCTGTTAACAAATTTGTGTTTTACTTAAATATTAGATGAAAGTACTGCTTTCTATTAATTTTAGCCATGTATTTATCCATAAACTTTATACACTGTCCACATTCATTGTCCACATAATGCACAGTTTTCTGTCTTTATGAAGGGCCAAACCTACAACATGTGGAATATTTTGGCATTTTGGTTCAGTCTGTATAGAAGGAAAAGCTTTCCAGTCTTCAAATAGGGGATAGCCCTTACCATAAGGGACACCTGACAACCCTAGCCTGAAGGCAGTTATAAAAGCTGGTCCATTTTGAAGTTTTAGACCAGGGCTAGGCAAAATTTTACCCCTCCAGAGGTTGCTGGACTGCAGCTTCCAGCAGCACTAGCCACTATAGTCAAGGATGAAGAATGCTGGGAACTGAGGCCCAAGAACAGCAAAAGGGCTGCACTTGGCTCACTTTTTCCTTAGAGATAAGTGTCTGGAAGGGAAGCAGTGGCTTGTTTAACATTCCTGGGCCAGCTCATTCACCAAGTAGGGATGATCACGCCTAGGTATTTACACACTACACAGATCTCTTTGTTGTGGCTGCTCTAGGACTAAGTAGGATACCTGGATGCTTTAGAATCCAAGCCAAGAAACTGATCTAAAGTCCTGTTTTAGGAACGGCAGCAAAAATTCTTAGCACTCAAAACAACAAAGGGGACAGAAACGCCAAATATTCTTAATTTGGAAAATGAAGAGTTGGCTTTTGAAGGACATGTGTCTTTCTCCTGGCAATGGGACCCAAAGCAGCTTACAAAAAAGGCTAGAACAAGCTAAGCTGAAAACCTCATAAATAAATAAATATGTTGCTAAACAAATTATCTCATTACAACACCATTAAATTTTAAACAACTAAGATCATAATGACCTTAAAGTGTAAATAGTGGCTAAGTCTAAATGCACAAACCCGTGGATTGGCCTAATCAAGGAAGGCAGGACTGTCCTGACTCCTGAGTTTGTAAGATAGGGCTGTTCTTAGTGGAAGTTGCCTATGGCGACAATTGATAACCACGACCGCAATGTGCAACGCTGCAGACCTAGTGGTGGTGTGTGTGTGTGTGTGGGGGGGGGGGGAAGCATGCCTCATTGAATTCAGTGGGATTAAACTGACAGTGAAAAGAGAAGACTACTGGAGGTTAACCTTTGTTAGTTTTGACGCCGCCCGTGCGCCAGAAGGAGGGGCCCCGGGCGGTTCAAGGCAAAGACTTTTTTTGTAAGCAACATGATTTCTACTGAACTTCCGGAAGAGGAGCCAAGGGATGCGGAATTTCCTGTATAAAAGCATGTGCAAGCAGCACCCTCGCCTGAGATAGCTGTCGGCTGTTCGCCAGGAGCGAACGAGGAGCCGCAACTGCTTCCCCAGGTAACTTCCGCGGATTCCTTTCCCGCCTGGAGCAAATGCTGCCTTTCCGCGCCGGGGGGAGTGATTCTCTTTCCCAGGAGTTTTTTTAAACAGAGGTTGGGTGGCCGCCTCTTTCGGGGAACCTTAGCGGAGGCTCCTTGCAGTGGGAGGGAGTGGACTAGATGCCTTTTGGCGGTCTCTTCTACCTCGAGGATTCCCAGCCCCTTTGCCCCTTCGCTTCCGCTCCCTTATCCTCCCCACAGCAGAGAGCCCAGCCCCCACGCCCCAATCTCTCTCTCTCTCTCTCTCTCTCTCTGTCCCCGCTGCGCGGCTGAACTGTGGATTCGGATTTTTTTTCTCTTCCTGCCCGCAGGAGCGCCACCCACTCCTGCAGCCTCCCCACTCTCCTCTGTTCCTGCCGGCTGGCCCCTCCCGAAACTGCAAACCCCAGGATTCCATAGGATGTTGAAAGTGGAATCATAGCGCTATAATAGGCTAGTGCGGAAATGGCCCGGGGGTGGCAAAGGGACCGGGTAGCAACAGCGGGAAGTGGCAGGGGCTCTCAGGCCCTGTTCGACACTTGGCCCATTTCCGCACCAGGCTGCTATAGCGCTATGATTCCAGTTGCAACATCTTATGGAATCCTACAGAATCCTGGAGTTTGCAATCCTGGGCCGGCCCCTCCCGAAACTGCAAACCCCAGGATTCCAGAGGATGTTGAAAGTGGAATCATCGCGCTATAACAGCCTAGTGCGGAAATAACTGCGCCGGTCGACCGGGGCCCCAAAGCAGCAGTAGCAGCAGCAGCAGCAGCACCACAGGGCTTATAAGCCCAGCGCCTGCAGCATCAGGTTTATGACCCCCTTGGGCGCAGGAGGGCTTCGCAGAATCCTCGGTTAAGAACCGTGGAGCTGGCCCACAATGAGCAGGTGGTCACAAGTTCTTTACACTTAGAAAAATTTTTCTAGAACGATATGAACGTCGTCTTTCTTTACCGGTTAGGAAACTTCGTTGTAGAAGTCGTTTTCTGATTGGTTCAAACATTTTCTCCAAAAGAACGACTCTGACTTAAAGTTGCTGAGCACTTACCGTCTCATGAGTGAAACTTTAGTTCTTTTATTAATTCCCCCATTTAATGGTAATTGATGGATCTGTTTTTAGTGGATTGCATTAGATATTGTGTAGAAGTCAGGAGAAGGTAGAGATTTGACGCTGAGACAGAATCCCATGTGTAGGGTGGCCCCCCAGTTGCAGCCCTTGAACTCCTATTACTCACCTGACCCTTTTGCCTTTAATCTGCCTACTGGGGCTCTTTCTCAGGCCAGAAGGTGACACAGAGAATGGACAAGTGCATGTGTTGATCTCTTGGTTCAGCATAGTAACTCATGGCTTACAAGTTCTTGAAACATCCAGAGATCTAGAAAAAAATTAAAAAGGAATGATTTATTGCAACAGATAAATATTAGCATTATGCTGGCTCCACATTCATTGTGATGCAACACCTCAGTTAAAATAACACTTCTCCCTGAACTCTTTCCATTGTCTCAGCTCCAACCAAATCAAAATCCCCATTTACGGTCCCTCACTATTCCTACCCCTTATCATTTCTCTGTTCCTGAATGGCCCTATCTCTGACTGTTCCTCTCAAATTTTAATTCATTCCTATCTTCCCTTGTCTCTATCTCTGTTTCTAAGTTGCCCTGTGTAAATGTTCACAGATAAGCCTCTGGTTTTGTATTCTTTCCCCTATAGGCCCTCTCACAGCATTCTTTACCCAGCTTTACTCAGGCTTGCCAAGCTCCCTTTCCCACAGGCACCCATCTTAGGCCATTTCTGCACGGCTGGCTCCTCCCCAGACTGCAAACCCCAGGATTCCATAGGATGTTGAAAGTGGAATAATAGCACTATAACCGTCTAGTGCAGAAATGGCCTTAGATTTACATTCATATCAGTCATTATACTCTTCTTTATAGAGAGCTGATGTGGTGTAATGCTTTGAGCACTGAACTAGGACTCCAGAAGATCACAGTCTGAATCCCTGCTGTGCCTTGTAAACATACTGAGAGACCTTGAGCAAGTAACACTCTCTCAGCCTTAGTGGAAGGCAGTGGCACACCTCCTCTTAATAAATCCTGCCCAGAAAAACCTAGGATAGAGTGAACTTGAAGGCGCAGAGCAATAACAAACCCCTCTTTCTGTCCAAAGTAGAGCCCGAAATATCTCCTAGTGGTATGTCAAAAGCAGTAATATTTTAAAATAACAATATCAAAAGGTGAAATATTACATGAAAATAATAGTGTTATGGCATTGAGGGGGTACTAAGTAAGAAAACATTCACAAAGATTATGGCATAAATCCTTGTTCAAATTATTTCCATTAAGCACAACAATAATATAGCACAAGAATAATGGAGTAAATCAGAGCACAAAAGAGACTTTAGTAATAGGTGGACACTCTTACATCCTGTCCCAGCAGTATATCTGTAACTATTTGAAGCTGAAGAAGAGAGAGCTATTCTTGCAGTCTACAAGAAGCAGAAGTAAAAGAGCAGGTTTGTAGAGGATACTTTAACCAGGTATATACCCATTAATTCAGCATTAACTTGAGGACACTGAGAACCAACTTCCTCCAAAAGCCCTCATGCCAAGAAGTTGATCAAGTTACTTTTTGGACCAGTGACCATCTTGGCTGAGGGCTTCTGGAAGTTGCACTCCCTAAAGTAACCTTTCCATGTTTGTTCCACCCCCACTCTCTCACGTTATTGACGTTAAAATAGTGGTTGGTTTCCGGGGTGGGGATAGGGGTAAGGATAAGAGAAAGCAGCACTTGCTACTTTCTCAAGTAGAGATCCTGAAGAATGAATCAATCTAATTTTGTAGACTTGGTGCCCTCTACACTATACAATTATAGCACTATGATTCTATTTTAACAGCCATGGAAACATTCTGTGGAATTCTGGGATTTGCAGTTAGGGGCGGTTTGTTTAGAATTCTTAGCCAGAGAGCCCTAGTACCTCACCAAAGATAAACCCCAGGATTCAACAAGATGTTACCATGGCAGTTAAAGAAGCGTCATAGTGCTATGTCTGTGTACTGTGGGAGGGCCTCAAATCAGACAGCACTCAAAAAGTATTGATGATGACTTTCAACGTGGGGAGTGGGTGAGGAGTCAGGCCCAGCAATCTTTTCAGTTTGATGCACTATTTGCATTTCCTTAAAACTTACGAAACCTTAAAAACTTTAAGGTTTCCTTAAAACCTAAGTTTTAACTTTTCCTGTTCAAGTATAACAGGAAACCCCCCCCCCCAAAACTAGAGTGGGAGTGTGGGTGGGATGTGCAGTAGTATTGTTGTAAAATCACATAGAGATGAATGTGGACTGTTTTTTTGTAAACATCTTTCTGAAAGAGAAAAGAGTAATCGGTTGAGGAGAAAAGAATGGCTGACTGTGAGAATCCCCTGAAAATTGCATCAAACAATGTGGCACGTAGTGATGGGAACTGTGGAAATGGACTAAAAACTTCAGAGCAAAGGAAACTGACAGGTGAGTTGTCAAAAATTAAGGAAATATCTGGTAAGCTACCATTTCTGCTTAATAATAATAATAATAAAAAAAGATTGAGACTGGGCCAAGAATAATTTTTTTTTCAGAGAGCTGAAGGAGGACTGGAAGCAAAACAGTTATTTTATGGTGTGGGTAATGCACCCAATTTTTGTTTAAAAAAATTAGATAAAAAATTCTCCTCAGATCATTCAGAACTGCTTGAAAACTGGTGAAAAATGTGGCTGTTTGTGTTGGTTCTCCCCAGTTATCTCTCAGACCTTTTAAAAAAAATGGATAAGGAATGGCCATTTCTTTTGGCTGAAAAGTGAAAGCAGACGTAAGGTCACATCTGTTCTGGGTCACTTGACACAAGCTGGTGTTTTCTGATGAGGGGGTGTATGGGGCAAAAAATGCCTGCAAGCCGCAGGGTAGTTGTTAATCCTTGTTTTTCCTCATTCTGTTAGTGACACAGTATGGCTTACATGCACAGATAGCTCCTTTTGTTTAGGGTGTGGGGAGCTGTTCTCTAGCTCTTTGTGCCCTGTCCAAAACCATCCTCGCCCTACATTTGCCAAGTCCTAGAAGGGATCTGCAGCTGTTCCTTACAGGAAGAGAGTGGGGAGGCTGTTCAGATGATGAAGATGCTGCTACTCTGGATTGAAATGATTTATTATGACCAATCAACAAAGCTACTTATAAATGGAGAAACAACCACAAGTTTTGCTATAAATAAGGGGATCCAGCAAGGGTGCCCTTTATCACCGCTATTATTTATAGCCATTTTGGAAGTATTATTGATTGCAGTAAATGAAGGCTCACAGATACGAGGTCTGAGAATAAAAAATAAGGAAATAAAATATAAAGCTTTTGCAGATGATGTAATCATATTTTTGGAGGAACCTCAAGATTCAATTTAGGTGTTGATGGACATTTTACAAAAATATGGACAAATGGCTGGATATAAGATAAATAGAGAAAAGACAATGATGATGACACTAAACATAACAAAAAAAGAACAAGCTGACCTGGAGAGAAGATCTGGATATCAAATAACTAAGAAGGTAAAATATTTAGGCATTATAATAACAAATAGAAATCAAGAATTATTTGAAAACAATTATTTGAAGATATGGAAGGAGATTAAAAGCAAAATGGAAAAATGGACAAAATAAAATTTATCTCTCCTGGGAAGGATAAATGTTTTTAAAATGTCTTTATTACCAAAACTCATGTTTCTCTTTCAGAATTTACCAATAATAGGAAGAGTAAAGATCTTTAAAGAATGGGAAAAAGAACTACAAAAATTTATCTGGCTAGGGGAAAACCAAGAATAAGATTTAAAATATTACAAGATACAAAAGAGAGAGGAGGATTTGACATGCCATCATTAAAAACTTATTGTCAAGCATGTTGTTTAGACTTGATCAAGGACTAGATACAAGTAGAAAATTCAACAATCAAAGAATTGGAAGGAATAAATAATAGGTTTGAATGGCACAGATACTTATGTTGTGACAAAATAACAGTGAATAAAGAGTTCAATAATCATTGCATCAGGAGGACATTACTGAAAGTTTGGTCACAAATAAAACATATATTTCATAGAAGGCTTCCAATGTGGACCTCACCTCAAGAAGCACATAAAATTGCCCTAACATAACAAGGAAATCTATTCACTTATCAAGAGTTGTTGAAATGGGAAAGGGGACAAGCCAAGAATGCATACTGAAGAAGAATTGAAAGCTTCAGGATATGAATTTGACTGGTTCCCATGGAGACAACTCAAAGAGAGATTTAAAATGGATCTAAAATTATACAGATTTGAAAGAAAAGAAAATGAATTAGATCTACTGGTGAGGGGGGACCAGAAGAAAGGAATTTCCAAATTTTACAATCTATTGTTGCAAAGAGAAATGGAATCAGAGGTTGTTAAAGATAATATGGTTAGATGGGCACAAAATATTGGTCATTCAATTGAATTGGACACATTGGTGAGGGCTTGGAAAACAGATATAAAATTTACACCAAGTTTAAATTTAAGAGAACTTTTATAAAATGCTATATTGATGGTATGTGACACCAGAAAGACTGCAAAAAACAAAACAAACAAAAACTAAAAATGGAAATACAAGATGTTGGAAATGTGAGGAAAAGGTGGGGTTGTTTTTTCATATGTGGTGGACCTGCAAGATAGCAAGGAAATTTTGAAGGAAATACATGATGAAATTCAAAGAATTTATAACTTAAATTTTGAGATGAAGCCAGAATTTTATCTGTTAAATATATTAGGGCAACAAGGAGAAATAAAGTGTCACCAGAAGACACTGTTATATCTGATAACTACTGCAAGACTGATATATGTGCCACGTTGGAAAGACAAGAAATATATTGATATAGAAGAATGGAAATTTAAAGTCCTGGATATGGTTGAGATAGAAAAGTTAACATTTTCTTTGAAAAATAAACCTATCCAGAACTTTGAAAGGGAATGGAGAGAAGTTTTAAACTGGATAAAGACAAAGTATAAGAAAAGAAAAAGGAATAAAGTAAGATTGTATGTAATGAAATGCAACAACGTAATAAAATAACGTAACAAAGCATCAATGTAGTAACATAAGATGTAACAATGTAAGATCATCTTTTCCTTTGACTTTGCAGTAACAATGTACGAATGGCATGAAATAAGCAGATTCAACTGGATGACAAGCTTGGAAGTGGGAAAGGGTTTTTTTTTATTTTCAAGTATAAACTTTAATAAAAATATTAAAAAAAACTAACAAAGAAAAAACAAGAATATTAACCCAAAAACAGAAAGCAGGAAGAATTAGAAGAACTGTTAAAAAACACAGGATTCAAACCAGACAAGAAAATAAAATATTTGGGAATCTGGGTCTCGAAGCAAAACAATGAACTGTTTGAAAGTAACTACAAGTCAACCAGGTCAGAAATTTGAAAATCCCTACAAAATTAGAAAACTTTAACACTATCGTTGTTAGGAAGATTAGCAGCTATAAAAATGAATATTCTGTCCAAACTAAATTTCCTTTTCCAAAATCTACCAATTATAACAAATGATAAGCCTTTTCGAGAATGGCAGAAGGACCTCTCTAAATTTATTTGGGAACAGAAGAAACCCAGGATCAAGTGGAGGATTTTGACTGAGAAAAAGGAAAAGAGAGGCTTTGGACGCCGGATTTTAAAGTTTACTATTACGTGGATGGCTTGACTTGGATTTGAGAATGGATAACACTTCAGGATAAAAGACTACTTAATTTAGAAGGTTCAGGCCTCTGTATGGGCTGGCATGCATATATGTGGTACGGTAAAGCCAAAACCGACAAAGGATTGTTACCACTGTGTTCTGGCCTGGCCTTTGGTGAACCAAAAATATCCTTTTTGATATCGCAATTCGGCCCTACTCTGCCACCAGCCAAGTGTTTGTGAGGCCCGCTGAACAAGCGCGAAGCTAGGCATGGCTACTACTTGCTGCTCTGACCAAACCAAGCCAGATATTGCCAGATCTGCTTTAGGAGACCTCCCGAAACAACACCTTCATTACAAATGCACGCTACCACAAAGGGATCCTCTGCCCTGAGAGGACACCCTGGTGAGCTAGATACTTAACTGCCGAGCTAGCCGCATCTACATACCGGCCATACCATTGTCAATTCGGACTCTAACTTAATCATGCAAATTCTGACCTTTCGGAGGCTTTGTCTCCAACCCAAAACTTATTGTTTTCACCCCAAGACCAGACTAGCCTGCGGTTGTTCTTTCTCCTATAAAAATCCCCCGCTTTTGAGAGCTCTTCGGAACTCTCGCCAGATCGCCTGAACTTCATCCTGCCTTGCTGCCGCTCGGTTCAGCAGATTCCCCTCGGCCGCCACACCGGGTTTCTTCCTCTTCAATTGGTCTCTCCAGGACTGCAGGACAGGTGGCGTATCACCCATTCCCCTTGAAACTCTCTTTTCCTTTTCTAGTTAGGAGTGTGTTTGTGCTTTTCTACAATAACTGTTTAATAAATCTTAATTATTGTTTGAACCATTTGCCTCCTCACTGACCTGACGCTGTAGACATAGGGTAAAAGATCCTGCTGCGTTACCCTGCCTCTCGTTAGCCAAGAGAGTGCTCCAGCTAATTTTTCCCATCTTGCTAGGTTTGTTGTTTGGTTGTTTGGGCACCCCTCCTGGGACCCCCAATTCACAGGGTAACAGGATTTTGAAACCAGTACATAAAAAAATCATTGTTATCAATATGGCTAAAATTCGAGAATAAAACCTATAGAAAACTTCCACAATGGCTACCTCCACGTGAAGCCTTGTATGACAGATGGAGGGACCCTATCAAGAAATGGATCTGTTACAAAGATATGTTAATTGAAGAAAATAACCAACATTACAAAATGAAATCAAGAGAGGAGTTAGAAGCAGCAGGGTTTAAATGCCACTGGTTTCTCTACAGATAACTGAAAGAAAGATTTAAAATGGACTTGAAATTGGAAGAGTTCAAATCTACCTCAAAATGCAACGAATTTGAGAAAGTAATATGTGAATCACCAGAACAGTTAACATCCAAGTTCTATAAAATGTTACTAGAAAGATAATTAGAATCAGAACAAATTAAAGAAACTATGATCAGATGGGCCCAAAATACTGGTCATGAACTAAACTTTGAACAATGGGAAAAAAGTTGGATGGAAACACAGAAATTCCCATTAGCTCAGTCATTGAAAGAAAACTACTTAAAGATGATGCACAGATGGTACTTGGACCCAGTGAAATTTAGTAAGATATATAAAACCAAAGGAAACAATTGTTGGAAATGTGAAACAGGAAACGGAACTTTTTATCATTTTTGGTAGTCTTGTGCACGAGCAAAAACATACTGGAAAAAGATCCAAAAAACTATGTCCAACATGCTTCAAAGAAACAACCCATTGACACCTGAAATTTTTCTATTAAATATTAAATTTTTCTCCATACACTGGAGAAACCCGCAAAACTCAAATTTTGGAGAATAATACTATACATGATCACCGCCGCCAGAGTCACATATGCTAAATTATGGAAGAACAAACAGATACCACAAATAGAAGACTGGTTATTCAAACTCGCAGAATATAGAGATTTAGACACTGACTGCGATGTTAAAAGGGAAATCACAAACTAGAAAAGAGGAGGAATGGAACTCCATGGAGGACTATATTTTCAAGCGGGAAAATGACCTAAAAGAAATCTAAATCTGACATTGATAATTTTATAGGTTCTCAATTTGTTGATAAATGCTATAAAAGACAAACAGATCAGTTTAAGTGACAAAATATTACTGCTTATCATACTTTAAGTTACAGAAGAAAGGAATAACTAACTTAAATCAGTTAACAAAGACAACACAAAACAAAACAAACAAAAGGGTAACTGATACAGTACACAGCAGACTCTCTTAAAGCAGCAGATATCACAGAGCAAACAGTAACCTAACAGAATTAAGAAACGTAAATAAAGTGAGGTTGAATAAGGATGTTGATAATAAACTGAACTAAGGGGAAGCAGGGAAGTACCAGAAGTTGTAGCTGCATTTTCTGTAGCCTATGATGGTTATATTCAACAAGTCATGTCTATTTGCAGTGTGTGTTTAGTCACAAGTCAGTTTTTGCTCTGTAGAGATGAATGATATATTGCACCTGCCACCTAGATTGTTTATCTTTTCCGATGTCGATCTTTATTCATTATTAGTATTACTGTTGTTATTTTCACCTTTTATGTTCTGTTCTTATTATAATTTTATGTTTAAGAAAATAATATAAAGATTATATATTAAAATAAGCCACTGTTTTAACAGATTTTAAACTCTTGTTTTAACTGTCACTTTACTTAAACTGCTTTTAATCTCTTTTAATTATTACTATTGTTTAAAATGGTTTCAGACTGTTTCATTTGATTTCTGTGCTCCTTGGATATAGAGTGGAATTTATTTAGAAAAATAACTACAGTATTTTACCCCTCTCGTAAATATATAGAAAATGGGAGATATTAGGGTCATTTCAAATTGGGTGAAGTAACTTGCCTGAGGGATTGTTCTGAAAATGATTTTTGCCAGATTTTATTGTATTAGAACTATACACAAAATAATTTGTTGATTCCCATAGTCTATTGTTCAGATATTTTTATTGTAGTTACCTAATATAGCATATACCACCTTCTCCTTGGTAGGGTTACTTGCAGATAATTCCCATCAAGATCAATGTGTTTTCAGGCTGGAGTCTCGCATGTCCTTCAGTTAATTTTCTGATGCCTTTGTATTCTAATTTGCTTAAAATATGCTGCTTTTCTGCTGTACTTTGTTGCCCAGTCATAACTCAGTGCGGGAAAATTTGTTTCTCTCTACTGTCTTCTCAAAGGGCTAGAAAGAGATCTGAATTTAAGTTATGTTCCTGCCAGATCTCTCCTTCAGGTTACTCTGTAGGAGAAGCCTAAATGGGGAGTGAGGACTCTGGTAATTTTACTGGGTTGCCTGATCCCTGGGATTGCCTAATCTTTTTCTGCTCTGTTTTGGCAGTAAAAAGTTGAAAAGGTTCTGGGCATTTTTCTGACCTAGTGTTAATAGTATGCTTTGTAAAGCAGAGGAGAGGAAGTGATCCAGATAACTTGAACAGTACTAACGAGCCATGAGGAAAAGGAGAGGAGAAAAAGTTTTCATGGCATGTTTCTGCTTTTCTAGAAAAGCATCAAATTTATATAAGCTGTGGTCTTTCTGGTGATTATCATTTTTAGATATGGAAACATGTGATTCTGTGAGTGTATGTACATTCCCAGCCAGTTGTACATTGTATAAATTAGGGATGGGCACAATCTGGTCCTCTAGGTGTTAGAGTGCTACTCCTGCCAGTCCCAGCTCGGATATCTAACGGTGAGGAACACCAGAAGTTGCCATGCAACCATGTTTGGAGGACTGCACTTTACCAAGTGTGATATAAACCCGAAGTGTACTTAGCTCACTGTGTTATGAACCCCAAATCATGCAATGGTGCACCTTTTGATGCATATAGAATTGTAGAATCATATGAAACTTATGATTCTGTGGACCAGCATGTGGTGCTTATTTTTAGATATTGAGGGTTATGTATGGGTCCATGTGTCTGTGTGCATAGCCAGTTGATCATGATATAACATGCAGTGAATCACAGTAGTTATGCACTTTATTGTGGGAATCTGCACTCAACATGAATTTCTCATTCTTTTAGCTAGAAAAATCAAAGCAAAATGGGGGAAAAACGCACTTTCAAGGCTTTGATTATTTTAGTCCCCGTCCTCGTCCTCGTTGTTGTTAACGTCATTGGTGAGTCTTCAGCCTCTTTCTTATCTATTCTGTTTGGCTATCTTCTGGTTGTCATTGTTCATTTCTGGAATTAAAGGATTTGCTTAGTTTTCCCTGCCACCAGAGTGTGTGTGTGTGTGTGCACACACACACATGCCACACCTTCAAGTTGCCTTTCTATTTATGGTGAGCCCACTAATTTTACAAGATCTTCATAGGAAAATATTATCCTGGCAGATACATCTTTCTTTGTATTTGCTGAAGCAATGCAAAGTCAGATGTAAGAGATGGCATTAGCTGACAAGCAAGGTGAGCAATTTCA
The DNA here is from genome assembly GCA_948472985.1 of Iguana delicatissima. Classification (NCBI taxonomy): domain Eukaryota; kingdom Metazoa; phylum Chordata; class Lepidosauria; order Squamata; family Iguanidae; genus Iguana; species Iguana delicatissima. The sequence goes on along the minus strand of CAOKZL010001491.1, from coordinate 271,881 downwards.
GTGCTGTCTGCAGTTATTCTTCTTGCCTCATTCCTTCCCCCAGCACCCACCCCCAACCTGGCCTGACTTCCAGTCTCTGAATTCAGTTAGGTGAAAAACGTCTGAGGAGCAGATTGGGGTAGAGGGAGAGAAAAGACAGAAGTATATTGATTTCCTTGTAACCTTCCAATTCTCCTCTGTAAATGTTGTCTGAGATTCTATATTTTGTCACTTTACAAAATTTACACTTTACATTTCTGCACTTTGTCAGTTTTCAAATCCATAGCTTTGTTGCAGAAATGCAATGAAACCCTGTTAGTGAAATGTAAAGAGGTGCATCTGGGCACTGGCCAGAATTTTCTGTTGGTCATTGGGCACTCTTCATGCACTCCGGCATTTTATAGCTGGTGTCTGGGTGCTCCTCAGTATCACCATGATGCACGTTGGTACCCCTTGTATAGTGGGGCTGTGGCACATCAGTCATTCCACCAGCTACCAATACACAATGAACATTTGCATGTTGAAATGTCACAGTGGTCCCTGGGTGAATACAGACATTACAAAACTACTATTTCCTGTGCATGTAAGTCCACTTAGGAAGGATCAAGTCCCAAGAAGAATGCTAGCCAACGTCTTTGAATTAATATTTTCAGGCAGACAAGGCTGTGGATAATGCTAGTTTGCCTCATGATGTGTAGTCCTACCTTCAGTTTTTGCTAACGCCCCCCCTCCTTTGGTGGCATTTTTTCTCTCACTTCTCTCAGCCACTAGCACTAGTTCATTGAGACTGAGGGAGGCTCTGCACAATCAAATGCTATTAGCATTTAAATCTGCAGTCTCCATCTTTCTCCCTACTGTCCTGAAACTGAAGGCCAATCAGGATGCAATGTTAATTGCATGAAAGCAGTTAATATGCTCCATTTTTTAAAAAGTGAACTGCTGGTACAGAAGAACCCTGAGCATATTCACAGCCACAGAATGGGTGGGAGGGAGGTTAGTTTTTCTTCCCGTGTATTCCAGTGAAAATCCCATACCTGAAACTGGCATTAACAGAAGTGGCATTGGTGGGTCTAGTAGCAGCTTGAAAGGAGCTTTTGTCCTTTGGGTCTGTGGCAAGAGGGAAAAATGGTTAAATGTCCCCCCAAGTTCCAAAATCTGGATAAATTTGACTGATTATATGGCTGCCACCTATATTTGTCCTACATTAACTTTTTAAGGGCAGGTTCACATAGAGTGCAATCTGTTAAATTCATTTTGAAAGTCTCTGGCTGCATGGGCAATGAGGCAGATTTTTGTCCTCTGCAGATATGATCACAGCCTAAGTTGGTAAAAGGTACTTCTAGTCATTGAAGCCATCTATGTCTGCTCAGATAACACAAAATCCATCAGATCTTCCAGTTGCAAACGTGTTCCTTTAAAAGCAATGTGATCTGTAAAGTGAGACTTACTGAATTGAGCCCAGGGACTGAATTCCAGTTTGGGAGAGCTGAGTGTGTTGCATTCCAAGAGTGGTGGCAGGGTGGGAATGAAAGGTAGGGAGAGGGTATGAATGGCACATAATTGGAACAAAGCAAATAGATGGTGTCAGAAGTAGTTCTATCAGTTCCCCAGCCTGCAAAGCAGAACTTAGTTCAGCGCAACAGCTTTGGCACCTTCAAATTCTCTCTTATTAATAAAAATAATAAGTGGAAATAGTTTATGGATCAGATGGGGGAGCCCTTGTGGGTCTGAGGTTCTCCATTCCTGAACTAAATTCATGTTACTTTCTTAGTTTTAGGTGTGGTGCTGACCAAATCATCATCTGGCCCGTGCCCAGTGACAACTGTTCTCTCTTGCCCTTCAGGGTGGGTTGGATATGAAGGCAGATGCTACTATTTCTCTGATGCTGAAGGGACTTGGAACTACAGCCAAAGTAATTGCTCTGCATACAGTGCTTCTCTGGCTGCAATTGAAAATCAAAAGGAAATGGTGAGAGACACTTTTAGGTTAGACAATATGGATTTTGTGTGTGTGTGCGTGTGTGTGTTTGCTTATCTGTCTTAGGATGCACAACTTCAATTAGTGTTCAAGAAGCATTCAAGAATGAACATTTTTTAAAAAGCAATCTTCCTCCTGGGTGAGATTACAAGACTTTCTGCACATTCAGTGACTTTTCTTTTTTGCATCCCTGAATTTTTTTAAAAGGAAAAACAATCAATGATAGAAAAAAATACCCCTATGATTTTTACACTGAAAACCTTGCATTTGGTACAAAAGCATTTTTTGTAGCAAAAACTGTTAGTTGCTGATTGTTGGTTGTACCAATGAATATTTTTCTTTTTACAAAAAGTTCCAAAATGTGAAAAATGTCATGGAAGTTGACCATTTTCTCAGTGTGCATGTATGTGTGTGTGTTGTCTTAATGCTTTGGAATGTTTTAATGTTTTGAATGCTTTAGTGTTTTCTCATTCAGGGCAAGGAAATTGGCAAATATTGTTTACATTTCTCTTTCTCTCTCTCTGTGATACGAGAAGTCAAACGAGATGGATGGGTTATTCTTACTGTAGTGATCACGCATAGACATAGATATAGTGCCTATTTTCACAGCACGTACCTTTTTATTCACATGTACTTCCATATTCACACACCCACTCTTGCACAGAGCAAAGAAACAAGCTTGCGCACATCCATCTATTTGCCCATCCATCCAACCATTTCTGCAGCCTAACCAGGATTTATGTTGGAAATCAACCTATCTAACATTGAGCATTGAGCAGAGCAGCAAAGCAGAGCAACAACGTTGCTGTTGAGCAGAGCAACAAAGACTGAATCAGCCTTCCATTAAAGTGCTGGCTCCCAATGCATTCAGTATTGAGTAAGCAAAAAAGGTCTCCAGTGAAATGGATGATGGTCCCAAATATCAGCAGACTCTAGAAAGAGACATAGCTGAACTCTGCTGACCTGAAAAGGGGCTACCGTAAGTGAGGTGATGTAGACTGCAGCCACCCTTTCCAGAAGTGTCTGTGGGCCCACTTTGTGCTGCAATATCATACCTCCCTCCTTTCTGCATGCACGTTGTACCCGCTAGCTGGAAGTTCTCAGCAGGCAAGTGTTCTCTCAGGCTTACTGTATGTTGACCACAAATCTGTTGGTGACATACATGTATATTAAGTCTGAGTTACATGCATGTATATTTCCTTTCAGAAGATGCACAGATTACTGTTCCCTAGTCCCTTATGATCTGTCTAAAGTTGCCTTCTGCAGTTACCAAGCCCCTGAGGGTCACTGCTGCTGCTGTTTATTTTGGAGTGGGGGTGCTCAGAGGAAGAAGTGGCTAGTTTGGGCTTACAAGGGAAATGGAAAGAAAGCTTCTCTCCTAGATGGAGTGTGTGTTCATTTCCCTTCCCCTTGCAGCTGAGATTTGCTGTTTCTTCTTCTTCTGAGTCAACCCCTTTGTAAACAGCAGCAGCCCCTGGGATTAGCAGCTGCTGGGTCAGAGGGTGGGCATGGAGCTATGTGGGCCTCCTTGATGCTTCTGTCTTTTGGGTTGGGAGAGTAAAAAAAAACACACAACTCCTCCTCCATTATGAAGCACAGAAAGACCAAGGCCCTTTCTGCATCTTACCTGCATCCTGTGATGTCCCAGCATCATCCCAGCAGTGCCTTTGCTGGGATGGAAGTGTGTCCCAAGTGCTCCCCTCTGCACCCGGGCAGCTGCCAGCAGATAGTAGTGCTTGGGACATGCTTGTCCCTCCTGCAGTGCAGCCGGCCTCTTCCTGACCTGCCTATGGCATTGTGGTGTGAAAGAGGCCTATTACTAGATTTTTCCCCCAGTAATATATAATGTGCAATTGCCACAGCTGTGGATGCAACAGGAGCAGGACTGCAATGGCATCGTGTGGTAGGACAGGCTTCAGTGCATCCCCATGCCGGGATGGGGCCATAGTGCAGAAAAGGCCTCAGTGAATTGCAAATAACAAGGATTCTAAACTCTGAGAAAAACATATCAACAGAAGCTCAGGTGAATAACAACCTCTAAAACTCAACAGTATGCAGTAAAAATGGCTTCAATATAAATAAATGTTTTATTTGTCTGAGAGTTTTCTTTGTTATTAATATTACAGGATTTTATCATGCGGTACAAGGTCCGTGCTGACCATTGGTTTGGGCTCTGGCGGGAGAAAGAGGATCAGCCCTGGAAATGGACAAATGGTTCATTTTTCAATAAATGGTGAGTGATATTCTTTCCTTTAACCCAGAAAAAGAGTAGGGCTCTGGAAGTAAGGCAGGGGTTATGACTTCACTTCCCCTCTCCTCACTCTCCATTTAGGATTGCTCTGTTAAATTTGCCATTGGGTAGTTTGACATCCTTTCAGGCACCAGCTCAACAGAGACTTAGTTAATATACAGTTCTCCAGCATGGGAGAACAATTAGATGTTTTCTCCTGTTCTCATCTTCAGTGTTCCTTCCCTTCAGGACCTTTACCTCAAAAGCATCTTCTGAACAGCTTCTGTTGGGTCTCTTAAGAGACTGTTACTGCTTCCAATCTGAGTCTTTTAGTATTGCCCTTATTTGTTCTATTTGTTTTCTTTGCTTGGGATAAAAATATATCCCCAATAGCAAAAATAGTCAATTTTTTGGAACAGTTTTTCCCCAGCCTTCTTTTATCTATTAAAACAACACTGTTCCTGGGAAGTGGCTGAAATCTGAGTTGTTACAACTTGTAACAATGTCATAAAATGCTTAGTTCTAGTACTGTTTGAATTCTGCAGCAAAAGTATGTCCCTGGCAAACTAAAACGTTTGAGTGAGTCAGAGTTAGCGCATGTCACAATTATATAAACCCTTTGTTACATCACAGTAGTTCCATTTGTGTTAAGAACCAGTGTAAAGTGGGTAAAGACAACATAATTTGTTTTCCAAAATGTAAATCTGAACGTAGAGGGACACTTCTCTGCCTTTTGCATTAACTGGAGTGTGAACATTCAGGCTGAAATTTGATGAGATTTCTTCCTGATTGTCTTGATCCTCTAATCCCATCTTTTGTCAGAACGGGGTGATAAAAGACCCAAAGATGAAGATAAATTTCTGGAGATCTTTCAACTCTTCCTTTTTCAGCTTTGTGTCTGAGTCAAAAATCCTTTGTTTTCTGGAGATGGAAGAATTTTCTCTGCACACACAATCTTAAAATAGATTAAGATGACCTATTAAGAATGGCTGACACTTTGTTAGTAATGCATGCAAGTGTACCTTCACCTTTATGTCTGCAAGTGTGGGGGGTTTGAGTCATTGTCAAGGTTGGTATTTCTTTCACCCTCTGCATCAATCTGTGCCCCCCTCCCAGGATTCAAGATCCTTCTTTCTAAAGCTTTTGAAGCTTCAGTAATGGGGAGCGAGAAGGATCTTACTCCCCACTTCAGACGCTGCAGACTCTTTTATACCCACTGACACAAAAGCCTCTAGCTTCAGGAAGGGGATGTAATGAGGATCCTGTTCCCCTTTTCCAAAGCTGCAGATGGCAAAATCACAAATGTGAAGGGCCGACTCTACTTAAATGGTTAAAACTGTCTATTTGATTCTGTCCAGAAATTCTGAAAAATAGATTGGGGTATAAAATTGATTCCCACACTTCAGACTTGACTTGAGACTTGACTTGAAAGTATCTTGCAAGAACTTGAGACTCAACTTGAGGCTTGAAGGTAAAGACTTGAGACTTGACTTGAGACTTGGAGTAAAAGACTTAAATACATCACTGCAGAATAATTACCTTTACCAGCAGGTGAGGGCTGAATATTCTGGAAGACTGGGTTGCTCCTCTTACTTACTCCTAGCAGGCATAACAAAGAAAGACTTTCCTCCCTACCAGATGGGAGGAGCAACCTCCTGGAAGTCAGTCTTTTTCCTGCCTGTCACTCCTGGAGGATGTGCTCATCTGAGCTTATTGTCGCTACAGGTGTTCCAAATGCCATGTAGAGGAGGGAGTGGGCTTGTTTTCTGCTGCTCCAGAGACCAGGACAAGGAGCAATGGATTCAAGCTGCAGGAAAGGAGATTCCACCTGAACCTTAGGAAAAACTTCCTGACAGTCAGGGCTGTCTGGCAGTGGAATATGCTGCCTCGGAGTGTAGTGGAATCTCCTTCTTTGGAAGTTTTTAAGCAGAGGCTGGATGGCCATCTGTCAGGAGTGCTTTGAGGGTGTTCCTACATGGTAGGGGGTTGGACTGGATGGCCCCGTGGTCTCTTCCAACTCTACATTTCTATGGCCCTTTCCACATGGGCATATTGCCCGCGCTAGGGCGACCTCCCCAGGAGGTCTTCTACACCGCGAGGTGCGCGAGGGCAGTTCGCAAATGGGAGGTTCTAAACCTCAAACTGCCCTCGCGCAGCCGCGGGGGTGGCACTGCGAGTCTTATAAAAACCACTTCTCAAATGGTTTTTATGTGACTTGCACGTGTTGCCCCATCGCCGCGCCCCGTTTAGAACTGCAGGGATGCGTTAGCGCATCTTTGCAGAGCTGCCCGGGGGCGGGCTTCCGGCTGGCACGCTGCCCTGATTGGTGGAGCGCCGCTGGAAGCCGGCGGCTGCCATTTTGGGCGCTGCTAACGCCGCCGAAATTCGCCGCCGTTTGGAGCGGCGAACGTGCGCTCTCCGCGGGGACGGAGCAACCCGTTTAGCGGTAAGCTCCGTTCCTGTGTGCGCCCCCCCCGTTTACCCACCCCGCGTGTGGAAAGGGCCTATGATTCTATGATTCAAAACTGTTTTTGTAGTCTTTGGCATCTTCTATGGTTTTTCCTGTCTCTCATTTCTCATTAAAAAACAAAACATACTCACTATCATCTTTTCTCTGCTCAACCTTCTAGCTGCTTTAGATCTTTCTTAACTTCCATCCTTGCATAGCCCCTCTGCTCTCCCCCACCACCTGGAACACAAAGGAAAGGAAGGAACTGGCATAAGGATCACAAGGATGGAGGAGAGAACCATCAGCAAAAGCAGTGACTCCTCTGGCCTCCACATTCTCTTCTCCTTCTCATGGTGGGACTAGACAGGCACCAGTGGAGGGTGATAGTCCTGTGGAAGGGGATATTCAGCAGCACCCAGGGAAGGGAATCTCTTCTCCATTGCGGCATGTACCCGGCACCAGTGTCCAGTCTGTGCCAAGACAGAGGACTTGGAAGCGCTCTGGAATAGCAAGTCTGAGGGAAGGTGTGAGTAATAACAGAGCTCTCCATCCCCAGGGCTGGAAGAGAGCCATTTCCAGAGCTGTTGGAATGGATCCAGGCCTTGTTAGCTAGAAAAACAGCTGCGATGGGTGTAGCAGTGCTGCTGGGGAACAACAGGGAATCCAGGAGGCCAGAGAGGGGGTAGGTGGGTACTTGGTCTTTCTCCCCTTCCTCCTCTGTATTGCCATGCATGCAGGAGCCCCAAGCGACAGAGAGAGAACTGGTTAGCTCCAGGGAGGTGTATGGTGGCCATAGCCCCTGCTGACTATCAATTGAACTTTTGTGCCAGGGCTGCATGGGAAGAACCTGAGTCCTCTTCCAGTGTGAGTGGCTGCCATTTTGACCACATGGCAATGAGTTGGACTAGTGGCGGGTGGGTCTTGGCCTCTGATCAGATGCAACCTTGCAGCAGAAGCCACCCCCTGGAGCTGCAGGAAGTACAACCAGGAGCAAACAAGGTCCTTTCTTCTTAGAAAAGGAGTAGGAAGATGAGGCCTCCTATGCTGCTTCTTTCAGTGCTGAAGAAGGAGAACTATCTTCAGATGAAGGGGAAGGGGAGAAGGAACAGTCCTCCAATTCTGTTTACCTTTTTTGATTAGAGGATTTCCAAATGCTCTTAAAGAAGATATTCAGAGGCCTAGGCCTGACTCCGCCAAAGCAGCGCCCCCTCAAAATCACAAACTGCCTCAGATAACTGAGGATTGTTTTCCTACTGCAGCCCCTAATACATGAGAAATGTCCTTCCCAGCCAATCTCATGCAGGTGGTAAGGGAGGAGTGGGGCAAACCAGCAGCAAATTGGCCTAGCCCTGATACTGCTAAGAAACTGTATAACTTGCCCAAGATTGTCATGGATGAGCTGCAGGTCCTCTTGATAGATGCCCCCATATCGGCAGTTGTTCCTTCTGCTGTTTTTTTTTTCCCTGCAAAGATGGCAGGTCACATCAAAAACATCTGAGGACAGGAGAGCAGAAGCAGCTCTCAAGGGAGTGCATGATGCTATTTCGTTGGTCATCAAGGCAGCTGCCGTTGTTTCCGTGGTAGCAAGGGCCTTCTTCCAAAGGAGTAGGGATCTGTTAAAGGACATTCCGTCCAATGAGACCAGGGTCAGACTGGGCCTCAACAAACTGATGAAGGCTGCAGCTTACTCTGAAGATGGCATGCTAGATGCAGTGCAGTTCTGTGCTAGAGGCTAAACAGCAACAGTCGCAGTCAGACACCAGCTGTGGCTGAAAAACTGGAATGGATGCCAAGTCAAAACAGCACCTGACCTTCATTCCCATCTTGGGAAGCAGAATCCTTGGGGAATCTCTGGAATCAGTGCTAGTAGAGAGCAATGATAAGAAAAAAGTGCTGGCCTCAGGGAAAAAGATGGAAAATAGAAAACAGTATAGACAGAACCAATCTTCCTTTTGTACCCCCATATCCCACTTTTCTTCTACCCTCAATTCTTCCTTTCAAGCCAGAGACTCCAGAGCCTACAGACCTCAATGGCGGGAGCAGAGGTTCCAGAAAAAGATCAGTCTTCAAATGTATCTGGCAGACACCATCCCAACAACAACATGACCCAACAAAGGAACCAACATTACTCCACCGGTAGGGGCAGACTTTGGGAATTTTGCACATGTGGGAGAGTTCCACCTCCAACCAGCAGGTGATGGATACACTAAAGTATGAATATTGAATAGAGTTCTCCAGGAGACCACACAAAGTGTTCATCGTCTCTCTTAAGTCCAGAAACCCAATGAAACACTGTGTCATGCCCTGCCTTGGAGACACTGACAGCGAGGAGGTGGATTCTGAGTCCAAGGCAGAAGCTTACCAGAGGTAGGAGCTTCCCCAGAAGCTTGCCCAGATGAAGAAGAGAATAGACAACAACAGGGGACTGAGGAACAGATAGAGGATGAGATAACAGAAACACTTACCCTGCAAGAGAGACGCCAGCAGAGGGAGGGGCTGCGCTGCTCGGCAAGTTTAAGTAGCAAGCAAGCCCTAATGAAGGAACACCTGTTGTGACAACATCAATAGATAAAAGGGTTTCAGCTGGCCTTTCCTTCCAAGGTCAGCAACTGATCTCTTCGGTTGTGAAACCCTACTCTGTTCTCTTGCATCTGGATTACCTGGAGACTCTGCCTGTTTTGACTATGAATAGGACTTGCCTTTCAGATTTGTTTTTTTCAGGACTAAGCTCTGTTTGGGACATTCTCCAGCTCTTGCTGTGTGAGTAAAAACTGTGCTGCTGTTCATGATTAATTGCGACATGACACACCGCCTTCTACTGGAACCCAGATATCATCTGCTCTAGTTAGGGGCAATAGAAAATGTGCCTCCCCCTCAAGAGACATGAGAGCTGCTGCTCCATCCTCTTCTCATCACCAAGAAGAACGACATACGGAGAACCATTCTGAATTTAAAAGGAGTCAACAGATTTGTAAGGAAGCAGAAGTTCTGCATGGAAATGCTGAAGTATATCCTACAAGCAGTCCAGTCTGGGGATATATTGTCATCATTTTATCTTCAGGAAGTGTACTTTTACATTCCCGTTTATGTGCCGCATCATCAGTTCCTGCACTTCACATATGACAAGCATCATTTCCAGTACAACGCACTCCTGTTGAGCCCGTCATCGGCACCCAGGGTATTCATCAAGGTCATGGTGTCTCTGGTAGCACGCTGGTGGAAGATGCATCTGCACATTTATCCTTGCTTGGATGATCTGCTGGTATGCTCAACATCACTGCATCAGTATAACGAGATATGCAACTGGCCCTTGATTCCCTGAGACAGCATGGCTTCCTGGGGAACACTGAGAAAAGCTCACTCAGCCCTTCGCAGCAGTTCCAGCATCTCAGAGCTAAGATCGATGCCAGCTCAGGGAGCATCTTCCTTTTACAAGACTGGATAAGTGTGATTGCCAGTACCATCCATACCTCGGTCAAGTCTAGCCCACCTAAGCACAGCTGCAAGGGCTAATGATATCCATAATAGAGTGCCTGCCTGGGCCTGCCTCCACGCCAGACACCTCCAGCAGCTTCCCCTTCTGCAGCAGCTTCCCCTTCTCCATCTTCATGAAGGGGCAACACTTGAAGGTGCCTCACCAGATCCTCAGCTTTCTCAACTAGTGATCCTCTCCAGTAGTCAATGGAGGCAGCCAATCCGTAAGCCAGAGAAGATCCAGATAACTGCAGATGACATCCCAGGGGGTTGGGGAGCCCACTGTGGGCCTCACTTGGTGCAAGGCAAATGGAATTAGGAGGAACAGAGCCACAGCATCAACTGGCTGGAACTTAGGGCAATCAGACAGGCGCTCTTAGCATTTATGGAAATTGTTTGGGACAGGGCGGTGTTCATTAGAACAGACAGCATCACAAGAAAGGCCTACCTAAACGGCAAAGGTGAGATGAGATCACACTCACTGATGGTGGAAGCCCAGGAACCTCTGAGCTAGGTGAAATAGAATCTGATATCCTTGGAAGACAAACATCTATGGGGCACCCTGAACTCAAGATCAGATTGGTTGAGCCAGACCAGCATCAACCAGATGGAATGGCATGTCCATCTGGAGGTGTTTAGTCTCATAATGAGGGTGCTGGGACAACGAGAAGTGGACCTGCTCTCATCCCCAGTAAATGCCAAAGTCCCAAGATTTGTTCTCAAGATACTGGAAAGAGAGAGGCCCTTTCCTCACGGGGGGGGGGCAAAATGGGGCGGTGCACACAGGGGCAGAGCTTACCTGCGAGTGGGTTGCTCCGTCCCTGCGGGGAGCGCGGATTCACCGTTCTAAATGCCACTGAATTTTGGCGGCGCTCGGCGGTGTTCGGTGGCGCTCGGCAGCTTCCGGCAGCGCTCCGCCAATCAGGACAGTGCGCCAGCCGGAAGCCCGCCCCCGGGCAGATCTGCAGGGACGCGCTACCGCGTCCCTGCAGTTCTTCACCGGGGGCTACCACGGGGCAGTGCAGGTGAGTTTCGTAAAAACCACTTGCAAAGGTGGTTTTTGTAAAACTCGCAGCGCCACCCCCGCGGCTGCACTAGAGCAGTTTGAGGTCTAGAGCCTCACTTTTTCTAACTGCACTAGCGCACCCCGCGGTGAAGAAGACCTCCAAGAGAGGTCGCCCTAGCGTGGGCAATATGCCCGTGTGGAAATGGCCAGAGCTGAAAGCATGGTTGCTCTCACCCCACCTTGGCCTCTGAGCCTCCTATATGTGTTTCATCCTCTGGCACTATTTCTCTGAGTAATGGTAAAGATCCAGAGGAGAAGGGCCACTGTGATTCTAGTGTCAACAGCCTGGCCCAGGAGGGCTCAGTTCTCAGAGATCATCAACATGGCAGCATACTTCTTCGAGCCTTCCTGGACCTTCTTACCCAAGGCCAAGTCCGTCATCCCTATCCAGCCTAGCTACAGCTCCATGCCCAGAGACTGAATGGAGCATGCTGAAGAACTGTGGTTACTCTGGCAAGATTGTGAGCATCATCCTGGCCTTCAGGTGGACTTCCACCAACAGGATACATGAGTATACCTTTAGTGTGTTCTGTAGATGGTGCTGACAGAAGAAGGTTGACTTCTTTCACTTCTCCTTCCCATCCCTGCTCAAGTTCCTACAGGAAGGCATTGGCTTTGGACTCATGCTCAACACAGTTAAGGGGCAGGTCACTGCTATCACATTAACACTTCTCATGAGTAAGCAGCAGAGGTATTCTCTCACCCACACCTGCACAGATTTCTCAAGGGCCTGTCAAACATAGCACCACCTACAGTGTACCACTTCCCATCTTGGGACCTGAACACTGACAGTGGCACCCTTCAAATTCTTGAGAGAGGTGCCCCTAAGGCATCTTCTAGAAGGTGCTGTTCCTTGCCACTATAACATTAGTTCACAGAGTATCAGAACTAGGCACACTGTCAGTGTGTAAAGAACTCCGCATTGTCAGACCTGACTCCATGATACTCTGATTGGACCCCCCTCTTCATTCCTATGATCCGTCAACGTTCCATGGAGCTCAAGAGGTGGTACTCCCCTTCTTCTCCCCATGACCTACCATGGAACTGGAGAGGATCTTGCACACTCTGGATATCTGCTGGGCTATCTGGATTTACTTGCAGAGGACAAGCAGTTTCTGGGCCACTGAAGTACTGTTCATCTTACTCCAGCCAAAGTCTAAAGGAAAGAAGTTGTCCACCTCCACCTTGAGGGTGGATCAAGTCACGTATCCTGGCCTGTTATGAGACTCTGAACATTCCATTGCTGAGAGGCATGTTAGCACACTCCACCAGAAGCTCCGCCATGACAGCAACTTTGTCCACCTTTACCCCCTGCTGGCAATCTGCAGAGCAGCCATCTGGAAGGCTCCCTCTACCTCCATCAGACATTATGAACTAGACAGTTTTGAGTCAGCTGAAACTGCATTTGGGAGGAAGCTCTTGCAACAGCTAGTGGACTCTTAGAGCAGCTGCATGCCAGAATCAAGCATCCTAAATAAAGAAGGCTCTGGCAAGTTCCAGTTTTCTACCTTGTTCCTCCCTTCTCTGTTGGGAAAAGGAACATTGACCGTATCTGTGATATGTTCATTTCTAGCAGATAAGACATGAACATCATCTCCAGCCTGTCTGTGGTGGTGTATCAAGGCCAGAATGGATGTAGTTTCTCCACACCAATGCAGGTCACTGGGTTGCACAATCTGTGGGTTATTTCTCACTGGTGTCCAGTTAGATGAGTGTCCTCAATCAAGGACAATTTTGATGACTGGTGTTGTCATGTATGTGTTAATAAATGATTAAACCAATTTTCTTTATCTTAGAGTATCTTTCTCTTCAGCTGGTTAGTGACTGGCCTCCAAGGGATTGCTCCCCTCCATGTGGTAACGCTGGAAGGACTTTTTTTTGTCCTGCCTACTAGGAGTGAGTAGGAGGAGCAACCCACTTTTCTAGGATGTTTGTCTGTTATCTGTTGGAAATGGACATATCACAGGTAAGACAAATGTTCCTTTGACCTCCGAGACTTCAGGAGGACCCCCAGTAGATCGCAGTGGAATGGGCCATGGGTCTGCCATGGGTCTGAGGCATAGTCAAGTATTATCCAACCTTTCCTCTGCTCTCCAGCAGCAACAAAATGGCCATGCAGGGGGGCTGTTGCAGCAAAACCATGAGTCCTGAGGGTGATGACTAGGGAACTATAGCAGAGTTCTGCCAGTGGAACTCTAAGACTATACTGGGCAGCATAGGCTCTCAGCTGATTTTTCCTTAATTCTCAAACTTCTGTTTCTTCACTAACTTCTGGCTATATTTTGTTTACTTACTGCTGACAAAGTTCTGGAAAATTATGTAAGTATGTAGCTTAAGAGTTTTCAGAATCTTAAAAAGAGGGCAGCTGTGTTGCTTTTTGTTTATGATTTTTAAATTACAAAATTTGATATGTAGTTTTGTACTCTTTTAGTCATGAGACTGTTCATCTGAGAGTTTTTGAAAGACCTGCTTGTCTGTGTGGGATTGTGTGGGGGCCAGTTATGTGGCTGTTTTGGCCATGCCAATGTCATTCAGGGAAGAGGAACAGAGGCTTTATGTTCACGCAAATGATGGAGGAGTTGGCTACAAATGCAAAGAACTGTACAAATCAGCACCTGGGTGGAAATGTGAATCATAATGCTAGCAATTTTTTTAATTTTTTATTGCAATTTTTTTAATGCTAAGCTAGAAGGACAATGTTGATGTTATAACCTATAGGTGAAAGAGCAGAAGGGGATGTGTAAGAAAAAAAAGGGTATGAATAAGGTGGGAATGAAGTTAGCTGCGAATGTGTAGCAGGGCTGAGGGAAAATTCTGTGGATAATTCTTTGGAGGTTGTTGTATTCCAGCTCCCATCATCCCCCATCATGAGGTTTGCCAGGCCAGGACTATCTCAGGCCCTGAGGTGTCAGAGCCAAAACTTGAGATATAAGGAGGACGCCTTGTGAAGCAGGTCTTGGTGAGGTCGTTAATCAACATAAGCATTAACCACAGTTTTACAGAGTATGCCATATAAATGAAATGAAAACCCAGCTCTAACACACTCTCTTTCCAAGGCATCACTTTTGTCCTGAGATTCCTCCCCTTTCCCCTGAGGAATCTGTAAGAAAAGGTCATGTCCTGGGACCTGGCAATCCTACCAGCCCTTGGCCACACTGAAATCAGTGAATGGGAGATGGAATGAGGAGCACCCACAGGCCTACAGGTTCTCTTCCCCTTTTCTGTAAGCAGTGAACACTCTTGTAACATTTGTTGTGTGATAATCTCATAATTTTAGGCCTTTTATCAATAGAAGGAGGGAAGATATGAAACAAGTAAAAAAAAATTGAATGGTCTCCTCACAAAAGGTACTTTGGAAGCATTGATAGGAGTGGTTCTGGAGCCTTAAGGGTTGAGAGAGACTGAAGGAGTCAAGAGTTTTGTTGGAGGATGAGGAAGCAGCAGCAAGTATAGGCCACATGCTTGAGACTTGGGAATATGAAGCAGTAGATTATAGAGAGATGGGATCTAAGGAAGGATTTGGGGAATCCTTTCTCAATGTGCTAATAAACAAGGAGTGGATTGGAAAGGCTGTTTTTGATAATTTTTTGATCTAGGATATGCCATGACAAATTTTAAGGTGCCCAGTGACTTAACTTCTTCGATATTATGGAACTAGAATTGGCTTCTTTGGTGCATATCATCAAAAGGATGTTTACTGTCTCCTTTGGGTTCTCTTTCCAGGTTTAAAATTGGAGCCAACGGACTTTGTGCTTACCTGGATGATGATTCGGCCAGATCGACATGGTGTGACACGGAACGAAATTGGATATGCAGTAAATCTCTGAGCACTTCTGAAGACAAAAGAGCAACAACAAAATCAGGGTCTTCCCAACATGCCTGATGAATGATGAATTCTGTGCACATATATAGAGCCATTTTATGGGGGCCTTTTGTGTGTTCTTCTTATGCAGCATCTTCCCCTTAGAAGCCCAATTGGTTCTGAAGTTGGCTTCATTTCAGCACCAGGTTAAACACTTGGATTTTTATGAATACCTTTGGGGATAGAGGGTGAGTGGAACAGAAATATTTTAACCAACTAAAGCAGTCAGTCCCTTTCGATTATTCAAAGTTCTTTCCATCCGTTGGCTGAGATCCTGTAAGCCTACTGGCAGAATGTAATAATCCACCAGTATGCTTTTCCTTTTTCACATTTTCACCATCCCAGCCCAATGGCAGCCTGTTAGCACTCAAGCCCCCTTCTAGTGAATGAGTGCTGAAGGAGGGCAGGGGGTGCCTGGGTAGATCTGGATGCAGTTGTGTAGCTGAGAGAAAGGAGTAGACAGATGGTGCCTTCCCAAATCTCCCGTGAGTCAATAAACTATACCTCATTTAAACTTTACCTCAGTAAACTATACCTCAGTTGATCAGTACCAGAGGTAGAAATAACGTGAAAAGAAATACCATAGGTTCCTACGCACCCTGTCCAAAATGAGAGCAGTTTAACATGTTTCAGCAAACTGCTATTCAAGAGTAAACATTAGGTACATATTAAATGAAACAACTAGGCCATATAAGCTGTGCAAAGTGAACAAAGCTATTTTGAACCCCCTAGATTAATTTATTTATATATTATATTTATATGCTGCCTTTCTCCCAGAGTGGGACCCGCTCTGGCTCTAGAAACATTTCTTTCTTCATTTGAAAGCTTTTCCCAAAATGTGTCCAGGGATTACATTTTTCTTTCACCAAACTGCACTGTTTATGATTCCCAATCTGATGACCAAACTTACAATTCCCCCCCCTAAATAAACATGCTACGATTAGCTGGTGACCGAGGCATATCTGCTTTCCCCCTTTCTCTTTGTTTTGCTCTTCATGTGTGCTCAGTAAGAGATTCTGGAGGCAGCTGCTGTTTACGTTGTCTGCTGTTGGCAGGGACACAAAGTAGAATTGGCTGGAATAGAATCCCACTCCTTCTGAGATCAAGGTTTATTTACTGCATTGTTTTCTTCAGACACACTGCTGCAATCTGAAAACAAAAATCTGTATTTCTCCAGCCCTCCTTCACCATCTTCCCTGGGCTGATGGTGCTAAAAATATTTCAACTAGACAGAGGAAGAGGAGAAAAGGATGGGCTGTGTGGGTACTAAAAGCTTTCAGAAAAAAGAGTTAACTGAGATATGTCAGTAGATGTACACTAGTGTATGCTGGAGGTCCTTAATGGTGAGAGCAGAAGTACCTCAGGATGCTTCCCGAGTTAACTCCTGGCAATCAGTACAAATCATTCCTGGAAGAGACTGGAACTCTACTCGTGGTTTCCATTTCCATGATTTCTGGCCAGTTTCTAGCTGATGGGGGAGAGGGGTTGGGGATGGTTTGTGGGTGGTATGCCCTTAATGTGACTACTAGTCCAGTTTCAATAGTTTGGACTTTTTTTTTAATGAAAAACATTTTTTAAAGAAGAGTGAGGGAAGTCTGGAGGTTTTGGGGATCTCAGTGGGACTTGTGGGCCACAAAAAAAATGGATAGGGCCAGATGTGGCCCACAGGGCATATGGTCCTACTGCCTACTGGTGGAAAGATCTTCCACCCCTCAGAATAGTGATTGACGTCAGGGAGCTGCTGCGACTGGTCAGTGTTATCCTCAACCAAAGCCTGCCTCGCTGTAACTTAAGCCCATTTTATCTGGTCCTCCTCCCTAGGTCATGAAAGAACAAGTCTTTGCTGCCAGTATTGTTTGTTTTTGTATATTTAATATGCTGTGTTTACATATGTACGTTTACATTTCTCTTAGTCCCAACACCATCCCAGTTTCATGTGATGAGAATACGGGGGAGAGACTCTCAGTGGCTGCTCTCACTCTGTGGAACGCTCTTCGAGAGGAAGCTAGGCGTTCCCCTCCCTGCTCAACATTTCTCTTTAAGCAGGCTTTTATGTGAGCAAGGGAGTTTTTTATTTATTTACAAACCTGTCTTAAATGTGTATTTTTTAAAAATAATTCTGTATGTTTGTTTTTAACTGTTTTAAATGTTTTTTTTTTAAAATATTTTATATTTATTGTTGGAGGTTGCCCTGGGTCCCATTCTGGGAGAAAGGTAGTGTACAGGTATGAGAATAAATAAATAAATAGATAATTTTTTAAAAAGCTTATCAGATCAGGGATCAATTTGCACAAGGGTTTTATTCTCCCCCACCCCCCATCTTTGAAACATCTTAGTCACTTCCACAGCACACAGCTTTAGATCACTTATATGATGTCTTGTCTTCTTACAAATTTCATGCTGCGTGCATTTTGGTGTAACATATTCTCTGTTTATTCCACACTATGCAGTTATGCACTATGATACCATCTGATGGAATTCTGGGATTTGCAGTTTAAGGAGAAGTACTTAGAGGTTTCAGAGATCTCTACTGCCTCATTAAAGTACAATCCCCCAAAACCCAGAATCCCATAGAATGCAGCCATGGAATCATAGCACTATATTTATGCAGTGTAGAAGAGACCTGTGCCTTCTACCTGTGTACAGTTTGGCAACTCTCCCTACTTTAGTGTTCACCTTCTGTTGGATGGTGATGCATCTTTAGGGAGGAAAATAGGGTTCTTATCCTTATTTATTGCCTGTGCTTGGTCAGAGAACATCACTGGCAACTTACAGGCAGAATCCTGTTGGCAGATTATACTGCCTGCTGTGCTGTTTCCAGGTTCATGCTGCAGTGGTGAAGAAGAGCAGGGAGCTATGCTGGTCTGTTTCTCCAATGCCTACCGCCATCACTGGACATTTTTCGGCTTCTGGCCTATTTCTATCTCACAGTGTTTTCCACTGAAAACTAGAAAATGTTGGAACTATGTGAACACACTAATAGGGGAAGGGGATCATAATGTGAATGGAAGAAGAGGAGAAAATCTCTTGACATTAATAACTCTCTGCTTTCGAGTGCAAGGCTATGTAGCCCACAGTGAAGGTGAAAATAACAGCCTCAGCCTTTTTCTCCTCATAGGCAGGATGGAAAGAACTTGGGGTTTAAGCAATTCAAAAGTAGGAGGCAGATGCAATGACAGATTTGTGCGTCCCTGGTGATTGCATGGTTTACCTTTTAACACAACAACCAGCCTGTGCTCCATCCTAGTGAAATAAATATATGTGGTTGACTGAGATCTTAATTTTGACCAATTTTGATTGCACAGTGTTCATTCTTCTGTGATGAATGAGGAAATGAGCAGTTCTCAAAAGTGTCAGCCAACTTTCTAATTGACAGGGATAAAGAGAAATAGCTGTTTATTCCAGAAAGCTGGATACTGATATATTAGCATCTCTTTATTCTTTTTACTGTCCCTGCAACTTCCATCTTGCAGATGCACACAATGGCTAATCCACTGGGCTTTATTTTTGGACTTTTCATTTCTTCCTCTGTCCTTTAGTTTTTGTGTCATCCTATCTGATGAAGAGGTCCAAAAAACTCGAAAACCTGTGCCACCTAGGGTCATTTTAAAAATCACTGTGGTGATCCGAAGAAAAGGTACTTTTCTGATTTTCTGAAAAATTTCTGATTTTTCTTTTTTTTAATTTTATTTTTATTAAAGTTATAACAAACGATATTTACAAATAATCATTCTTTCTTTTTATAAATATATAAGAACCAGAAAGCAAAGAAATATATACAATCAAATTTATATACCTATATACTTATAAATTTATATACCTATCCAACATCTAATTCTATTTCTATTTCTTGTTCTTCTATTGATCTTCTATCTTAATCTACATAAATAGATAGATAAATAGATCATTTCCCTTTTCATATGACTTGCCATATCTTTGCTTGTTTTCATTCTTTTCATGTTTCTTTCTGAATCGCCCATTTTCTTTGTATGTATTCTTTAATTGGTTTCAGTTCTTCCCTATTTTTCCCTCTTGTGCCACCAGGAGCCCTGGTGGCACAGTGGTTAAAAAACCAGTACTGCAACCACAAGGTTGTGAGTTTGATCCTGCCAGGCTCCAAGGTTGACTCAGCCTTCCATCCTTTTGTAGGTCGGTAAAATGAGTACCCAGCTTGTTGGGGGCAATTAGCTAAAAATACATTGTAAACCGCTTAGATAACACTTAGTTGATAGGCGGTATAGAAATAAATGCTATTGCTATATTGCTATTGTTTCACCCTTAAGTGCCATTGTCAAATCACCCATCATTATCATTTCTGATAGTTTAACATCCCATTCCTCGATATCAGGTATATGTTCACACTTCCAGTACTTTGCTTAAGTAATCCTTGCATTTGATACCATATATAGTATTATTCTCCATTATTTAATATGCTCTTTTTCTATTTGATGTAACATATTTAAAAGAAATATTTCTGATTTTTCAAAACTTATGGAGCACACAGCTGCATTATTTTCACTCATTTGTCCACTGGCTATTAGTATCCCTGCTGAAAATCTCACTGATAGATACAGTTGCTTATGCTGCATTTGGGAGGTCTTTGTTAGCTTAATGGAATTTTCCCAGCATGTGCATTTTGCCATAGTGACATGACAAACTGTATTGGAATGTAAGAGTTGTGGCTCAGAGTTCCCCAATTCTGGTCTATCAGAGTGAGAGACAGAAGTATATTTCCCCCCCCCCCATAAATAAAGTTGGATCCTTGATTCACCAGGCCTGGTATTCTCATTTCTCCTAGAGTTATAGGGGAATGAAAGTCCCCTCCAGTTTACATAGTATTAAAAGCTCAGAGAAGAGTCTGGAAAACAGAGGCTGGCAGCCTATTAGTGAAGTACAAGGGGAGAAGTTGGATTTACACAATCACAACCTACTTTTATAGATGATGTGTAGGTAAGAATTCCATACTCTCCAACATTTCACAGATGCAAACTGGAGCAAAAGTGGCCATGCAACATGAGAATGTGGGCAACATGGCAAAAGTTATTGAGGAGGAAGAAGTAGGAGAGGCTGAAGCAGTTTGCTTTCACCTGAGCCTACTAGGGAGGGCAAGATTTCAGCCCCGCCTCTCCATCTTCCACAAGTTAATTGGGTGCAAACTACATTTGAACATTGAATTCAGTCTGAAGCAGCCGAAGCAAGCTGAGGACAAAGGTTGAAAGTAGCAGTAGGAGGAAGAGAGGGAAACTGGGATATTTTAAAAGCTGTTGGAAAAGTAGGATGAGAGAGGATAAATTTGGGATTGTCTCTGCCAAATTGGGATAGTTAGAGAGTATGAAATTCTGCTCCAATCATGCTAGGACCAACCCCCTCCCTCACTTACCTTTTAAGTGCCTTTTCAATGCTGCCATTCCTCTGTTGTCAGAGAGAGAGAGAGAGAGAGCATGAATGGGGACACGTCTACCTATTTTCTTGTAGCTGGACATGTTGCAAAGGTTTGCAAAGATCTCTCAAGCACTCCTGGAGATCTCTCCAGATGTTACAGTGTATCCAGCTACAAGAAAATAACTGAGTGTGTCCTCTCTCATCCCACACAGAAATGGTCATATTGGCTGGGAGGGCTACACTGCTTATGGGATGAGGGTTTTGGGAGGTAGCTTTGGGAGTTATAGCTATTAAGATATAGCTACGTGATACTTGCATGTCTCCTGCTGCAGGATCTTAACCCAAAGTTTTCAAATATTGAAACTATCTACACAGGATCATAGCTAACACTGGTAATGACTGCAATTCCTCTTCTCAGAAGTAATCCGTATACTGTTATTGTCATACAGGCCATTTGAGGAAAAGCAAGGCACTTTATTAGCATATTAAAGCTTGTGTAGCATCGAGACATTTTTAGAACAAAATGGCATCTTTTTCACAAATCCACCTAAATTCACCAGTGCACATTTCAGAGCGTGCTTCATGGCCCTTAATAACTCCACAGCCAGCTCCATTTCCTGGGGAACCTAGCTGGATCCTGTGGAGACAAAGGGAGAACATTTATCACCAGTGCATATTCTGCCTATCTACAGAATTGTCCTGTCACGTGCAGCAGGGCTGATAACTGTGTAGCCCTCGAAGTATTGTGGAACCATAGTTCCCAGCATTCCTCACCACTGGCCACACTGGTTAGGGCTGCTGGAAGTTGCAGTTTCACAATAACTGAAGGACTTTACAATCACTACTCCTGACATACAGTAAAATTTAAACCATATTCTCCAGGTGTAACACAGTTTCTGACCTAAGGTCCCCTCCAGCTCTTGATTCTAAGACAGCAAGAGTTATTGGATGAAATCATTTGGCATGGACTATAATTCCCAGAGTTCCTCTACTAGCCACGCATTATGGTAATTCTGAAAGGAATAGTCAGAAAAGGCATACTTCTGTGCTTGCTTGGAAATTTAGCATGCAGGTTTGGCCCGGTCACTTCATATGGTGTAGGTCCACCCACTGATAGGGAAAATGGTAGGCTAACAGGATTTAGTGACCAGCATTATTCTGGATGGGAGGCCTCACACAGCCTAAGAAATACTGCAACTCAGATTCCTTCTAATTTGGGGATGAAGGCACAAACAAACATACAGATGGACAGAGCTGCTGTCTGTTGCAATCCAAACATGCAAGTAATACCCTCTGTCCAAAACCTGGCAGGAGAGCAGGAAATGTAGAACACAGCTAGGAGTCAGATGCTCTTGGACTGCAAGTTTAATGAACCATAGCCAGCACAGGCAAAAGTCAGGAATGCTGGGAGCTGCAGGTTTTGGGATGAGGCACAAGAGGCAAGAGAATAGCCTTCTGAGCCCTGTCCAAAACCTAGGCACAGGTAAGCAATACTGACACAAGTATAGGCCATTAACAGGATCCTACTAGTGTCTCAGCCACAAGGATTTCCCATTGAGCTGATTCTTATGCGTAGCTGTGAGCCACGTTTATCTCTCTGATCAAGAGGCAAGAGCCCCAGCTGATGTACGTGTGCATTTGGGACTGGGGCAGCAGTATGGGAATGGAATACTTCAGATTAACCTAGTATGAGATGCAGTGCATTTATGGGAAGCTAAAGAAACACTCATCATGGTGTAGTGGTTTAAGCATTGGATTGTGACCCTGGAGACCAGGGTACAATTCTCTGTTCTATCATGGAAATCCACTGGGTGACTTTGGGTGTGTCACACACTCTCAGCCCCAGAAAACCCCATGATAGGTTTGCCTTGGGGCCACCCTAAGTCAGAAATGATTTGAAGGCACACAACAAAAACAACAACAATGAAACACTTACAAGATTTGATCTAATGTTGTTCCATCTATCCAAGTCCAGGACTTTGTGGAGTGTGTAAAATTAAGCCCAATCCAAACAGGAAATTTCTCTTGAATGCTGTCATAGATGAACTTCTGCCAAAAAAAAAAAAAAGTGTCACTCTTAGTGTTTCTGTAATTTTTCTTTTAAAAATTATTTCTTACATGATATCAGTGTTTTTAATTCCTACCAATAAAGCTATGGTTGACCTACAAGCCAAAGGTTTCCATTGGAAATTGCTTGTTTGGTCTTCCATCAGTTATCCATCTCTGGAGGTCAACAGGAGGAAATGGATGACAGAGGGCTTTTTCTACTTCTCAGAGTGGCTGCAGCCACACCAGACACAACATCAAAATCAGAAATGGCCAAAGATCACTTCTGGTTTCCCAAATTTGGGGGAGAGGAGGGCTAAAACAAGATTCTACTGACATGTCTTGCTTTAGGTAAGAATCCTTTTCCCCCATGGAAACTTTTGGAGGCATGGCTCTCATTTTTCCAATTGCAAAGATTTGATGTGGAAAGCACAATAGGCTTTGGACGGCCCCACGTGGCTCACAAGCTGTGCAATACATTAACCCTTTTGGTGACTTATCAATCTGTTGCCCTTCACAGTAACATTTGAATGGCTTGCTTGAAACAGCGGGTTGGGCTACTTGTACCTGCCAGAGCAACATCTAAGCAAAGGCTGTTCTGTCTGCTAAGCTCTGAGCTGTGAGGATCCATTTTGTCCTCACTGTTTGGAAATTCTTTCACTGTACTCTTGGGAATGGAGCATGCTATTATTTGTACTTGGATAATTTGTACTCTAACTTTGCCTTTCCTTTTCATCTAACCCAGATGTGGCAGAGGGGTTTGATGAGCAGTTGCTTGGATGCAAGTAAGACCCTAATGGAGGGCAAATAAAATTAATAACATAAAGAAATGATGAGTAAAATGAATAAAGTTGAATAAAATCATGTAGAATGAAGCTGTATCCAGATAGGAATAAGAGGTATTGTAACTGCAGAGATTCACTGGAGCTTGGAAATAACTTGTTAGAAATGACATAGTTAACTGTAGCTAGTTGTGTTTTGGGGGAGGAGGAAACAAAAGTGTTAAAAATTATACTTGAAAAGCAGTGCAGCAAGGAATACCAAATATATGCTTATAAGTGTGAAAAGTAAGAGTTTCAAGTTATTTTCAAAAATGTTAAAGGCATGAAGTTTTCAAATTTTATAACATTCTCTTATCAATTGTTGTTAAGTGCTGTCAAGTCAACTTTACCTCATGGTGATCCCCTGAATGAGGGACTTTTCAGTCACCCTGTCATCAACCACCCTGCTCAGGTCTTGCAGATTCCAGGACGTGTTTTCCTTGATTGAGTCTAGCTAGCTATCTGTAATGTGATTTTGCTCTTTCCCTATTGCCCTCTACCTTGCAAAGCATTATTGTCTTTCCTAGTGAGTTATGCCTTCTCTTGTTATGTCCAAAGTAGTATCACCTCAGCTTACTTATCTTGGCTTCTAGAGAGAGTTGAAGCTTGATTTGCTCTAGGATCCATTTGTTTGTCTTTTTATAGCAGCCCAGGGTATTAATAGAAGTCTTCTCCAGCAGCACACTTCAAATGAGTTGATTTTCTTCCTATCAGCTATGTATGTTGTCCAGCTGTTACAACTATACATAGAAACCGGAGTACTATGGCATGGACCCTCCTAATTTTAGTATTCAATGATATGACTTTACACTTACCTATGGTGTCACTGCCATTGTGTCTGAGAGATCCTCTGCCAGTGTCACCACCCCCATTACTGCTGCTACCCAGTGCCTGCCTGGTACATTTAGTCTGGCTCCTGAGCAAAAGCCTGTCTGACATGGGAGGCCCTACCAACAGCACTGCTACCATCAGCCTAGTACACTGCCTCACAGGAACATTCAATACTACCAGTGTGGAAAGGTAGAAACATTGTTGGGTCTTTCATCAGTCCTAAGGATTTATTTTTCCTCTTTAAAAAGTAACACAAAATAATGGAAAATTACAGGCAGTGCAGCAACTAGTATAACTTACCAGTTTCTCCCATCAGAATGAATAACAAAATTGCTTACCTGGGGGGGGGGCAATTTAACTGATTATCTAGATGACCAATTGAACAAATTTGTTCTGCATGTAGACATCAGTAGTAACCTGGTGCTTTCAGTATATGTCTTGTTTTGTTGCTTCATTTCACTTTGTATTTCACCTGTTACACTTTGATTGCTTTTTATATAACAACGATGCCATGTTTTATTTTTTTTACTTTTTGAAATAAATAAATAAAATGGGCAAAAAGGGTTACTTTTTCAACACTGGAATGACTTAAATCAATGAATTACTTTTTGAAAAATAACTTTCCAAGCTCTGAAATCCAATAATTTGATGGGTTTGATTTCCACTGATATTAGTGGGATTCCACACTCTCTGAAATATCAGGTGCGTGACTCTGCTTTGTTCCAATCACTGGTGGCAGTGAGGCCAAGATAAATCAGTGGCCCATTTCAGCAGTGAGGTGACTGCATCCCATTGTTTGTGATTAGTAAATGGCAGCCACACTGCCCATGCCTTTCCTGATGGGTTAGACCTATGCACAGACAGAATAATCAGCAGCTATTTAATGGTTTTTCCTAGTTGCTGAGCCACAGCATCCAATTTCTAACCAGTTCTTGAGGTGAACATATTCTGTGGTATAGAAGGCTGGCCATATTATTAGACACAGTGAGGCAAGTGCCTCGGGCAGCAGATCCTCAGAACCAGGATAAGGCAGCCAATAGCTACTCATTTAAATGGCTATTGTTTTTTATTGTCAGGGGTGGGAAGATGTTTTTCTGGGGGTTTTCATGTTCAAAGTATCTTGGCTTGCCTGAGTGTTATGCACTTTAAAGAGGAGTGAGGTACGGTATCATTTCCTACCCTCCCTCAGGCAACAAAATGTCTGAGGGTGGCCCTTGACTTATCTAACTTTTGTACTACATGTATACAGTTTGCTTTATGCAGCTTGATGGAGTTCAGCCACCTCACTAGTGGTAGAACTTCCTTATTTGTTGATAAAACATCTTTAATATCCTGGCATTTGGTTGTGACCTCAAGAAACAGAGATGTGAGCCAAGATGGAGTGGAACAGTAGAGAACCTGGCTCAAGTCTACAGCATTGAATCTGCATTTTGGACTTTGTGTTTACCACCATCTGCTTTGTGTTTATCACCATCATGGCTTTCAAAACACCTCATTCATCTTACCAATTCTTCTGTGTCTTGGATCATCAGCATTTGAGCTCTCTTCCCAGAACAGTCATGGTAGCCAACAGACCAGTTCCTTTTCTCATTTGAAAACCAGTAGCACGTTCCTTTCTCTTCCCTCCAGTTGGCTGGACAGAGTTTACATGTCGCATCCTCTAGAAGGAGGCAAAAGATAAATGAATGTCTTCTGTTTCATCAGTCTGTTTGTTCCTTCTGGCATAAATAAAGATTGAATTTATCCACTGTAAGGCACTTCTATCTCTCTTTTCCTGCTATGAACAAGTTCATTAGTAACTGGTGTTCATATTTTTTCGTTCACTTACCTCTGTGTGCCTTTTGACCCCCAGCTTTCCTCAAGCTATTTTCCTCCAATACATTGAGCCATAACTCCCATCATCTCCCATCATGCTGGCTTTATTGAGGAAGCCTGATTTTGAACCACCTCTCCTTAGAATCATAGAATCATAGAAATGTAGAGTTGGAAGAGACCACACGGGCCACCCAGTCCAACCCCCTGCCATGCAGGAACACCCTCAAAGCATTCATAACCTTTCATAAAATTTTATTTAATGAAGTTGAAATTTTATCCCCCGTCTTTAATTCCCTTCCTCCCGAACACAAAGAGTGATCACGAATGGCTGCTTTTCATCCTGGAGAGAAGTGACTAGCGGGGTGCCACAGGGTTCTGTCCTGGGCCCAGTGCTGTTCAATATTTTTATCAACAACTTGGATGAAGGAATAGAGGGCATGCTCATCAAATCTGCAGATGACACCAAATTGGGAGGGGTTGCTAATAAGCCAGAGGACAGGATCAAAATTCAAAATGACCTGGATAGATTGGAGAGCTGGGCCAAGGCTAACAAAATGAAATTCAACAGAGAGAAGTGTAAGGTTCTACACTTAGGTAGAAAAAATGGAATACAGAAATATAGGATGGGGGACACGTGGCTGGATAGCAGTGCATGTGAAAGGGATTTAGGAGTCTTCATAGACCACAAGCTGAACATGAGTCAGCAATGTGATGCGGCAGCCAAGAAAGCCAAATGCAATTCTTGGCTGCATCAATAGGAGTATGATGTCTAGATCGAGGGAGATACTGGTACCACTCTACTCTGCTTTGGTTAGACCTCATCTTGAATACTGTGTCCAGTTCTGGGCACCCCAGTTCAAGAAGGACATGGTCAAGCTGGAGCAAGTCCAGAGGAGGGCGACCAAAATGGTGAGGGGCCTGGAAGCCATGCCCTATGAGGATAGACTTAGAGAGCTGGGTATGTTTAATCTACAGAAGAGAAGGTTAAGAGGGGACATGATAGCCATGTTTAAATATTTGAAGGGATGCCATGTAGAGGAAGGAGAGGGTTTGTTTTCTGCTGCTCCAGAGACCAGGACAAGGAGCAATGGATTCAAGCTGCAGGAAAGGAGATTCCACCTGAACCTCAGGAAGAACTTCCTGACAGTCAGGGCTGTCCGGCAGTGGAATATGCGGCAGTGGAATATAGTGGAGTCTCCTTCCTTGGAGGTTTTTAAGCAGAGGCTAGATGGCCATCTGTTGGGAGTGCTTTGAGGGTGTTCCTGCAAGGCAGGGGTTGGACTGGATGGCCCGTGTGGTCTCTTCCAACTCTACATTTCTATGATTCTATGGTCCTCACAGGGCCAAGAACGAGCAGCTTCTGCCTGCACTGAGATCTCTCCAAAACATCTTAACTGCCTACAGAAGTAACTTTTGAGACAACTTGCAGGCCAGTGACTCTAACATCATCACAGTATTTTTCCCCTGTAGGATTTTTAACATCTCTTCCTGATGAAGAAGTCAGTGAAGCTTTGAAAACTTGCATGATGCATTTTCTGCATTTTGGTTGGCCAAAATGGATTTGGTTTTTTTGTACCTAGTCATAACCATCTATGTAGGTCTAACTAAAGGTAAATGTCAGCTCAGTGTGTAGCTGCTGTGAAAAAGGTATATATCATGTTAGGAAAGGAATTTAAAAACAAAGCTGTTGATACTGTAATACAGTTTTCTTCTTGTAACTATTCTTGATATAGTGTGCACATTTGTAGTCACTGAAGCTCAGAAAGTGCCTTAATGAGGTCAGGAAGGGACAACCAAAATGATCAAGGAATTGGGAAAGCTCCCTTGTGAGAAAATGTTGCAAAATTTTGAAATTTTTAACTTAGAAAGAGAAGTCAATAGAGAGAGACACAGAAGTTATACAAAATTATACATGGTGTAGAGAAAGCAGATAGGGACAAACTTTCCCTTCTTTGTCATAATGGTACCACATAGCATCATCCACTGAAGCTGAATGCTAAGTGATTCAAGAAGTTAAAAGAAAGTAGTTCTTCACATAGTACCTAGTTGAACTGTGGAACTCATCACCAGAGGATGTAGGGATAACCACCAACTTGGGCAGGTTTTTTTTTTCTTTCCTTTTTAAAAGATTAGATAATTTCATAGAAAATAGAGCTGTTCATGGCTATTAGCCATGACAGCTTCTGCATTACCTCAAGTATCATCAGATCTCTGTATACCAATGGGAGAGAGTTGTTTTCATATTATGGACTATGGATGCATCTATTTAAACCATGTAAATATTTGTTTATTCTCTGTCAGTCTGCCAGAATCCCAAGATGATGTACAACCATTCTTTGGAAAACAGACCAAAACAATTTGTGAAAAAAAAAGTTTATTTTAAAATACACTCAAAGAGGTATAATTAAAACAGCCAGAAAAGCCATCCCTGGTTTTAAGGGCCTTCGGCTTCTCATGGGCATTGGACTGGCCAAACAAAACAAAAGCCAGTCCCAGAGCGTTTTTAGAGATTTTACTAATCCAGGTTGTCATGTTATTCCCACAGTCAGCCCTGCACATCTGCAGGTTTAACTTTTACTGATTTAATTATTGTGAGTTTCTCTAACTCATGCTCACTGCCTCAAGCCTTTCTTTTCTGAGGGAACATCCTCTCTTGGCATCTCCAATCATGCCATGCAACCCTTTAAAAACCTGCCTCTGATTCTTCTTCTCTACAGCTGCTGCCTGGCCAGCTAAGGATAGCTCATGCCCTAATTTCTGAGCACCAGAAATCTTTTCTCAATGCATTCACCATCATGTTGGGGGGGGGGGGGTAAAAAGTTTTCCAAGTATTTAGTGTTTTGTTTCTGAGTTCCTAAGCAATTCTAAACAAGCCATTCTGTCTTCTTGCAAGAACTGTGTCAAAAGTCAATGAGATAACTGACAGGGAACATGCATCTGTTCACAGAAAGAACAATGGCTATGTTAGAATGATCTGTTTTCTGTCTTGCAATTTATGTTAAAGAACTTGTCTTCATTTTCTCTCTCTTTCAGAGCTCTACAAAAATGCTGATGTTACAGTAAAGTTTCATTCATCTTCCTCAGACCACTACCAAGGTGTTCCCTCTTGGCCAAGTGTAAATTGTATGTGTTAGGCTCCTTCTCAACCTTATTCAGTGCCCAGTTTCAACTCTGTGATTCAACTTGGGAAACAAGGGTGAACTGATATTTCAGTTCCAAGTAAATCCAAGTAAAGAGAGGGGTGAGAGAGAGGAAGTATAGGGGCATCATGCTGACACACTCCCTTTCTCTCGCCTTTTCCTGACTTGGTGTGGACCCTGGCTGTCCATTCCCTACCATGCCTTGGCTCCCTTCCCACTGACACACACACACGTGTTCTGATTTTTGTGGTTTTTCCCCTTTTGCATGAGTCCTGCACCTGTAATCCTAGCGAATGTGGAGGGCTGACTGTATTTACCTCATTGTGTAAACCCCAATGGACCCAATTGGACTTACATGTGGACATGTCAGAGTCACCTGGGAGGTTTCTTTTTCCTTTTAAAAAATAGTATCTTCTATCAAATTACAATCAACCCATGCCTAATGCTATTTTGCAGCCTTCCTGCTCTTCACACCCGTCATGCTGAGTCTGCTGCTGCCTGTTTTCTTAACCACGTGAAGCACCTCAGCTTCTCCTCCATGAACCTTGATTGCCACTTTAGTACTAACTACATGCTGTGAACAAACATGTACATTACAGCCCTGTTGCTTAATGTAAAAAAGGAAAGGGAAATAGAATTGGTGGAGGGGTGCTTTTCTGAGAAGAAAGGAAACTAGAGTACTGAGAGAAGGGACTAGTCAGGATGAACTTTCAAGGGTCCTTTACCCTTAGCGTTGCCAGACTGAAAACTGGAGAGGCTTCCTATACATTTAATTGTTGTGTAGAAGAAGGAATTTCCACATGTGTTGCTGGTTACCTGGTTGCATCAGAAGCAACATCTGCTGAAAGTCCATCATCTACACAACTGTTAAAGGTTGAGGAGCTCTCTCCAGTTTTCACCATGACACCCTCTACAGTTACTCTTGTTACCCAGAGTCTAATTTTTTGTTGTAGTTGTTTTTGTTTTCTTTTCAGAAACTATCTTTTCTCCTAAAGTATTTTGTCATACTTTAAAGTGATCAAGAAAGGTAGAGTTGTCCAGAAAGAGGCAAGCTTGAATTCATAGCTGCAATGACCAGGAGAAGGGGTCTTGATTCCTCCCTCTGCAGTGTTTTTGTTAACTGAACTCCTTTACTTTCCCCAGATAAATGAATGCTTACCATTATCTTATATGGGGTAAAATTGTATGCTAGCATGAGGACGCTCTTATACTGACAATCTTAACCATCATCCATTCCATGGGGTTCCCTAAACCCAGGAGCGCACCTTTCACGAGTATGGATCCCATGGGGAGAAATGTAAAGTGTTGTCATGTACACACAGTCCTAGGATTCCTGCAGCATGCAACAGCTTGGCACACAACTCTGCAGTTGTCTTAAGAAACAATTTGTAAATAAATGTATGGGTAGCCATTTTGACTGTAAAACAACTTTCCAAGCCCATAATAAATACAATGCATTTATTAGGCCAACAAAACAAAAACAAAAAAGCATATTCCTGCCCTTATAATTGATCTAATAAAAGTATTTGTACAGTATGGGCCTAATCAGAACATCCTGTAGTATGTTGATTTTTGGGACCTTGTGTTTTGGGATGGAGCCCAACAGAAAAGCTTTAAGAATATAATTGTAATAAGTCCCCCTGAAAAAGTACCAGACTGGGGGTCAGAGATGCAAGCAGAGCTACGCCGATTGCGCTTCCTGCCCCAGCGCAGCCTGGGAAACTCCCAGGCCGCACTGTGGAAGGAAGAGGCAGGGCTCTCGCACGAGCAGGCAGCTCGTGCAGAACTGAAGCAGCAGGGATGTGAGAGCCTCTAACCCAGTGGTTCTCAACCTGTGGGTCCCCAGATGTTCGTGGACTTCAGCTCCCAGAAGCCCTGAGCATTGACCATAGTGGCTGGGGCTTCTGGGAGCTGAAGTCCACGAACATCTGGGGACCCACAGGTTGAGAACCACTGCTCAACCGGAGGCTGCTCGCACAATCCCTGCACCTCAACACTAGGAAAAGGTAAGGTCAGGCCCTTTCTGCACCTTACCTTTTTCCCAGACTGTGCTGGGGCAGGAAGCATGACTGGTGCAGCTCCAGAGGCTCCGCATGCCAGATAAGTGAGCACGGGGCCTGGGAGCCATCTGCGATCGTGCACCATTTTTGGCTTCCAGCCAAAAATGAAAAGGTGTGCAATCGGCGCCTGCTGGCCCCTGGAGCATCACACGATTGCGAGTGCGTCGTGGAGATCATTCCTCACAATTACGCAATGCTCCAGTCACCCTTTTGCATGGCAAATGCCATATGGAAATGTCTCACTTTATGAAGACAAATGTAAGACAAGTGAACTTTCAGCAAACTGTCAAAGGTTAAATCTTTCAAAAATGTAACACAGTTAAACACTGGTTTACCTATTATGGGCTCACAGTTGTCTGATGATGACATATTATTTTTCACATGCCAAAATGTATAAGGCTCAGTGGAACACTGTAAGGCAGTAATAAATGCAGGGTTACACATCCTGCACACAAGGTTATCATCATATTGTTAGGGATCAATCATGCATCTAAATCATGCACGAGGTCCATGAAGTGGGCCACAGATGTAATTCTAAGAAGTTTTTAAAAATTGAAGAAATGGAGGGGACTATCAAAGGTGTTCCTCACCTTGGTTTATCATTTGGGCCTGTCTGTAACTGAGGTGGAAGAATCAGGAAAATTTGATGTCCCATTTACTACTATGTAGATCTTTTCTGAATGTACAGCCTCTTGCCTTTCCCACCAGGAAGCCTCCTTACAGCCTTCAGTAGAATCAGTTTTCCTGTGAGGTGGGAGTTTTAATAACTCGTGGGATCTTTTTTTGTGAGAAACTGTTCATTTACACATTTATGGATTGAACAACAAGTGGGAGAAGAAACATACGCGGGCAAACCATGCTAATTCTTAAAACTCCCACTCTCAAACTAAAAACATGTTGGGGTAATGCTTATTCCCATTTGGATGAGTTGGTCAGATTCACGCTGCAAACTGAAATTATTTCTTTCTCCCCTTTGGCAGTTTGGGTGTGAGTAGCACAAATTATAGCATCTTGAACTTTCTTCATGAGTGTTTGGATTGCTATCTTTTTTTCTGTAGATCTAACAATTCCTGTTTACCCCACTCTTTCCTTCTCTACCCAATTGAGATGCTTTCAGATGCTTGCCATACCCCCTAACCAATTTTTTTCTATTTTTTTTTGTCCCCCCGTTCCCTCAAATACACTCTATAGGACATGGGGGAAAACTTCACCAAGTTTTTGCCCCCACAGGTCATTTTAGCCCCACTTCACAACAGGAAGTGAAAGAAAAGTCAACTTTTTGCATCACTTCCTATTAGAAAAAGAGCCTAAGGGTGGCCAAAATCTGACAAAAATGTACCCTCTTCATTTTTGGTCTCTCTGGATCAAAAAAAAATATATATTTTTTTAAAACAATGACCCTAGAAGTACATGTGTAAATAAAGATAATAATAGCAGTAATAATAATAATGTGGCCTACAGACCACACTTAGTCTCTGTACGTCCCTCTGAAACTCTTACCTCAGGCAACAGAGGTAACTGAATTATAGAACATTCTCCCTTTGGAGTCCTGATTGGTGCAACCACCGAGATCATTCCAGAGGAAAGCCAAATCATAACTTTTTTATTAAAGCTTTTGGTGCCTAACAGACTTTTTAATCCAGTTTGCATATGTGCTATGATTAGCAATGTTTTAAATGGTTTTAACTGGATTTAAATTGTCTGGTTTTAAATAATAAACTATTTTTTTTACCTTTTAAAGTTATTGTTATAGTTATTAATTGTCCTAAATTGAATTTATCCCATGCTGGCCTGTGATTCTTTGAAATACAGTGGCATATAAATATGTTAATAAGTACATACACATACACATACGTATGTATGTATTTGGGACAGAGAGTGGTTAGAGTTAGAAATACAGAGTGCCCCTCACAATAGTCACCTTGTTACTGCAGTCTAGGCCCACCCAGAGATAGCACCCGATATCACTTTGATATCAAACAATTCAGCCTTCCCCTGCCCACCCGCTCTATGTGTTTGCGAGGCCACCGGACAAGCATGCAAACAGGCACGGCCGATAATTGCTGGACATTCCATTCCCCACCCAGGCAGGCCAGACACAGCCGGTTCATCGCTTCAGGGACCTCTCTGGCAAACACCTCATTACATATGCGCGATACTAACAAAGGCTTCCTGCCCCAAGCAGGCTACTGGACAAAGGTTGTGCTGTCCACTGGTAAGCGCTGCGCATTTGCATACTGGCCACACTATTGTTAATTCGGCTCTGATTCCATCATGCAAAGTTGTGACCTTTCTGAGACATTGTCTCGCACCCAAAACTCATTGTTGTCCCCAAGTAAGACATAGCCTGCAGTCCCAATTCACCCTCTAAAAACCCCTGATTCCGAGACCTTCCTCGGATCACTCCTGAGTTTCATCCCGTCTTGCTGCTACTTTGCTTGGCGAGCTCCCCTCAGCTAATCGAGCTGAGCTTCTTCTCTGCACCCCCGGCTTCTCTCCTGAGGTCCAGGATGACGAGACAGGTGTCGTATCACCCATTTTCCTCTGAAAGTCCCTATCCTTAATTGAACCTCTAATTTCTTAGTTAGCTGTGTGACTGTGGTGTCTTTAATATTTGTTTGTATTCAATAAAACTTCATTTTATTACTTTGAACCCATCTGGCTGCTTGACTGACCTGACCCCGTAGATGCTGGGTTGCAAGATCCTGCTAAGTGACCCTGCCTCTCGCTAGCTTAAGTGAGTGCTCCAGCTAATTTTCCCCAAAATTGTGTTTCATTGTTTGGTTGTTTAGGTGTCCTTCCCGGGACCCCCAGAGAACAGGGTAACAATCTCCTCTCAGGTAGACTAGGGGAAACTATCCCATTAGCAGTGACAAAGTAAAAATCCAGCTGCCAGTTTGGTCAATATTTGTACATAAATAACACGAAAGGAGGTGCCATATTTTTCTTTGCTTCTGATGGTCAAATATCAACAATCTGGATTTAGCACACTGAAGTAGTTGAATGTTGTCAACACACTGCAGCAGCAAACTGACCTGGCCATGGATAGATTTATCCTCCACAAAAATTTTTACTCCTCTTTTGAAGCCACCAGAAATGTCAATTTTATTTGATTTAATTTAAGAATGGAGGGGCAGCACTGACTGCAAAACAAATTCCAAAGACATGTTGTACTACACTTATTAGACCAACATAAATGGTGAAATATTCACAGAAAGGTGATGGAAATATTTCAAGTATTTTAGGAAGAAAGATGTCTACTTACCTGTAAATGGCTCACAAAGGTGAATGGCAAGACTCTCAAAAGAACAGGGGCTGGTTTTTATTCTTTTGAAGACTTTCAGCCTTTCTGCTTCATCTTTAGTAGTATTTATGGCTTCTGCTCCACTTTTATGACAGCTATTCTGAAAAACTTGAGAAATAGTGTATGATTTATAAATTTAGTTATTTATTGCATTTATATCCCATCTATTCCTCTAGGAGATGATGACAGCATGCACGGCTATCGTCCTCCACACTCTGTCTTCCTAACATTCCTGTTAGGGAAGACAGGCTGAAAGAGACTGCCCTGAGATCATCCTGTAAGTATTCTGGGTTTAGTTGGACCTTAAAGGAGCTATATCTAAAGTACTAAATCATGTCTCCAAAATAGGGTTGGCACCTAAGATGGCTCCTTTAAAGTTCAGACGAAAATCTGGAATGGATTCACCACGCCTCTGACACTTAAGCTCTTAGACTCAGGACATTTCTGCAGTCCACTGTTATAGTGCTATTATTCCACTTTCAACATCCTGTGGAATTCTGGGATTTGTAGTTACTGAGGCCAAATTGCTGTTTGGCTCAGAATTCTTAAAATGCCCCTCCTTAAACTACAAATCCCAGGATTCCATAGGACGTTGAAAGTGGAATAATAGCACTATGACAGTGTAGTGCTGAAATGGCCTGAGACTGACTGTCCTGGCTGGTGGTTTCAATATTCCACTTTTCATGTTAGGCAACATGGTTTTCTCCAGATGATTAGACTCCAGTTCTCCAAATCCCATCTGGACATCTGGATCCACTGTCTGTGGCCACTGAGACAGAAGTCCAAAACATCTGGAGGATCTATCCCTGGTCATGTGCTGTGAATCAGGAATGACTCATTGTCCCTTATGAAACAATGAACCAGATGACAATTGTGCCATATACTGCAAGGATTTAGGAATTCCCAAGAATTTCAAGAAGAGCAGAACACCAGGTAGACAAAAGTAGTTTAATGCACATAACTCTATGAGCTATAACTGTGTTTGCATGTGTACTAAATAGGGGGCAATAAGGCACTGTGTAGAGAGCCAGTGGGGTGTACTCTTTTGGACTATGACTCTGCAGATCAGGGTTTGATTCTTTGCTTGGCCATGGAAACCCACTTGGTGATCTTGAGCACATCACACACTCCCAACCCCAGAAAATTGTGTGATAGGTTTCTGTAGAGTTGCCATAAGTCAGAAATGACTTGAAGACACACGACAACAACAACAAGGCAGTGCGTAGACACTCTCATATACTAGCGTCAAACATCAAAGTCATGGCCCCTGGCCAGGAACCAAAGTAGTCAGTTGGTAACTTTAGATTTACCAGAAATCATGTTGGGCATCACGGTTGGTGGAACATTTGTGGAAATCTGAATGTCATTTCCTCTTTTTTTTCAGTGTTCAGTGTTGAAGGAACTGTACAGCAGCACTTAGTTATCGCTTTATGTATAAGCTCAATAAAGCTACTGTTTAGGATCTCAGTTTACTGGAGGCTTGAAGGTATAAAATGATGCTACATTTTAAATCGTGTATAATTTTTACAATATAATTTTTATAATGCTTTGGGGCTTCTTAAACTTTTCACAAGGTAGGGCTTCAGCATGTCTTAATCCAGTTATGGCAACATATGTCACACAATGTTAAAATGAGCTTTCAAATTAACATTTAGGAACTTACCAAAGATGCTCAGCACAATCACAGCCGATCCTAGAATGGCACAGATTGCCACCAATATCCCCAGTGAGATTTTATATTGAAAGATCCTCTTGGAAACATCTGAAAGAATTTTTTTAAAAAAGGTGAAGAAACAACTAAAATTCTGAACCTTTGGATTTATTCTTTGACTCATACACATTAAAATTAGAAGAAGCAAAACCAATTTTAATATGTTAGGTTTGGCTCCCATTTTTTGGCATATGTCTCTGAAAATCATCATTATGTCCATCATGTCATGCATTAGGAGTATCTTTTAGAGCGGGGAAGAAACTGTTGTAATGTAAATAGGATCACTGGGCTACCTAAAATGACTTCTGGCTTCCCTGCAACTCAGGATCCAACATTTAATGATGGATAATAAAGACACTGGTTAATAAATGTCAGATTAATGATTGTCAGTTGCCATAATTTGTGTTACTCACACCCAAACTGCCAAAGGGGAAGGCTGAAAGAGGTAATTTCAGTTTGCAGCGTCAAACTGACCAACTCATCCAAATGGGAATAAGCATTACCACAACATGTTTTTGGTTTGAGAGTGGGAGTTTTAAGAATTAGCATGCTTTGCATGCATATGTTTCTTCTCCCACTTGTTGCTCAATCCATAAATGTGTAAATGAACAGTTTCTCACAAAAAAAGATGCCACAAGAGATTAAAACTTCTACCTCACAGGAAAATGATTCTACTGAAGGTTGTAAGGAGACTTCCTGGTGTTTGTGGTAAGAGCAAGAGGCTGTACATTCAGAAAAGATTTACACAGCAGTAAATGGGACATCAAATTTTCCTGATTCTTCCACCTCAATTACAGACAAGCCCAAATGATAAACCAAGGTGAAGAACACCTTTGATAGTCCTCTCCGTTTCTTCAGTTTTTGAAGGCTTTCTAAAATTATTTTTCCTTTTTTTATTATTTTTTATTAAAAGAGTTTCAAACATTAAAATAAGCATCAGCAGATCTATTACAAAAACAAAACTCATGAATACACTATACAACTTAGACTAAAACAACATAAACAAAGAAAAGAATTTTTTTTTTCACTTGATTAGACTTGTTAATATTACAATATTTTATATTCAGAATCTGGATCCTGACTTCTGTATCTATTAATCAATATGGCGTTAATTCTTTTTGTCTCAAAAGATACGAATTTTATCAA
The DNA here is from genome assembly GCA_948472985.1 of Iguana delicatissima. Lineage (NCBI taxonomy): Eukaryota > Metazoa > Chordata > Lepidosauria > Squamata > Iguanidae > Iguana > Iguana delicatissima. The sequence goes on along the minus strand of CAOKZL010001491.1, from coordinate 234,588 downwards.
TGAGAGTAGGTTAAACGTGTGTGTGTGTGTGTGTGTGTGTATATATATATGCATATCTATTAGGTTCCGTATCACAATCCCACTCATCTTTCTGCAAATATTTCTCCTTTCCATTTCTCTTTAAAAAAAGATATTAACGGTTCCCAAGTTTTATTAAATTCCCCTATATTTTTATTACTAAGAGACAGAGTTATTTTGTCCATAATCATCATATCCCACAGGGCTTTTTCCCATTCTTCTTCCATAGGGATTTCATGAGATTTCCAATATCTCGCAAATACGATTCTGGCACATACTATCATATAAAACATAATCCTTCCATGCTTCTTTTCCATTACATCTTCCAAGATATTCAATAAATATGTTTCTGGAATCATCCTGTATTTAACTCCTAAAACTTTCTCTATGGTTAAATGAATAGATTTCCAATATCTCTGTGCATGAATACAGAGCCACCATTGATGGTAAAAAGTGCCTTTTTCTGTACGGCACTTCCAGCATCTATCATCACACTTGTACATTTTAGCTAATCTAAAATTATTAATTAATTAAAATTATTATTACTTCTGTGGCCCACTTCCTGGACTTGGTGCGTGATTTAGATGCATGATTAATCCGTAATAATAAGATGATAACCTTGCATGCAGGATGTGTAATCCTACCTTTATTCATGATCTATGTATGCAGATTGTTCCACTGAGTCTTATACATTTTGACATGCTAAAAATAACATGTCATTAACATCAGGAGACAACTGTGACCGCCTAGTAGGTGAAGCAGTCTTTAACTGTGTTACATTTTTCAAAACTTTAACCTTAGTTTGCTTGAAGTTTTCACTTATCTTGCCTTTGTCTTTATAAAGTAAGACACAGTCTCAAAGAAATTCAAAGAAATTCACCATGCTGATGTTAAAATTTTCCAGCAAATTGACTGACTGACTGACTGACTGACTGACTGACTGACTGTCTGTCTGTCTATCTATCTATCTATCTATCTATCTATCTATCTATCTATCTATCTATCTATCTATCTATCTATCTATCTTCCTGTCTTTCTCCTGGCATGGGGCCCATGGGAACACTTTTTAAAACATCAAAATGCAAATGAAGATGATTAACACCACCGAGTTCAGTGAAGTCAGGTCTATATATGAAAATAAACCATTTATGCTGTTTGTTTTGGTCATTTAAAAGAGTTCAACACAGAAAACGTCCATGTCAAAACTCCCTCGGGCCCAGTCCTCCCCCGACACATCAAGGACAACACCCTAGGTAGTTGCTTGCATCCCGGATCCCCAGTCTGGCTCTTTTTCAGGGCGACTTAATTGCAGTGATATTCCTGAAGCTTTTCTGCTGGGCTCCACCCCAAAACATGAGGTTCAAAAAACCCACATACAACAAGGTGTTCTGACAGGGTCCATACTGTGCCAACACCCTTATTAGGCCAATTGTAAGGGCATGAATATGCTTTTGTTTTTGTCTTATTGGCCTAATAAATGCATTGTATTTATTATGGGCTTGAGAAGTTGTCTTACAATCAAAATGGATACCCATACATTTATTTGCAAATTGTTTCTTAAGACAACTGCAGAATTGTGTGCCAAGCTGTTAACAGCCTGCTGCAGGAATCCTAGGACTCTGTGTACATGACAGCACTTTACATTTCTCCCCATGGGATCCATATTCATGAATGGTGCGGTTTAGGGAACCCCATGGAACGGATGATGGTTAAGATCGTCAGTATAAGAGTGTCCTCATGCTAGCGTACAATTTTACCCCATATAAGATAATGGTAACCATTCATTTATCTGGGGAACATAAAGGAGTTCAGTTAACAAAAACACTGCAGAGGGAGGAATCAAGACCCCTTCTCCTGGTCATTGCGGCTATGAAATCAAGCTTGCCTCTATCTGGACAACTCTACCTTTCTTTGTCATTTTAAATACTTTAGGAGAAAAGATAGATGTCTCTCAAGATTATGGCAACAGTTCCTCACTAAAATATTCCATGATTGCAGAGAGTTAAGGACAGAGTGAAAATTACTGTTCAAAAGCACTTGCTTGAAAACATGATAGAACAGATCCCTTCCTACCAAAAATGTCTTCAACTGAATACATAACAAATAGCAGACCTCTCTAAAGAATGATGTTTGGGATTAGAAATTCCACAAAATACAAAACCTTTTGACAGAAATAAAAGTGAATGATGTGCTGTCTGTTAGGTGCAGTAGCTTGCCAGTGGAAAAATATCAACCTTCTCCAGGTTATAACAAGTAAGAAAATATGACCTTGAGTATCTGAACTAGATGACCAATCTTGATTCAAAGAGTGGGACATGGGCCCTAGAGCAGACTGCTACTTGATCATTATTTCAAAACTACGTCCAAAGGATTTGGTTTTCCTTTACTCAAAAATATACATGCAAAACCTACATGTTTAAAAGTTTCTGAGGAAAACATACCTTGGTTCTTCTTGCTTTGTGCAGAACAGATAAATGTTCCACCACATGGTTGGGGGCTTAATACCATGTAGCCCTCTTCATCTTCCATAGTCCCAAATAGCTATATTTCAAATGGCTCAAAGAAGACTGCAGTTGACTAGAGGCTTTGTTTTGTCATCTTTAGCCCTCAGCTTAGGCCTGCAAAGGAAATGTGGGCACCTTGCCGGCGTTTCAAGTGTAAAACCACAGGCAAAGGTTTCAATAGTGACCTTTTAGAGATCACAATCTGGCAGAAGATAGCAGGCCTGCATTGCAGCATCCCTGTCCCTGAATCTACACCTTTCCTTCAGGGGTGGCTGGAGTCTCCACTGCAAGCGAGGTAGCGAATTCACATTGGGTTTTAATTTGAACCTTAAAGAAGTTATTTAAGGTGCTGAATGTATTTTAGGCACAGGGATCTGTATCTTGGATACTTCATGACTTGGAAGCCATCAACCACCACGGCTTGCTTTGGGCATCCGACCTCAAATGTATGCCAAGGTGTCCTAATATCATTTCAGTGGAGGCAGCTGAGCTGCATGAACATTCATGCTTGCTTCTTCTGACTGAAACAAATAAGGCAGCCACTGCAAACATGAGTTTCCTCTGTGTATCCAAGAACATATGAACCTATGGTTCAAAGGTATGTGTAATCTCCTATTTCCTTTTTGAAGGAACTGTGGATGTATATTTCTAAAGTTTTGAGAACCTTAGGTTTAATTTGTCTTAAATTTTAGTTCTCATTATTAAGTCACTGTATGTCTTATATCTGTTTCTTTAATTTATATCCCACTTTTGTCTCAACAAGGGACAGCATGGTTTTAGAAAATACCACCAAAACCCTGATGATAGAAAAGGTTCTTTAAAATTAAATTAGCCCTCAGGTAAAAAAAAACAGCCTTAATTTAGAGACTCTAACACCATTTACAATCATAAAAATAAAGCTAAAAATGCAGCATACACATCCCACTAAAAGTGCTTTGCACAATTCATTAATCACCACTTATGTTGATAAAAAAGTCTTTATCTGCAGGTGAAAGAAGAGCAGAGAGGGGGCCAGCTTAGTATCCTATGGGAGGAAATTCCACAACCTGGGAGCAGCCACCAAGAAAGCCCTCTCAAGTGTCCTCACCAGATAGTCTTGCAAGGTTGATGGGGCCAAGAGAAAGCTCTCCCTGAGGCTGTTGGCTAATTAGGACAACATGAATTGAAAATGGAAGTGTAACTGTAAAGGGCTCATGAACTTACAAAGCAACCACCACCTATCTAACACTAATAGGAATAAGGCCCTTTCCGCACCGCATCTCAATAGTGGATGGTTCTGTTACAATCCCAGCATTGCCATTTCCGGGATGGTATTGGGTTATGAACGCTCTCAACTGCACCCTTCTGACTTAAGTGGATGACTAGTGTTATTACTACCAGTGTTCCCTCCATAACACAGCATCATTGGTGATTCCTTTTCCCTGATTTTTCCCCACTCCATTGTGATTGGTCAGGGTTTTTTTTTAAAGCCATACTAGCACAGCAACATTGTAACATCACGACAGGCTGGTATGCGATTGCATTTTTGCGCTGTAACGCTAAAAAATGTATTTTTAAAAAATCAATTTAACTCAAAGGAGACATTTAAAATAAACACAGAAAGGTGATAGCTTTCAAACGTACCATGCTATGGGAGTAGCTGAAGGAGGGACAACCTGGGAACGCCCACAACCCCCCCACTGCTGGATTGCTGACTACGGGACTCGCTATCAAGCGCTATTGAGGAACTGCACTCACCAGGCTGATGGGATTTTAGTGCTAAAGGAGGCGCTTAATGGAGTTTTTCTGGAACTGAAATAGGGCTGATCTGCAATGCTTGGGAACATGACAGCAGCTAGTTAGCAATAATGCTGTGGGTTAGTATGGCTCCTGGGCCAAGAACAACCTGTGGCTGCTGTGGCAGGATGACAACACCGTACAGAAAGGGTCTTAGGCTTTGTTTTGATGCAGCAAACACACAAAAAACAAAACAAAGAAACCCAAAACAACCCAGCCAACAAACCATGTCTTCTTAGCCTGGGATTGTTACACGAGAAATGGTACTCATAGAAAAAAAGCATCGTGTTTTTCAGAGGCTTATCAATTGCTCTGAATTACTGCTAATCCAGGGATGAGCAATGTGCTGCTTATGGGCTGCATGAGGTCCTTAAGACTCCTAAGTGTTGCCAATGGGACTCCCCAGAAAGCCCTTGGACTGCCCCAAATGTGTACAATTGGCTTTGGGCTGATTTGGAGGCAATTTTCTGCTTCTAACCACCCCAGACCTTCCAAACCTGCATAAAAAAGGTGATCGTTTGGTCCCTTAACTCCTCAAACCTCCTTTTGCTGGAGATACTGTGCAAATGCACTTTTTACAGAGCTTTTAAAAACCAGAGTTGCTTTTTTTTTTTTTTAAACAGGAGCAGAGATGTCTCCAAACAGCACAAATGGGCATGCTTTAATTCCTAATCTGCAACCAGACAACTTCCCTGCTTGGGTCTAAAGAACTGGACTGAGACAGAAGAGGAAGGAGTTTTGGATGTCTTGAAAAGTGAAAGGACAGCCCACGATAAAGGAGACATCTTCAGAAGGGATGACAGAAAATATAAGGTGAAGGGGCTTAAAATTCAGTGCTTGGAGGATGCTCAGCGTGTATATATATATAAATGAAGCATTTGCTAAGAATATGATTCAGTCCTTGGAAGATCTATAAGGACAGACAAATACCAAAGACAGTGGCATATCTAGCATACGTGGCACCTAGGGCAAGCGTGGAAACTGTGCCCCTACCTTCTTACTCGTACCCCTACCCCACATCACTGCTGGCGTATCATTCCAATTCCATCTTTTCTTTTCTACTTCTTTGTTAAACATGATTATGATTCCGGAGAAAAACAAAAAAACCCTCATTATTAAAAATATTTTATTTTTTTCATGTACAAATTACAATATTATTTTTCTTGCCTTCATTGCTACAAACTTGTCTAGGATGTCCTCAAAGTTTGTTTTCATGTGCCATATGTTCCTTCTTCTATACACCATAAAGGCTCAGTGTGGCATTTATGGTCATCACTCTCACTTTTGCAACAACAAGCTTATGAGGTTGATCAGGCTCAGAGACAGTGACTGCCCAGAAACCATTCTGTTGGTTTCTTAGCAGATCTGACCCCATGTAATTGAACACAAACACTATATTATATCTATAATCCTGACTACAGGAAGTCTGAGAGCCACCATGGTGCAGTGGTTTGAGCATTGGACTACGACCCTGGAGACCATGGCTGGAATTCCTGCTCAGCATTTAAAACCTGACCTTGGTCAAGTCTAAGAGGTGACATGGTAGCCATGTTTAAATATTGGAAGGGATGTCATATGAAGGATGAAGCAAGCCTGTTTTCTGCTGCTCCAGAGACTAGGACATGGAGCAATGGCTTCAAGCTACAGGAAAGGAGATTCCACCTAAATATTAGAAAGAATTTTCTGACAGTAGGAATAATTCAACAGTGGAACACTCTGCCTGGGAGTGTGGTAGATTTTAAAACAGAGACTGGATAGCCACCTGTCGGGAGAGCTTTGATGGTGTATTCCTGAATGACAGAATAGGGTTGGACTGGATTGTTCTTAGGCCCTCTTCTAACTTTAGGAAGTGAATGGACACTAGGTGGGTCCCAAATGGCCACTGAGGAAATGTACTGGATATACTCTGGAAGGAAACAATGCAGAACCATTCAGAGCCAGGCCTTTTCCCTGGGATGAGGCAAATGGAGACAGGCAAGTCACTAGCCCCATAAATCTTTTTTTTTTTTGATGTTCCACACTGTGGGCAAGTGCACCATGTGATGTATTTTAGAAGTGAATTCTCCCTCTGGAAGGCTATATGTTGTGGCTTAACAAGAATGTGGCATTTCTTTTAAAACATCACTGATAATTTGAAAAATGAGTCCCTTTGGGTGAACCAAAGCCTGCCTGGAAATACACATCCCCTTGCTTAATCTAAGGAGCCTATGCAATGAGGGATGGGGGTGTAGGGAAGGAGAAGTTCTGCATATGCTCAGAGGCACTTCCCTCTGAACCTCCTCAGAGTGCCACAGCCCGCCTGGGAAATCAGCCCCCCTTTCCTCAATCTGAGCTGCCTTTGTGATAAGGAACTGGGAGGTGGGATAGGGAGGCTTTCTGCTCATGCACAGAGGCACTCTCATATCAGGTGACCACCAAGCATCAAAGGGCTGGCATTTGGGAGGGTCTTCTGGGATACTGAGGGATATACACTCTCTACACACTCAGAAACAGCCCCAACTTTCTGACTGTTGCTTTTAAAGAATGCCAGGTAATGATTTGTCTCCTATGTTCACTTGGTTGTGTTCATTATCACTAGGCTTTAGTCACCCAAACACTTAGGTTTTAAAAGGCCGTTTTGAATGTCACAACTGTTTTCTTTCTCCTATGTTATGTATTTGTCTCTCACCACCAAGCACTAATATAGCTTCCAAAGAAAAACAAAACAAACCCCCAACCCATCATGAGCTGTGGGGCAGGGTGAAGGTGGGGAAAGGAAGTGGCCAAGGATGCTGTAGCACGGAAGGAACGCTGGCTGCAATAACACTACTCATCTGCTTAGGGTGGAAAGGTGTGGAGGACAGCAAATGGTAATGCTGGGATTGTAACAGAAGAAGGTGCTAATGAGGTATGCTGCAGAAAGGGCCCCAGGCTAATTAGAGTCTTAAAGTAATCCCCAACACTTTGAATTATGCCTAGACATGAAGTGGAAACCAGTACGACTGTGCCAAGACTAGCGTAATAGTTTGCTGTGGTCAACCAGTCACTAACATCCTGTGATGCACTCTGTGCTGACAGAAGTATCTAGGAAATGTTCAGAGGTGGAGACATGTGGAACCCACTGCAAGAATCCTCCCTGGATACAAGTAAAATACATCTCTCTATGACCAAGTCAGACCTTCTCAGGAGCCGTAAAACCATCTGGACATTAAGACGCTGGATCTAAGACTACCACCAGACTATGACCTCAGTTTTTCAAGGATAGGTCTACTAGCTGAATCACTGTTTCACATGTGAAACCAGGATCAAGACAAGGTTGGCAAATGTGTATAAGATCCCAGAGATACACCAGGGAATGCTGAGACTAACTTCATTAAGATGAAAACCATATATATATATAATTGACAAATGGAGGAATATTAGATATCCATGTTGAGATATTCCCGCAGTTCATTTCTGATTGCCAGCACACATTTTTGTATTCTGATATTCACCAGACTTTGACCGTGGCCTTGCATGAGGGAGACAGAAGAAATGTGGTGATTAGTGTTGTCAGCTTTTGGGAGGAAAAAAGCCATAAGTGACACTCAAAATTCGTGACATGGAGGATTAAACAATCAGAAAGTAGCTATTAGCAAGTCTGTGATCTACCTAAATAACAAATGGAAGTCTTGAGAGTCACACATTTTCTACATTCATAAACTACATGGTACACACGCTTCTGTCTTTATGAAAGCTCCACACCGCCAAAATACGGGATTTTTTGGCATCTTGTCCAGTCTACATAAATAGTAAAGCTTTTCAATCCTCAAATAACTTTGTTTTGTGATTTTTGTAACTACAGTCAGCCCTTCACATTTGCAGGTTTTACTTTTGTGGATTTGATTATTCACAGATTTTATATATATATATATATATATATATATATATATATTATTCATGGATTATATATTTGTATTATATATTATTATTATTTGTTGTCAGCTCTGCTTAATAAGGACTGCTCGCTTTGTGAGACTGAGAAACTCTGAACAAGGCTAGTAAGTCCCTTTAAAAATGGTGTGGGGCAGCAGTGGAGGTGGCAATACACCTCACCAGCCACCCACTTCTGCCTTATGAACGAACCCTGATGCCTCAAAGGAATCCACAATGGGTTGAATATGATGATCATACTTTTTTGTGTGTTAAATATAGTTTGGAAAGGCCTAGAGTTAGTCGCGTTTTTTTTCACTTTCTCGGGGATCCTGTGGCCCTAACCCTAGTGAAAGTGGAGGGATGACTGTACTCTTCCCAATCCTTTTCAAGAAGGCTTTTCATGTATGAGCAGGGCAGCTTTTATTTATTTATTAGGCTTTTTTAAGAAAAAAATGTAATTTTTTTAGTATTCTATTATTTAAATGTTTTTACTTGTTTTACATGTTTTTTAACCTTTTTGGGAAGGTACCGTGGGTCCACTTTGGGAGGAAAGGCAGCATATAAACACAATAAACAAATAAATAAAATAATAAATAAATAGAGGAAATCTCTTATAATAAAGGACACCAAGTGCCAACCTTATAGGGAGAAGTTTTCTGGCCCTCAAATAATAGGAGACACTGGCAACCGTGGTGGTGATCCAATGATACATCTCTGGGTAATTTACCCACACTCAGCAAGTGTGTGACAGACGCTTTTATCCAGATTGGATCTAAAACTACAACACCTAGGAATCCTGACACTCACCTGCCCTTGTTTTCCCAAGTACTACCTTACTAGATTGGATTGCTGGGCCTTTAAGCAATGATTTGTGCTTTGTGGCTGTGAGGGTTCCTTAGTTGTGGTATGCATGGCCTGACTCCAATTCAGGCTTAACAGAGAGCCACTAACAGGTTTAAAAACAATAAGAATAGGCTAAGAAATATAATAATCTGTACTAATGTATATACAGTCCGCCCTCCGCATTTGTGGGTTTCACTTTTGCGGGTTTGATCATTCATGGATTATTTGCTGTCACCTCTGCTGCCTCCTGATGCCATTTTTAACAGGGACTGCAAGCCTCATGAGACTGAGAAACTGAGAACGAGGCTTGTAAGTCTCTATTTAAAATGGTGTGGGGCAGCAATGGGGGTTGCAGTAAGCCCCACCAGCCACCCACTTCTGCCTTGTGAAGGAATCCCCCTGAAGCCTCAGAGGAATCCATAGTGGATTGATTATGGGGATCATACTTTTTTGTGTGTTAAATATGGTTTGGGAGGGCCTAGAGTTATTCACATTTTTACACTTTCGTAGGAATCCTTTGCCCCTAACCCTAGTGAATGTGGAGGGATAACTGTATATCAGACTTCCAACAATCAGAGGTTGTTCTCCCTTCCTCCTCCAATCTCCAATCCTGTCTCTATCAGAATTTCTCACACACTTTCTCTTTCACACCCTGTCTCTTCCAGACTCTGGCCATTTCTGCACTAGACTTTTGGCCCCTCCCGAAACTGCAAACCCCAGGATTCCATAGGATGTTTCAAGTGGAATCACAGTGCTGTAAAAATCTAGCGTGGAAATGGCTTCTGTCTGGCTTCAAAAGTTCCCCCTATCTCTCTCTCAGAGACAGCTTCCCGCTTTTGGTTACTTGCTGTTCACCCACAGTCCCCCATCACAGCGCTCCCTCAGCTGCAATTGCCTGCCAGTCTGCCTACCCTCTTTTTCACAAAGGGGCTCTGAGTCCCAGTTATCCTGACCATGGCTGGACGTAACCCCTTGTGCAAATGGGTTCTCCCATTATCTGGGCATTTTCTGAGGGGGATAGTCTCTCCTCCAGGTAAACCAGTGTTTAACAACGTGATAGTTTTAAGCCATATGTCTTAGGGATCAGAAACAGAGATCACAGGAGACAATTGCCCAGTGAGGATGATCACTTTGAGGAGAAGCATGAAGGCTTTGAGGTGGGTCTAAGTGAGAGATTATAAACACTTGGGGTGCCACGAGGCAGGAAGGAAAGAGATTGAGACTTTAGGACTGGTAAAGAGATGTGGGGGTGTTGCCTGCCTCACCATCCCCAGGGAAGATTGGTCATAGGCTGGACAAAAATGCCCAGACTCCCAGCTTCCCATGACCATCCAAGACCCAGGAGATCGTCTGTACTGTGAGTAGAATAGCAATGTCCAGCTAGTTGCCTTAGGGTTTATGTTTCTCTTAAGATGGCTTGAATATGACCTAGGCTGTTTTGTAACTTTGTAACTGCTGCTAAGTAACATCTGAAGGAATGTGCCTTGATATATAAGATATTATTTTGTTAATGTAAGATTGCTGCTTAAAATAAAAGCTTTCCTTCAAAGATCTTTCCTTTTCACTCTCTTCATCGACCTTTGCTCAGTGTGTGTGTGTGTGTGTGTATGTACACACATAGGATTCCCATCTTTCAAAGGAGGTCTCGGAAAGAAAGTCTCAGCAGAAGCAGAGGTGGAAAAGTGTAAATTAAACCTCTCAATTACTGAGTCATGTGGAGTAAATTAGTGAGTGGTGGTAGCTAAATAACTTTCAGGGGTTCTCTCTCCTACTCAAGGGCAGGAAATGGGGCCAGAGAGCCCACTACTCAGTGGTCTTCCATGGTAGCAGGAGACCCATTACACCCCTCCTCTCCCTCAAATTAGGATGCTAAGGAAAAGTTTGTGTGGAAATCAGTCAAAGAACTGAGAACTTAGATCTGATTACACGTTCCTGGGCTAAGCAGGTATTTAGAAACACACACACTTTTTCTTTCTGTGTGTTTGTGCATGCAGTACAGTGATTAACAAGCAGAATTTAACAAAAGATTTTTGCTTCTCCCTCCTTCAGTTGCTCAAAACAAATGGGTGCATGCAAATTTTAAAACAATGGAAAATAATCCATGTTTTAGAAAAAAAAATATACATAGTGAAACCCCTTCAACTGCTAGTCAGTTTCATAGTGGAACAGCATATATTCAAGCCCACAAATATGTATAATAATCCAACCACAGAGCCTTCTGAAAGGAAATATGAAGGTGTCAGTAACTGTATTATTGTTAAATGCATAAAGGTGAATCAAATGAACAGTATTTTTATTTAAAAAAATATTTTCTGCTTGATTTTGTATCTCACATTTACTTCAAAGAGGTTATCACAATGAACAACAACTGTCCCTAATTTTAAGTCTTCCAAAAATCTGTGAGGTAAGTAAAGTTGAGAGAGAGTGGCTGGCCCCCAAACACCCAATGTGCTGCATGTTTATATGGGGATTTGAAATTGGGCCTTTCTTCTTTAATGAACAAACTAATTCTCATGACAGAAACTTAATGGCTCAGTCTAAACTTCATTTTCATGCCTCTTTGTCATAAAATATAGCACAACTTATCTGTGAGGCATGGATGTTATCACAGTGTGCATTGTCCTGTTGAACAAATATCACTCACTGTTAGCTTCATGGCAGAGCAGGCCCTGGAACTCTGGGGTGATATCACTTTGTGAGTAATTTAAGTTCAGTGGATGAAGATAAGAGTTTTGGCAGCCAACCCACATCTTCCACAATACGTATTTCAGACCCAATTTCCATGATCCTATCTGCTTGTTCTCTCCTCTCTGTATCTCTTGGCTCAAACCACATTGACTTTATCATACCAATAAAGTTTACACTGTTGCCAAAGGTACACATTACAAGAAAGGAGAATCTCAGAGGATAGAAAGAAGATTGTCCTGATGGTAAGAGCTGTGTGACAGCCAAATTTGTTGTTGTTGGGTGCCTTCCAGTCATTTGTGACTTATGGCAACTCTGAAGTGAAGCTATCACAAGGTTTCCTTGGCAAGATTCATTCAGAGGGGGGTTGCTTTTGCCTTCTTCTGAGGCTGAGAGGGTATGATTTGCCCAAAGTCAACCAGTGAGTTTCCATGGCTAAGTGGGGATTTGAACGCTGGTCTCCAGAGTCATAGCCTAATGCTCAAACCACTATGGCATGCTGGGTCTGGTCTGACTGTCCTTCATTGGAGGTTTTTAAACAGGTAAGCCCTCTCAAGAATACTCTGTCATTGTATTCGAACCAGATAGCCCCTGCATCTCTGGATCCCTTTCTATTCTATAATTCTGTGAATAGTAGGCCCTTTCTGCAACTCAACTTTTTGCTGAGCTGGGGTGTGGGCATCGCACGAGCAGCCTCTGGCGAGAGGCTCTCGCATCCCGGTTCCTTAAGTCCCACAGCTGCTGCCTGCTAGCGCGAGAGCCCCTCCTCTTCCTTCCTCAGTGTAGCCTGGGAGTTTCCCAGGCTGCACTGGGGCAGGAAGCATGAGCACTGCAGCTCCGGAGCTATGCACGCATGGCAAGTGCTCACGGGGCCTCAGAGTGATGCGCGATCATGCACCATTTTCAGCTCACAGACAAAAATGAAAAAGTGCGCTATTGGCACCTGCCAGATCCTGGAGTATTGTGTGATTGTGAGTGCGTCATGTGGACCACTCTTCGCAGTTGTGCAACGCTCGAGGGGCCCTTTCCATGGCAAATGCTGTGCGAAAAGGGCTGTAGTTGATCACCAAATACCCAGTCCCCTTACATGCTCCTCAATGGCATGATTTGCATAACTTAGTCCATGTTACGCAAACCTTTGATCTGAGTTGTAATGGACATCAAAAGTCCCATTAGTGATGACTAGATAGGATAACATAAAAGTCAGCCTCCATTTTCAGTGACCTTAGCCCCACCTACCAAATTATGAAATGAGAGCCAACACGGTGTAGTGGTTTGGGAGCTGGACTACTGTTAGGCTTGAAATTTGGTGCTCTATAATTTTCTATAGAATTGATGTGTGTTAACAATTAATTATGATATTAATTGGCATTTTAGACCCTCAGAGTTCAGCAAACAACCTTGCTTTAGAATTGTTTATTCTGCTCTGCTCCTGTTTATATTGGTATGTGCAAAGAGAAGGACACTGCTAACCTGAAATATATCTTTGAGAATGACCTAGGATGTAACAGGGTCAAGTAGACTCGGGAAGTTAAGGGTCATATAGAATGTAACACATGTACAAGCTGTGACTCTGCTAATGCTGATGCATGAATCTTTTCTTTCCTATAAGCATTCTTTAATATAAACATAAAAATGGTATAAGAAGGGAAGCCTGAAAAAATAAATCATCCTTCCTAGGAGGGAGCCTTTGGCCAAAGAAACTTGAGTGTGTGTGTGTGTTTGTCTTTCTTTCCTTCTTCTTTCTACCTTCCTACCTTGTGTATGGGGATTCAAGTCAGCTCTCTGTCCACCTGGGGATATGGTGAAAGTGTGGTTTGTTTATCCACCCTAACACTACTACCTTGGAAACGAAGGTTTAGTTCCCCACTCAGCCATGGAAACCCAGCAGGTGACCTTGGGCATGCCACACTCTCTCATCTCCAGAAAAGCCATAGGGTCATCTTAAGTCAGAAACAACTTGAAGGCACAGAACAACAACCAAATTAAGGGAGGTTGTTCGAAAGGGCTGAATATCACCATTAGAGTTTTGGATGCTACGTTTTGTAAAGAATTGGTTATGTTACTCATTATTCTGATCACCCAACAGTTGTTACTAGTTACTGTTACTGCAGTAAGTAAATCACTGGATTATTTGTCATGTAGCATCTTAGGCCATTTCTGCATGTGGTGATGGAATTGCCCTGGTCCGGTACTTACCGGACTTCTTGGCTCAACGCTCGGGTCCAGGCTGCTCTGGAGCAGTGCGTGGCCGCCGCTCTGCACTACTCCGGGGACGAAAATGGCGGCTTCCAGTTGGTGGAGGCTCTCCACCAACCGCTGAAGCTCGCCAGTGTAAAGCCCGCCCCGGCAGATCTGCACGCTTGCACTGGTGTGAGCCTGCAAATCTCACTGGAGTGCGGGGACGGAGTGGCACGTGCTTTTTAAAAACCTGAAGAAACAGGTTTTTAAAAAGCACACCGCACAACCACTTTGGGTCGTTCTGGAGCAGACTGAGAGTGCGGAACTATGTAAAGTAGTCCGACCCAGTCCACTCCCAGGTGCAGACGTTCTCTCTGGAGGACACTCTGCATTGTTTTTTTAAGCCCGTGTGTAAGTGGCCTCAATATTACCGTACTATTGGGCCTTGGTCAATACAAGGAAAAGCCTTCTGTCTTCCCTACTTTTCCCCCACCCTTTACCCCATCTCTGACCTTCATAAGTTTGAGTAAACTACCTTGACCCAATTCCCCCCTCTAGTCACTGCAAGAAATGCTTTGGGCAGGTGGGAAGAAGTAGTTCTTGCTCCCACAGATGTTGATTTATATTGGTGATCAAGCTGTTTGCCTTGCTTTCCTAATATAACAAGCATTATTTAATTTTTTTTCTTTAACTGACTTTAACTGATTTTTTTCTTTAACTAAATTCAAACATGATTATTACATATATACCACTTAGCACCTCGAGCACAGATCCAAAAATGGCATCTGATATATCGCAGCACAAATTTAAAGTAAAGAGAGCCCCCCACAGACATACATGGCCCAAAAGAACTCATATAAAGTATTATTATTTAAACTTCTCCAAATTAAACAATACTTACTACTACACCATTTGGTACTACAGTGTGGAGAAAAAGGAAGGAAGCAAAGAAATTTCTCAGAAGGACAACTCTATCCATGAATCTCTGCAGCTCCAGGGAAAGACCTTCCCTACCATCAGCAACACCATCCGTAGATTGTGAATGCAGATGACCATCCAGTCACGTGGACGATGTTAAGAAGTCTTGCCACTAGGGTGGTGGGGAGAACATGCAATCTGTCCTGTGGTAGAATCCCTGGCAGAAAAACACTCACACTGTATTTGAACTAATATAGATGACCAAGAAACCATGTGGTAGATCTTTCTTCAAGATCAATTGGTTGTCCATATTTTCCCCACGATGACATATTGAGCAGAGAACAGAAAATTGACTGACTTATAGCTCCCAGAATCTCCCAGTTACCACTGCCAGCAGTGACCATGCTGGCTGGGGAATTCTGGCAGTTGTGGTTTTAAAAGGCAACTTTTGAAGTTTGTATTTTGCTGGGACCGTCAATAGCAACCTAGAAACCTCTGGCCCATAGAGATGAGTCATTATTTACCTTGAACAGGAGATTTAGCTTGGAGTCCTTGAGCTTTATGTCTTGGTCTGAAATTAAAGTAGCACGGCCCGTCCTCCAGCTGGCAAGGAATCTGAGTTGTATGCACTTCTTTTTTCATGATTTTTTTTTGAAAAAAAGAAGAAGAGGGGAGAAGTGCTATGAGCATCTAACTCAGCTCTGCAGGCGAAGCAGCTCTGACAGCCTGTGGCAGGCAAGCAAGAAGATAGTACAGGAAATGTGCCTCTGACATTCTGACCAAATGTCAACACTTCTGCTGATGCCTCTTGCCTACTCAGGGGGCTTCTTTTTTTAACAATATTTTTAAAAAACAGTTTCAATTTTACAACATCAGATCTACTTGGAAGAAAAACAATTCCATATCTAAGTAGGTACTCATATTCATCCATTGTCACTAACATTTCTCCCATATAACTTCAGATAGTAAAATCATAGGAAGATAGGCGTTTCCTGTAAATGTATGCGTGTATTTGCATATCTACACATGGCGGGGGGGATTATTAATTCTTTGCTAAATGATTAATTTGTTAGATCTGCCCACCCCAACATGGCAGAACTCCATAAATTTCTTGATTAGCACTGAGGACAGCCCCAGAAGAAAGAGGGTTTGGAGAGAAGAAATATATCACAAGTTCTTTGATGACTGCTTGTTGTTCTCCCTCCAGCCTTGTGGATTAGAAGAAAGAAAATGGTGAGGTCTTGTATGGGAAGGAGGAATATAATGGGCATGTGTGTGGTGAGTTGTTTTCTCCAAAGAAGCTCCTTGAGAAAGAAGGGCCCTATCAGAATGTTGGGCCCTTTAGAGCTGATGGTTAGAGTCCTCCTGACCCACATGTTACAGAATACTTTGACTTTCTGAGGGAGCTGCATGAACCCTTTCCTGCTCCTTTAGTTTATTTATTGTTCACACAGCACTGAGCACTTGAATAATTACAGAAAATGTCTCTCTACCAATTCCTTTTTTTTGCCTTCCCCCAACCCCTTTTCTTTCCACACACCCCCTTCACTGTAAAAGGAATTGGGAAGGTTAGATCTACTAATCTGGGGCCAAAAATTCAGCTCATTAAACACCCTCAATATCTACTTTGAGGTAAGTTACACTGAATTCAATGATAATAAATGGGTATAAGATTGCAGAAGTCAAGTTTTAGAATTTGGCTACAGGGGACTAGGAAGGCTTAGTTGCTGGAACAGATATTTTGAGCTGCTTTAATGATCACATATTCACTAATCCCAGGGCTACTTAAGTTCATAGAATCATAGAAATGTAGAGTTGGAAGAGACCCCAGGGGCCATCCAGTCCAACCCCCTGCCATGCAGGAACACCCTCAAAGCACTCCCGACAGATGGCCATCCAGCCTCTGCTTAAAAACCTCCAAAGAAGGAGACTCCACTACACTCTGAGGCAGCATATTTCACTGCTGGACAGCCCTGACCGTCAGGAAGTTCTTCCTGAGGTTCAGGTGGAATCTTCTTTCCTGCAGCTTGAATCCATTGCTTCTTGTCCTGGTCTCTGGAGCAGCAGAAAACAAGCCCTCTCCCTCCTCCGTTTTGCAAACAATTCACATGTGAAGCCATGACACACGACAAAACAACCGAGTGCAAATACCACTTTGTTTAATTAGCCTTAAATCAGAAGCTTAAGCAATTTAAACAAACAAATATTAAGGTAAGATGGATGCAGAGAACAGTGGGTTTCTGAGAAACCTGGTCTTTGAAGTTGACTGAGTTTGGGATCCCTGCAAACAAAACATGCACTTTATTGCTGATCTCTGCAGTCCAGTTTTCTTGACTGGGAGTTGGGAGGCTGAAAGAACACAACGATTCAGCTGAACAGCAAAATGTTCTGTGTGTGCTTTGAGGCACTCAGAACTTTTCTGATGTAGTATTCTTCACCACTGATTCACTGACTGATTTTTTACCTGGTCACCTATTGCTGTGCTTCAGTGAATTAGGGCCTTCCAGTTGAAAGAAAACCTCACTCCTTACTAATATTAACAGAATTAGTCACAGGCCATTTCCACACTATGTTGCTACAATGCTATAGCAGCGGGTTGTTACTGGTCCAGGAGCTGTGCTTTTGTACAACAGTGTTGCTGCTGTCCCATCCCCAAACGTTGGCAAATTTCCATATTCTATTTTAAAAAAAAACTCCATTAAGAGCTTCCTATAGCATTTCAATCCTGTTAGCCTTTGTAGTACGGTACCATTATAGCGCTTGATAGCACTTCCTATTATGGTGGATCCAGCAGTCATTATGCTGTGGGTGTGGCCAGCTTGTCCCTCCCTAAGCGACTTCCATGGCGGAGTAACTTCCTATCACCTCTCCCTGTTTATTTTAAATGTCTCATTTAAGTCAAAACTTTTTATTTTTTAAATACATTTTTAAACAGTATAGGGAAAAGGTGTAATAGTGTACTGGCATGTCATGCTGTTACAACATTGCTGTGTTAGTAAAGCTTTCCCTCCCCCTCAAAAAAATCACCACCCAATCAGGGACAGTCGGGCAGGGTGAAGCCAGGTCATGGAAGTGGCCACAGAAGCTGTAATGTGGAAGGAACACCAGTGGTAATACTGCTGCCTATCTGCTTAAGAGGGAAGGATGCAGAAAAGAGAGTTCCTACCCGACAGCATCACATGAATGGCAATGCCACCATTATAAAGGTATAATGTGCTAATGGCCTCTAGTGCAGGAATGGCCACAAATTTTAACAAATAAGGTATTGAAAGTTGAATGAAAGTACTCATATTGGTGAGCAATGGAATGAAGAGGAAAAAAAAGATGCAGGTGAGTGACAAAACTTACTTATTAAACAGGTTGAAGATGAGATCTGGCGCTTTAGACCTTTCCTATCTTCACTGTTAGCAGAAGTGCTAGACTCCTGCCGTGCTCAGGCAACCATCATGGATTTTGTAATTAATCTTTTAATTAATTACGGTACTATAATAAATCAAACAATGTTGATTATGGTAAAGTCGAAGGCTTTCAGGGCCAGAATCCATAGGTTGTTGTGGATTTTCCAGGTTCTGAGGCCATGTTCTACTAGCATTTTCTCCTGACATTTCACCTACATCTGTGGCTGGCATCTTCAGAGGATCTGTTGGCATGGAAGTAGAGAGAGTATATATACTTGTGTAGTCCCTGGGTGGGAGGGAGCAACTGGTATGTGTTACAGTTGGCCTGTGTGATGGCCTATTGTTAAACAGGATATCCCCCAGGGTGTATTGTTAGTCAGGGGATATGCGTAACAGTGTGTTAAGTACATTAGCAACCCATTGTATTGTTCCCTATAGAGGGACCTCCAGAGTCTGGGTGGTGTTCATTGGCATATTTTTGAGGCTTGATTTTAGTGTTCTTCAGTACTGGTAACCAAATCTTGTTTATGTCAGACTACACAGAGAGGCCATTGAAATCCATCAATACATGGACAATTTCAACAGGAGAGAAGAAACTTGGGAAGTAAACAAGTAACACCCCACCCACCAACACTCATGTCTTTTGAGTCACCATCTAAGCTCCCTTGAATCCTATTTTGGGAAGAAGGTGGGATATAAATCAAATCATTAAATAATTAAAATCATCTTTGGGTGCTTCCAGATGGACAGCTACTTCCTTTCCACCAAAACACAGTGCATACTAATTCTGTCATTGACTGCATCCAGATGATATAACCAGGGTTACACCAGCATGTGAGATCAACCAGATTTTAGCCAACATCTCTCCTTTTCACCCAGTTTCATTATGTGGCCAGGCTTGCAAACCTTGCTTGTTTCCTCCTCATGTGGCAAAGTTTTTTCCCCCTCCTTGCCCACAAGATGGCAATGTATTTTTGGCCAATCTTGAGAGAATGTTTACATTGGTAACAACAGTTGTTACAGAATTTCAATAAATTGCTTTGCAAAACTTTGGTATTTGTTGCCTTTATTTATAACCCCCCCCTTTCCTCTCAAAACTGGGAGCTTTTTAACCACTTAATCTCCCCAGCCTCTGAGTTTGGTAACCCTTTCCTCTCCAGCTTCTGCAAAAGCTCTTTATTTACACTCTTCAGACTTTAGAGGAGGAAAAGGACAGGGGGATTTTCTGAGAGTATTAACTACTGTATTAGCTTACACAAAGGCATATGCTCAATAGAAGGGCATATAAAGTTTGCCCATGTGCTAAATATCTGACCTCTTTTTGCTGTTGTTCTTTTACATTCTGGCCTGGAAACCTATCCTTTTCTATCCAGGGTGCTGAGACCAACTCAGAGAAGTATAACACCTCACCCTAAAAAACAAGTGTGTACAACAAAGATAGTCACTGACTATCACATTAAAAACACCACTACGCCTTCGGGAAAGCTCCGAGAGACACAGAACCTGTTCCCAGTGGTTTGGAATCCTGGGACAAGCCAAATTTGTAAATTTGTACAAAAAAGAAGGTCATTGATTGTCAGATGAAAAACACCATCATGTCCATAGGGATGTTATGACAGCCACAGAAGCAACTCCTAGTGGTTGGGGATCCCAAGATGATTTCGGAGAGGAGTCACTCAAAAACCAGATTTTGTACAATAAAGATGGCCACCCCCTTGGGAGATTTGGGGTTCAGGAGCACCAAGTGGATGGTGGGTCCCATAGACTTGTGGGAATCTTCAAGGAACCCCCATAATCCTTAGAACATAGAGACCAGAAGTGCAGTCCTGAAGGGACCCCCAAATCCCTTCAAGGGGCATCCCAAAATAAGGAGTCAGGATTAAAAGGGTACACCAGAAAAAGGGTGTGGGAATACTTGTCACTTTTCATTTGATGAGAAGTTGGCCCTCTGTATCCACAAGGGATTGGTTCCATGATCCCTCATGGATACCAAAAAAGGCAGACGCTCAGGTCCCTTATATAAAGGGACTTTATATAAAGGGATTCCATTTATGTGATTCAGCGGTCCCTTCCACTCCAGCACATCCTGTTTGCACCCCAAGGAACTGCCCTGAACACATGAGCCTCAACCTTCTCTCCCCACTCTGCCCTCATAAGAGTTCTCTCTCTTCCTTGCTCCTCCACCCTGCCTCTGTAGCTTCTTTGCCCTCAGCAAAGCATAGCAGAACAGCTTCCGTCATAGTCCTCTTGTGAGCCCACTGGGTGGAGCTGCAGAGAGATAAGTCATCCCACGCTGCTTTTTAAAGATATTTTTAATGCTTATTTTTTAAAATTATTTTTGAATATTAGTTTTTTGTAATTATTTCTGGGCCCACTGTACCTTATGCTACTTTCCTTCTCTTTCAGTTTTTCTCTCCTTTCTTCCTTCTCTTCTCTCTCACCTACAAATTCTGCTTTCCACACACCTCCTGCTTTACACTCTTTGAGGGGTTTGGATGAAACTAATTTTCATAAGTGCCAAGAAAGGAGGAGGAGGAGGAAGAGGTTGTTTTAGAGCAGTGGTTCTCAACCTGTGGGTCCCCAGATGTTTGTGGACTTCAGCTCCCAGAAGCCCTGAGCATTGACCATAGTGGCTGGGGCTTCTGGGAGCTGAAGTCCACAAACATCTGGGGACCCACAGGTTGAGAACCACTGTTTTAGAGAATGTGTGCCAAAGCAGATGTTTTCAAGTTCTCGTTCACTCATCAGTTCTTGTGCTAATTCGATTCCTTTCTGAATCTCTGCTGCAAACATTTCACAAACATCAGGTGAGACACATATGGATAACAAAATGAATGAGTGTAAACATCACTTTACTTCATTGACTTTTTAGTGCAAGGTTAAGGGTCTTCCTTATTACACTGTAGTGCGATTATTCCACTTTCAACATCCTGTGGAATTTTGGGGTTTGTAGGTTACTGAGGCCCAAGAGCTCTCTGGCTGAGAATTCTAAAGGCCCCTCCCTAAATTGTAAACCCCAGGATTCCAAAGGACGTTGAAAGTGGAATCATGGCGCTATAACAGGCCAGTGCGGAAATGGCCTCTGTTAAGATTCCCCATTACATTCAAGAGACGCGCCCCTCGCGGCCTCATCGCCCACCCCTCCTGGCTCTCAGTTCGTTCCATTCGCGCGGGGCTCCGCCCGCTCCCTCTTCGACCTGGAACCCGCGCGCCTTTGCCGCTGGCTGGCAGACGCCGGAGCATCGTTGCGAGCAGGTGGGTAGAGGCGCTCGCCCCCTCCCGACACCGTTCCCCAGCCGGCTGTGCGGGGAGGCGGGAGGGCGACCGACACGGCTCTTTTTGAGGCGCCTTTGGCCGGAGACGAGGAGGCGAAGAAGACGCGGGGGAGAGAAGCAAGGCTGCCCGAGGGAGGAACGGGTGGGTCGTGTAATCTGCGCCCTTTGCGAGGGGGGTGGCTCAGCTCCCGCACCCAGCGGGAATGGCAGCTGGGGGGCGAGGGGCAAAACGAGGCCATTGCTCCCCCGTAAGGATTCTTCCCCCCTCCCTTGTGAAATTTGGAGAGCCATCGGGGTGTGGTGGTTTGAATTTCGGATTACGACCTTGGAGACCAGGGTTCGATTCCCCACTGGGCCGTGGGAACCCACTGGTGACCTTGGGCGCGTCACACACTCTCGGCCCCAGAAAGCCCTGTGATAGGCCTGCCTTAGGCTCACCATAAGTCGGAAAAAACTTGAAGGCACGCAACAATAACAATAACATGTGAAATGTGAGTTCCGTCCCCACTTTTAAGCATTTCACTGGCTTAAAACCTCCGCGGAGCCTTTCTTTAGAAACAGAATTTAGGCTCCCAGACAAAGGAGACAGGCAGGGTCACCGAGGGAACGCGAAGGCAGATACAAGAGTTTGAGGGGCGAAGCGGTTTCAGTCTCTCAGGTCATTTCCGCACTAGCCTGTTACAGTGCTATTATTCCACTCTCAACCCCGTATGGAATCCTGGGCTTAGCAGCAAACTCCAGGATTCCACAGGATGTTGAAAGTGGAAGAACAGCACTATAACAGGCAAGTGCGGAAATGGCCTTACTCTTTCATTCCGAGAAGACTGCAGGAAAATTTCATGAAGGGAAAACTCTTATTGGGGGGTTCATCCCCCCTCCTTTACCACTCTGACTGTTCCTCTTTTTGGCCCACCAGGCTGTGCCCCCCTCTCTTCTGAAACACTTTTAGGCGGCCCTTCGTGGTCTCTCCACCTGCTTCCAAGGAACTTAAAATCCCGCTGGTCTCCACGGGGCTCGATCTCAGGCAAACCTGGCCGCAGATTTCTCCACTTTTCTGGGCAGTCGCGATAGCTGAGAAAGAGAGACCGAGGTGGCGGCGGGGGGGGGGAAGGGTCCCTTAAAGACTGAGGCACCCCCAGCGAGAGGCGGGACCAGTGTGTCCGCGGAGAGGAGGGAGATGCTGAGGGTCTGCGGAGGAGGAAAAGGCGACTTGCCGACCTGTCTGCCGCTGAGGCTGCGAGCTCCGGGCTGGGACTGGGAAGACGCACAGAGTCCCTCACCCCGCGCAGTGTGCTATCGCTTTGGCCCTGCTTTAACTGTCCTGGTTCCATCCATCCTACAGAAACCTGGGATTTGTCCGGCAGTCAGGGGCTTAGAATCCGTTGCCCTGCAGTTATGCATCATTATCTATCATCATCATCATCAAAAGCTCACCACAATTTAATCTCAGTCATTTACTTCTCAGTCATTTGCTTTTTCTTGCCTCCCCCCACACTTCTCTTAAAAGGAAAGCCATGGCAAGGAAGGAGGAGGAGGAGAGGAAGCTAGAACAGAAGAAGGAGACAGATAGGAAAGAGACAGAAGGCTGCAGGAAGTAAAAAACACACCCAGCTCAGTAGCAGAAGTCAGCCCTTCTTGTGAGTGTGGGGAAGCCTATTCTTATTCCACCCCCATGGGGTGTCTACACTGCACTAGTCTATCGATTTCATCCTGCTGAACCTGCCATGGGACTTCTAGATAATGCTGGGACTTCTAGATGATAAAGACAGGGTGCCCATGAGAACTGCTACACCAGTCTGGGAGAAGTAAGGGTGATATCACAGGTGGTAATTTGAAATTTCTGCTTCTGTATTCCATAGTTTAGAAATATTGTTAGAGGCTCCAAGATGGACACTGTCACAGGGTTTCTTGGCAGGACTTTTGAGAGGGGGTTTGCCATTACTTTCCTTTTGGGGTTGAGAGGGTGTGGCTTTCCTAAGGCCACCCAGTGAGCTTCCGTGGCCAACCAGATCCTGTCTGATCTTGGAAGCTAAGCCAGATCGGCTCTGGTTAATATTTGGATGGGAGATTGCCAACGAATACTAGGTGCTATAGGCTGTATTTCAAAGGAAGGGACTGGCAAAACCACCTCTGAGTCTTCCTTGCCTAAGCAAACCCTGTGAAATCCATGGGGTTGCCATAACTTGATAGGCAACTTGAACACTCCAGAGCTCTTGTCCAACAATCTAGCCACTGTATCAGCTTGGTATGACTGTTTTACTAGATTGCATACTAGTCATTTTATAAATCTTACTTACCTTATCCTGAGTTTTGTGTCAGCAAAATGGTGTGTAGGAGTAATGTTCTTATCAGTTTATACAAATGGACTTTATTGCTTCAACTGAAATCTTGATCCCAATTCTGGAATTTTGACTCAAGTATTCTGTCCTAGTTTGTTAAGAATAGACAAATCCACTTGCAGATAAGAATTCTTTGTCAACCATCTTTAACAGATATTTTTTTTTTAAGTGACTTGCCTTGTAAATTTATGGTCTACAACCATTCTCCCAAAATTTACAGGGATTTATTGAAATTATATATATTTTCTCAACTGAGTGCAAATGAAGAACAATGACCAAATATATTATTTCTACTATATTTATTTATTGCATTTGTAGTACAGTTTTCCATTAAAAATGCCCATGGTAGCTAACAACACTAAAATCCACAACAGAAATTATCAAACTATAATTAGGTGAAAAGTAATACTATAATAAACCACCAAAGAAATTAGATAAGAATAGATTTCAGAAGTTAAAAAAGGACAGTCGGTTGAAAATATAAATACAATAAACATTCACCTGCAAAATAGCAAAGAACAGAAAACTGATTTGGCAGGCCAAAAGCCTGTATCATTTGAAAGATTTCTTCCTTTTCATGAGAAGCTATCAATGAGATCTTACAAAAAAACCATCTAAACATTATGCTCACATTTCAGGAACAAAGTAATAGTTTGTCCTTGGCTGATCTTGCCGATAGCTTAAAGATTTATATTGGGGGAGGAGAGTCCATCTCATGAAGCCTAGTCTGTCCTGCTGATACCCTGAATCTGGCCTGCAGAGGATCCATGGGGGACCCTTTCTAAGTGCCACCTCTTCCGGAGTTGCCCCACTTTTTATTTATTTAGTTTATATCCTGCTTCTCCTTTTACAGGATCCAAGGCACCTGGCAAGCATTTAAAAAATGAGAGATATTTTTTAAAAACACACACACAAAAGTTAAAAAAATAAGTGATAGTTTAGTTAAAAAAGCCCTATAATATTGAAACAATATAATACTCAATTAAAACATGGGTGTCTTGGGCAAGTCATACTTTCTCAGTCTCAGAAGAATGCAAAGGTAACCCCCCCACCCCCAAACAAATCTTACTAAGAAAACCCTATGATAGGGTTGCTTTGAAAGTGCACAACAACAGCACCAGCGGCACCAGCAGCCATATTATGCCATGACATATGACTGGGCCCAAGCCTTCCTGCTCAGTACATGCAAGGTATCAGTACATCACAAGCTTTTTCAGTGCAGTGCTGTTCCTGAGCTGCTATATCACTCAAACCCCAGATGCCCCAAACCCTTCTCTAATGACAAACCAGAGGCTCTATGGTATTGCTGTATTTCATGCTGAGGTGGCTTACATTTCACAAGCTTGTGATCAATATATGTGTGTGTGTGGAGGGGAATCATATTGCCTCCAACCAGGTGTGTATCTACATTATATCATTACAGCAGTTTCAAACCAGTTTAACTGTTATGACTGTAACCTATGGAATCCTGGGAATTGTAATTTGGCAGGGTGGTTTGAAATTTCTGCTGGAAAGGTCTAGTTCAAGGGGGTGGACTAGAGCTCTCTAATACAGAATTCTATAAACCCCAGGAGTCTGTAGGATGGAGACAAAACAATTAAACTGGTATGAAAAAAGGTATAACTGTGTACTGTAGATGCATTGAGGTGGAATACCAAAACCCCTCCCATGTCATGGAGTTATGCTTCAAGGGCTTAATGTCATTATGGTGCTCTCAGGCTCTGCGGTATTTTCAGCAAAGCAGGAGGTACTCTCAGCTCAGACCTTTCACACAGGTTTCCCTCTCACCCTTTTGAGCTGGTCAGATATCAACCCTCCAAGACTGGTTCAGAAGGCGATGGATCTACTCAGCAAACCAGATCCTTCTTGTCTGTGGACCACTGATTGCACATCCTTGGTTTCTTAATTATTTAACAATTTAAAATGAGGTCAGAAAAAATGAAATGTTTTCTGCTGTTTAATATTGAGTCCAGTATCTGAGAAAGGAGTGTCTTGACACCAGAATCAGTTTGCTAGCCCAGTTGTTCAAACACCATGATCTCTCTCTTTCTGTTTGCTTTATTCCTTATTTCAGATGCTCTAAAGCCTGTTGTGAAACTGTCCTGGGACTGCAGTTTTTTTCTGACAAGTGAGGTGTGAGAAAATGAGAGGTCTTTGCCCAGCAGTTACGTACAGGAAAGATGCCCAGTAATGAAGGTAATAGGAATCTCTTTCTTGGAGGCGGTTTCTGAGATTCAAGGCCATTTAATGAGAAGCTGCCAGAGCACACGACTGTGAGCATTGTTTCCATCTGAGTAAGGGGTAGGTAACTATGGAAGGCAAGGGGGCCACATTAGCCCCCAAAAGACCTTGGAGGACAGCACCTCCCTACCACACACTTTACAATATTCTTCTTTTTTTAAAAAAACTTTTCTCCCCAGATGCTTTCAGGGGACATGAAGGTCAATTTCACCATGGCCCTTTCCGCACACCTTTGGCAACCTGCAATGGCCATGAGATCGCCATGGGATCGCGATGACAGTTCTGCATGACGTTGTGATCCTGTGGTGATACCATGGCAACCCATTGCAACTGTGGATTAAATCATTGTTGTTTTTTTTCCTGACAATGAACTGTGATTGTGCAGTCCTCCTGCCTTCCTCCTATACTTGCCTGTCATGCGGAACATCAGGAAACGCAATGGCTGCGCTTCCTCCTCCAGCACAGCCTGGGAAACTGCTGTGCTGTGCTGTGCAAGGGAGAGGTGGAGGTATCATGCTTCCTTCCATCCAGCAGGCAGCAGGGAAGCATGACAGAAGCGCTTCCTTCCCAGAAGAGGCTTTCCTGGGATCCCCATGTGATGGCTTCTGAATAAAGGTAAAGTGTGAAAAGAACTCATGTTTTTTAGACCACCCTGGGCTATTTTAGGTCCGGGAAAGGACTTTTTCAACAACAGGAAGTTAATGGAAACCACTTCCTGTTCACTTGTTTGGTATTTTTAGGGACTTTCCAGGGCATGAAGTGTCCCAAAGGGGCCCAGTACATGGTGGAAATGCCCCCAAGCCCCCTAGAGGGTACCTGGGGGCACTTACCTTCCTCTGCACATCCCAGGGAGCATTTAACAACACATGGAGGCATTTTTTTTCACCATAGGGTCCACAAAAATGATCCTGGAGGCTGCACTTTGCCTGCTCCAGTCTAAATGCAAAGAGGGAGAAGGTCAACGAGAGGAGAAATTCTGGAAACAAAGCTGATCCAAACAAGGAGGAGCCATAAATTATGAACTCACACATGTTCTAGGAATCATTTTAGGCCGATTCAAAGCTTAACCAGCAATTATCATTTGACTTGCAATCACATATACCTCTCCTTCTGCTGATGTTATGCATACCTAAATAAGCAGCAGTCTGACAAGACTAGGTACCAGAAGACACTTACATAGTCTGCAGTGGCCACAAGCCCTCTCAGAACATGTTCTGAAATGCCTGAAAGCATTTTTGAAAAAGTGTTCTACAAAGGAAGCTGCACACTGCATAAATCAATGGGCTCTGCTCATCACATCCTCTTAGGTCCTTTTCGCATGCAGTTTCTTTTGCGAGAGGGCCCCTTGAGCGGCGGTCCATATGACACACTCCCATTTATGCAATGCTAACGCAAACCGCACACGCATTGTTTCATTTTTGGCTTCAAGCTGAAGGCTCTCGGGCCCTGCGCACACTTACCTGCGCTGCGGTATGTCGGGAGCCGGGCTGGTCGCGCTTCCTGCCTCAGCACTAGCCTGCAATTCCCAGGTTGCACTACAGTAGGAAGGGGTGGGGCATTCGTGCAGCGCTCGCGTGACCGGCAAGCCAGCTGCGGGATGAAAGAGCAGCGAAGAGAGCAACTCGTGCAAGAGGCTGCTCTCGCGAATGCCACCCCCCACCTCCACGAAAAAGTAAGATGCGGAAAGGGCCTTAGATACAGCCTTACTTCTTCTGTAGATACAGCTCTGTAGATACATCCCTACTTTGCCAACAGCACACTCTCCAACAGTTCTGATATGGCAGGAACAGTCCCAATTAATTCCTTGCCATTGTACTTTTTCAATGGCTTTGGAATTGTCACAGGTTCTCCCTCCTCCTCCCACTTTCCTCCATCATCTTCAGCTTACTTAAATTGTTCCAGACTGAGTTCAAAGCATTAAAGTAGTGTGCACTCAGTTAACTCAGCAGTGGGGAGAGAACAGGAGGTAGACTCCTGACCTTCTCAGGAGTCTCAGAAAAAAACAAACTGCTTCAGCCTGTTCACCTTGCTCTTTGTTTCTCATTAATAGCTTTTGACATCTCAAGTACAACCCTGGTGTTGCTTGGCCACATGTGTGCCAATATTCATCTGAGAAATGTTGGAGGGTTTGTGGTAGATTTCATTTTGTAACGTTATGCTTCAGCCAGCCGGCTTCCACCCAGGATGAAGAAGACCAAACAGAGCAAAGCCCAAGGATTTCTGGCAGAGAAGCCCCCTCTGTTACCCCAAAATGTGGATGCCCCAAGGGCCCACCAATTATGCCAGTACCTCCTTTCAAAAGTGAGGAATTAATTAGCTCAGTGTCAGGAGGCCTGCAAGAGGAGGATAACTTACATGATCTACCACCTATATTTAAGGAAAGAACCAGCCAGAGATTTAGAAGTGAACTAAGAATGTTTTATTCAGGGAAATTCATTCACGCAAGCACACAAGATACAAATAGTCACACATTCACACAAGAGCTAACTGAAGGATAAAGAAAGGAAAAAATATGGATAGAGAGGCTGAGGGTTTGGAATTATAATTACCAATCCAGAAGCGTAGTGAAGAAACAGCAATGTGGCTTAGACTTATGTGTCTAAGGGCAGCACATAGCCGGGAATCAAACTGGCAGAAAGACATTCAGCAACTGGTGAACTGCAAAGCTAGTTGCTCAAAACTGAGGATTTCTATACTCTATTTTCCTCCCTGAAGGCATGTGAGTTAATTGATTCTGGCAGAGTAAACAAAAGGGGTCTGGAATGAACTGATTGTTTCAATGTCTTGATTGGTTGAGGTTATGGTAGGGAATGCACACACAGCAAGGGTGCTTGCCTGATGCACCTGGGCAGCTGATTGTGTTTCTAAGGTTGGGCAGTTGATAGCATTAGCTCAGAGTTATTAATTTAGGCTTTACAACCTGGCTATGCTGGGGTAATCTCTGACCTAATCCCAGCCAGTGTCCCTTTCTGCATGGCCTTTCGGCCCTAAATCTGCATAATTTATATTTTGTGCCAATTAAACATATCTGCCAATTAATATATTTTGCCAATTGGACCATATCGAACCATAGAGGTGTATGGCCTGGTAACACCTCCCAGCAGCCTGCCAGTCTTCCTTACAAATGGACCCTGAGTGTGGAGAGGTTCCAGACCTTTTTCCTCACATGAACTGGTTGGAAGAAGAAGGCTCCTTTTTCCTCACATAAGCTGGTTGGAAGAAGAAGGCTTCAGCCTACAATGAGGGTGTGCCAGCTTGTTTCCCTTCTGTGGCTGATGTTATCCTTGGTCCTTTCCGCACCTTACCTTTTTGCAGAGGTGGGGGGAAGCGTTCGCGTGAGCAGCCTCTTGTGAGATGCGCTCACATCCCTTCTGCTTCCTCACCGCAGCTGGCTTGCCGGTCACACAAATGCCCCGCCCCCACCCTGCACCTTCCTTCCACAGTGCAGCCTAAGAGCTGTAGGCTGCGCAGGTAAGTGTGTGCGGGGCCTTGGAGCAACGTGTGACTGCGCAGCATTTTCGGCTTTAAGGCAAAAATAAAAAAATGTGTGCATGGTCTGCGTCAGGCTCTTGAACATCATGCAGACCACTCCTCCCATTTATGTGATACTCAGGGGGCCCTCTCACTTTAGAAATGGCATGCGAAAAGGTCGTTTGCTTCTGAACAAGAAGCCTTGAGCCTGCTGCCTTACTAAGCAGGAAATAGTTCTCCTGTTTTCAAGCAGCTGCAGAGTTGATCAGTGTCCGTCAGAATGTCTGCACAGACATGTTGAGTAATGCTCCAGGAAGACAAAACAAAACAAAATAAAACAAAACAAAACAAAATACACATCTAATTGAGGAGTTGCTAGCTTTACCTGAAGGCACAGAATGTACAATTGAACCTCTGGACCAGTTCTTATTATATTAAAAATATTTTATCAAACTTTTGCTCCCATTGTGGGGAACACAAAGCAGCTTAAAATCCCACTGACACCACCCCCCATAGGAAAAATGTTGCAGTTTTTGCTGCTGTTACTGTATGCCTCACAATAAACAGTCTTTCTCCAACCAACTATAACAGACGAGAGCCTTTCCATACTACATAACTATTGCACTATGATTCCACTCTTATTGCGATAGTTCTGTTCCATGGAATCATAGGTTTTGCAAAAACAAGCCACTGTGATGAGGAATAAGTCAAAGAAGGTGAAGCATCTGTACAAAAAGAAGAAATAAAAGAAATGCCAGAGTCTCCTACAGCAGTGGGGATTGTGGTGGAGGGCACAACGTATGACTCGTTTACCAGCTGCCAGGAAGTCTGAAAAAGAGAACTGATACTTGCAAATGAGGAAACACTGCAACATTTTGTTGCTGCTTTTGCTTGTATAAAAAGAGCAGCTTTCCAAAATGCCTTCTGTTATGGTTTTAGAAAATGACAAAGAAGCAACCAGGGACACTCAGGCCTGTAGGACTCTCCACGGTGGCTGATTAGAAGTCTGCAGACTGTCTGCAGAATGTGTTTGACATACATTAAGCCTCTTAGCAAAAACTCTAAAGAAAAAGCTAAGTAATTTGGTCAGAGAAAAGTTTGAGCCCATTTAGCAGTCTCATATTGATCATGGCCCTCCTTGGGGGGATTTCTCCCCAGAGGGGTCTTGGCACAATACCAGTCAATGGTGCTATTTTTTCTTTCTGTCAAGCTGAAATCCTTTTTCAAGTTGTTGCTTTGATGTCCACTGTATGTTCAATGCATTGGTGTCTTGTCTTGTTTTCCATCTGTAAGCTGCCATGGAAGCATTATTCAGCTTTACTGATTCCTGCATTCCTTCATTGTGACCCTACATCACACTGGCAGAGCTGGTTGAAGTATCTTTTCCTCCACTGTGTCTTGTTCAACATGCCTGTCTGCTGGCTGGGCAACCCTCCGCAGCCACTTAGTAGCTGGCAGGTAAAAGTTGCCTATTCTCCCATTATTCCAATTTGGCAGGGATAGCCCTGACTAATCTCCTGTTGTTCCTCTTTTTCTGCTGCTTTTAAAATGCCCTGGTTTCTCTCTCCTCTTCCCATTTCCCCCTGCCTTTATCCTCAGCCACTTCAACTGCTGCAAACTGAGCTCAAAGTACCAAAGTTGTTGGCACTCAGTTGACCCAGTGGTGGGGGTGAGGGTGGAGAGGACAAGTGGAGGCTCAGGCAAAAGCAAACTGCTGCAGCCTCTCCTGGTTTGCGTATTCTTCCTAGTTTTGCCCCCTTGACCACACTGTGATGTTGCTTGGCTGTGCAGTTCCCAGTTTTCAACTGTGAAATATTGGAGGGTATGAGGTGAGCAGGCAGCAATTGGCTATGTTTCTGCAGCTGGATGCCATTTCTGCACTACAATGTTAAAGTGCTGCTATTCCACTATCAACCTCCTATGGAATTCTGGGGTTTGTAGTTTAGGGAAGGGCATTTCGAATTCTCAGCCAAAGAGCTCTTTGGTCTCAGTAAACTACAAACCTCAGAATTCCACAGGGTGTTGAAAGTGGAATAGTAGCAATTTAACACTGTAGTGCGGAAATGGCCACAGGAAGACAACAGCCTCCTCCCGGCCCTCTGGAGGTCTCAGGTCTGAGAGGATGTCTATTTCCTCCTGTGATTGAGGCTCTTTCCTTACTAGACTGTTATAGCGCTATTTTTCCACTTTCAATATCCTATGGAATCCTGGGGTTTGCAGTTTAGGGAGGGGCCTTTGACTGCAGGAACTCAGCTAGCTGCTGCCTGTCCACTGCCCAATCCTCCCTTGGCCACTGTGGGCACTAAGCAGCCCACCAATACATAGGTGGTACGGGAAGAGCACTGCTGGGATGGAGGAACTGAATACCTCCATCCACACTGATCAGGAAAAGTGCGAGCACAGTTATGCATATGTAGTCAACAGGTTTCCAGCCTTAAATATTTTGTAAAATAAACTCTACCTTCTCCTTAAGCATCGTGTTCACTTGGCATGTCTCATTTGTCATTTGACACATGAAAATCTGGAACTCAACATGGCCCTTTTCGCGTGCGACTTTGAACACGAAATGGCCATGGGAGCGACGTGGAACCATGAGGATGGTTCTGCATGATGCCCTCACGATCGTGTTTTGCTCCTGTAGTGATCCTGCAGCAATCACGCAGTATATAATTTTCAGCTCTTTGTCGAAAATGATGTGTAATTGCACATTCCTCCCGCATCCCTCCCGCACTTCCCTGGCATGCAGAACATCAGGAAGTACAATAGCCACTCTTCCTCCTTCAGCACAGCCTGGGAAAGTACTTGGCTCCACTGCGGAGGGAAGGGGCAGAGCTATCACGCTTACTTCCATCCAACACAGAGCTGGTGCAGAAAGAAGCGCAGGGGACACAATTCCCTCCCGGAAAAGGTTTCTCGCGTGATCTCTGCACAATGCTGGCAGCACCAGGTAAGGTGCAAAAAGGGCCATAGAAAAGACTAATTACATAGGGTCTTTCCACACTACACTGTTATAATGTTGTTATTCCACTTTCAATAACTTGTGGAATCCTGGGGCTTGCAGTTTAGGGAGGGGCATTTAGAATTCTCAGCCAGAGAGCTCTTTGGCCTCAGTAAATTACAAACCCGAGAATTCCACAGGATATTGAAAGCGGAATAATAGCACTGTAATGATGTAGTACAGAAAGGTCCATCCTGGCTTTTTTTTATTCATTCTTTTTTCTGTCACGATGCCTATAATAAGGACAGATTGGCTTTATTTTGGTACAGACTGTACATCCAGACAAACTGAGGCCCTTTGATTTCAGCTAGCATATGAGATTTGGACCCTTGTCATCTTGTTTCTAAGCATATGAAAAAAATCACAATATTCAAAGACATTACCTCTCTGTGCTTCAGTGTGCACATTGACCCAGTCAGCCATACTTTCTCCTACAGATTTGTACCTATTTACTTCTTCAGTTTATTGTGGGTGCACAGTTTATTGTTAGGTGCACAGTTTCAGACCAGCAGGTTTATTAAGACTTCAAATTGTACTGGATTGCAACCCACTGTTTCAGACATGCTTATAACATTTAGTTTTAGCTTGTGGAAAACCCATTAACACCCAATGGAATTTTTAATATTTCTCTCTCTAATTTAAGTCTTTGGCATTTTGACTATATTTTTCCAATCTTTTTAAAGCTGCAAAAGTATTAATTCCATCTGACCCTGTCTGTTTTTCTTCTCTCCTCCCCACAGTCCTAATTTCCCATATTCTCTAAAATAACAGGCACAATAGCAACAAACACACAAACACACACATAATCTTGGCAAGACTTTTTTATTTATTAAAATGTTTCTATCCCAAGCCCTATCTAAACACCACTCTGAGGAGTGGTACACAATGAAATCAGTGTACATAGTTTAAAAGAATTTAAACCAATTTTAAACTATGTACCTTCCTTTTTAAAAAGGCCTCTGTGCTAGCAGTTGGGAGGGGGAATTTAGAAGAGAAGATCAGATTGGGAGTAATTTTTTAGCTCTTCTTCACATGCACAGAGGCAGAGTAGTGTAGTGGTTTTGAAGCAGAAACCAGAGATATGACCCTTTCGGTTTGGAAAAAAGGTTTTATTTTGCTGGCAGCCTCGGCTGGGATAGCTCCCAAAAGAAAACTGAGCCCCCCTTATTTGAGCTTACAGTCATCACATGTTCAAGAAAGGAAACAAATGCGTACAAAGGTTTCCACCATTCTCTAGCGTAATCTTACAAATGTTGCCCAGTAAAGGAAGCATAAGCATAGCGTGCCACATTCCATCCTCCCTGTCATTCTATCTTACAGAGTTCTATTGTATTCCTCTCAAACACACATACACACAGACTTCATCTGCAAAGACAATTTACTGCTTTTCCCTCATACTTAGTGGTCATCTAGGCTGACGCACCATAGTTTGAGTGTTGGGCTAAGGCTCCAGAATGTTTCATGTAGTCTAGTTATTAGTAAAACTCAAGCAAGAGTTAGATAACACAGACCAAGGAATGTTATTTAAACAAGTCTGCAGTCAACTCCTAACAGTCTCTTTCTCTTCAGCTCAGTAGTCTCTCTTCCTTGTGTGCTGGGAAGCTTCTGGGCAGCTGTTATCTGTGTTTTCCCTTCGTGTCACTAAGTTTTTCTTTCTGCCTGCTGCCTTACCTTTCCTACTTAGCTTCACATACACAGCAGACTGGGGTTTTAATCATTGCTCAGCTATGGGAATAAACCTTGCTGAGAAAACCCTATGATAGGGTCTCCATAAAGGATTTTTTTTTTTTTGAGAGTCAGCATGGTGTACTGGTTTGAAAGTTGGATTAAGACACCTGGAAACCAGGGTTTGCATCCTCAATCAGCTATGGAAACCTACTGGGTGACCCTGGGCAAGTCACACTCTCTTAGCTGTGAGACAATGGCAAACTTCCTCTGAGGAAATCTTGCTGAGAAAAACCTATAATAAGGTCACTATAAGTCAGAGTCAGCTTGCAGGCACAGAAATGAAAACATGTGCACAGTGGACTAGTGCCAATCAGACCCCTTGATGCTTTTTTGATTGCTTAAAAGATACTAAGTTTATGATCCTTGTTGTGCATTCAGTGTAGCAGTGTTAGACTTAATAATAAGGAAACCACAAAGTTTGACACTGGAAGAGACAACAGGCTGAAGTGCCTCTTTCATCTGAAATGGGATTGTTCTCTTTTTGCTTTTAGTTTACTGGAACTGTAGCCCACTGGAGCAGAAAGCATCAGAAGGAAGAGAAATAAAATGATTGAAACACTGCAATCAAACTTTAATGCCTTTTTTGTGGGATGGGAAATCAGGTTTTTCCGTTGGATCCATTCCTGGAAGGTTCTGGGAATCAGAGAAATCAATCACAAATTTTGAATCTTTCGAATCCTTTTTTTTAAAAAAGGGTTTTAAAAGGAAGGAAAGAAGGATAATCTTGGGCAAGACACACTCTCTCAGCCTTAGCAAAAGCCTAGGCAAAGGCAAACCTCCCTCTGAAGAAATCTGGCCAGGACAATTGTCCTAGTTTTGCCTCAGGATCTCCCCAGATTGATAATGACATGAAGGCCCTTTCTACACAGGCAGGAAAATATGGGTTAATCTCTGTGGAAGACGCAAATATGAAAGACACCCAAGCCTTGCACTCAAGGCTTGCCCAGCCTGACACCTCTTTGTGTTCAGGTCTGAACAGCCAGGGAGATCTCTGGGTCAAGCCAGCACTAGGACAAACAGGTCTGCCC
Source organism: Iguana delicatissima (assembly GCA_948472985.1). Classification (NCBI taxonomy): domain Eukaryota; kingdom Metazoa; phylum Chordata; class Lepidosauria; order Squamata; family Iguanidae; genus Iguana; species Iguana delicatissima. Next base: position 199,291 of record CAOKZL010001491.1, on the reverse strand, counting down.
CAGTTCTCCCTTCCTGAGAACGAAGTCCCTTCCTCATTCCTGTCCCCCCTTGGCTTCCTTCTTCCAGGGTTATCTCCCTTTACTGCTTTCCTTAAATCTGTCCCTCTCCAGATATAAGGACCAGCAGTGATTTATCTTTTCAAAGACTGTGGTACCATTGGAACTCTGGTAAACTTGGTACTATTGGTAGCGTGTATACTCCAGGATGCAGAATAAGACTCTGTGAGACTGTGATAAGGAAAACAGAAAGGCAAATGTTATTGTAACGCTGTTGCTTATTTTTTTTTTGTATCTAAATGTTTACAAAACAGCACACCCATCTTCTCTCTCTCTCTCTCTTTTCTCAATTCATTCACCATCTCTTGTACATCCTATTTCTCAGTTCTCTCTCCCACAGAGCTCTCCAACCTCCCCCAAACTCTAAACTTCTCAACTCCCTCAATCCACTCCCCAGTCAGTTAAAATCCATTATTCCTTTCTCTCCACCAGCCCCTCCCCGGGCTATCCAAGGTTTCATTTCAACAGCCAATCAGTTTAAACACTCTCAGTTGTCAAGGAGGCTCTGTTGTCAAGGCCCCCTCCCATCAGGTTCATCACAATCCCACATTTTCCTGCCTGTGTAAACAGGGACACATACTAGAGTACAGAGATAATCCAGGTCAAAACTGGATTTTCTTTGCATAGCTTCTTCTGGCATCCTGGGGTTTGTAGTTTGATGATGCACCAGCACACTTTGGCAGAGAAGGCTGTGACACCTTGTAAAACTAGAAATCCCAGAATTGTGTCCAAAGAGCTTTGCAAGGGAGCTGTGCAAAGGAATCGTTTAGCTGTCCTTGAAATCTCAAGAAGACTGACCCTTCCAGTCAAGTGCTGAACTTAAATATTAAATGATCAGTTTAAATATCTTATAATACAACCCCAGATGTAATTTCTGAAATTGTTAGCAAAGGCCATTATTACTCCAAGGGAAAACTCACCTGCTTGCCATCTCCTCTTGTGTGTCTGGTCTCCCAGGTCTTCAGGTGTCCCAGTCTCCAACAAACTATATGGTTGGTGGATTCGAAAGATTTGGTTTGCCTATTTTGGCACAGGGATTTGGATTTGTGAATCTCGAATCCTTGCCCAGGATTCGGTTGGCCCATCCCTACTTTTTAGCTATATTTAGGAGGAAGACAATTTTCTAGACATTGGGAAGAGCAAAATTTGCTGTTTTTCTTGCCCTTCCCAGTTCATGAGGAGAAGATCCAAAGCTCATTTAGGAGGCCCTGATGTGGATCAGCTTGAAAAGGCAGGGCTCTCCAACACACCTCTCTCTCCTTCTGCTCTCTCCTTCTGCCCACCTGGTGAGTGGGCAGAGTGGCGGCTGCAACATTGGACTCCACTAGGGTGAGCAACATGGTGGTACCTGCAATAGATAGCCTGATCACTCCAGTGGTGAACAGAAATAGGGGATGGTGGTCTCTTTCTCTCCCTCGCCAAGACACCATAGCAATGCATGCCCACCACCCCACTGTGTTCTCCTCTTTCTTCCACTGCATGGCATTTGGGAAGCCAGTGCTACTGGCAATGCACTCTCCTTCCCACCCAAGTTCTTAAGGAACAGTATGACTGGTAGGAGGGAGGGAGCAAGGGATGGAAGGGGTGCAGGGTGGGTGGGTGTGTTTGGGGATGTTCTCTCCTCACATGCAGTGTTTCAGCACAAATTTATTATTTTTGCCCTGTACCACTTACTCAGTTGGGAGGTGACACCAACTGTTACAGCTCCATGCACCCCTAGATAGATATGGTTTAATTGGCAAATATTATTTATTTGGCAAGCTACACTAATTGGCATCAATATATAATAGATCCTGAGGTGACTGGAAGGTGAAACTGGACAAAGGAAAATTACTGACTGTAAATGTGTGATTTCAAGGAAGATCAGCCCAGACACCCCCCCTGCACACACCCTGCAGTTGCAACCAAAGTCACTGTCAGGCAGATTACAAGGTAACCTTGGAGTTAATAGGCTTATGCAAAAGCTGAACATCTCTGATGGAGAACAATAGCAAAGCCAACGCTCCCACCAAACAGATTGTCTTAACCGTTGTCTCATGCCTGAATGTTGTTTTGCATGGTCCTAAGCCACTGCTCAAGTACAGCGCTATTACAGCAGTCATTATCACTTTGTCACCTAAGCACTGTGATCATTAAAACCATCCAGACCCTATTGTCTGTGTTGCAACTCCCATTGTCCACTCACAGCCATTCCCAAAGGCCCATTCACAGCCATAACCAAAGGATAGATTTTGGGTACTTTCTCCCCTTCCTGAATGCTACACTGTCGCTTTGATTCCTGAACAAGAACTGTCCTCAGGTGCCTACCTAAGCCACATCAGTTTTTCCTCACTGCTCTCTGGACCAATAATTACTGCCCACATTCCTAAAAGTCCTCTATCCACACCTTTCCTCCTTTTATCTCTGAGTTCATTCTGTGTGAGCATGTGAGTGTCTGAACCTTTTGCATGTGTGACTGAATCTTTAATAAAATACATTTTTAATTTATTTTTGAATCTCTTGCTAGTTCTTTTCCTGCGAGGACCCGTAAACATTGATAGAGAAAATCTTGTTAAGTTACTCCCCTCTTGCAGGCCTCCTAATTTTGAGCTAATTAATTCCCTACTTTTGAATGGAGGTACTGGCATCACTGGTGGGCCCTTGTGGCACCCACATCTTGGGGTAACACAACCCTAGTGATGTCTCTGCCTCCACCTCACCTTCGCCTACTTATTCCCTAGTGCCACTGGATGAGGTTGCTCCACTCATCTGCAAGGCAACTGGTGTCCATATGTACCCAAATGGTTAATAAAGGACAACTCCGTGCCTTCCCCCAGGCTGTAAGCATTTCCCTGTAAAGGAAAGGGAGTCCATCACTTTCATTGCATTCTCCAAGGGGTATGTATGATCCCCAAAAGGTTGAGAACCACACAGTTAAAGCAAGAAGTCAAAATCTCAATTTAAAAAGTTCAAAAATTTTGTCAAATTTCAAATGTGTGCAAATTTTTGCTGCAAAGCTTACTATATCAATACCAAAATGTCCATGTTCCTTCCACTGGATCAGGACTGGAGTGCTAATGGGTCTGTTTTCTTTTTTCGTTCTTTAAACATTATACAGGTGCAAGCAGATGGAGGTGCCTTTCATATAAAACTGCATCTTTAATTGTGATCCTTGTCCTCATCATTATTATAGTGGGTAAGTAGACCAAATTTTGATGCTGTTACTCTTCCAATTTAGGCTTCAATTTAGGCTTTGTGTTTCTGTAACTCTTTGTCCTTTGGACCAACCACCTGTTTGGTCCAAAACTAGTTTTGTGTTATTGCAGTGCCAAACAATCCTTTCTGAAACTCCAGCTTCTCTGATGACAAAGATCCATGGAAGAAAGGCTTCAGCTAAGCTGCCACCAGTTTTCTATACAGTAGAGCAAAGGGCCCTTGAATGAAAGTATTTTGATCAGTAGCTCCTTCTTACATGTAAGCTAGGAAGCCAAGAGTGGCCCAGGGAAGGTTTCCTACAGGAAAATGAATTATACAAAATTGTAAATATGTGGATTTGCTTTTCACCTTCCCCCCACTTGTAGAATCAAGTAATTATGTGTGTGTGTGTATGCGTGTGAATGTGTGTGTGTGTGTGTGTGTGTGTGTGAGAGAGAGAGAGAGTGAGTTAAAATTGTTTCTCCCAGGGCCCTGGGACTCCCTTCCCAGACAGGTGGGACTGGCACTTTCTCTACTCTCTTTCCACAAACAGGTGAAGAGCTTTCTGTTTCAACAGACCTTTGAGGATTGATTGTTTAAGTGGGACGGGCCGTGTACAATGTCCTGGATTTTCTGTTTGCTACTTTTGTTGTGTTGTTGCAGTTTTTCTGGTTTATATTTTCCATTGAAATGTGTGTGTGTGTATGTGTGTGTGTGTGTACATACATACATACATGAATTTTTAATTTGTTATTTTGTGAATTTTTAACTGTTTTTTAATCTGTTGTAAGCTGCTTCAAGTCTTGAACTGGGGAAAAGGTGGGATGATGATGATGATGATGATAGCATCTACTTTCCATCTACTTAACCAAGAGATTACAGCATGCTGTGTGAAGCTGTCTTTATTCTTATCCAGTCTGAAGTTTCTCTGGCTCACTGACAGGAGGGGTATTGCGATTCTGCTTCAGCCTGATGACCTTAGTTTGGCTCCTGCCTCTCAGATGTTGGGGCTGGTGGATATGGCACTAACACCTGGAATCTTCTCAGTTCTAGGAATATTGTATGGGCAGTCACGTTGTCCTGCATATTGTCCAGACGACTGGATTGCACACCATGGAAAATGTTACTACTTTTCAAAAGAAGAAAAGAACTGGACCACCAGTCAAGGATTTTGCACCTCACATGGAGCCTTCCTGGCTAATATTGAACCTGAGGAAGAGGTGAGACCTGTCACAAACCTACTCATTCTTGAGGGTCTTTTTTTGCTATGTTATATTGTGGCTTTATTAATGACACTTGGTGCTTATGCAGGATGAAAAACTGAAGAGTTTCCATTGGACCATCCTAGATGCAGCCATAAAAAAGGACTGTTAGAATATCATCTGCATATATCTAACACTTTAAAATATTGGGAAATAATATTTATTTTACCAGTTTCTTCAGTGGCTATTCTGCATACCTAACAACAGATATGCTGTGATGGTCAAAGCTGATAGAGAGTTTAGGAAGGTCACAGTTCTATTCATTCAGTGGTTTGAATGCTTGGAATGGATTTATATGCATCCTTGTGATAGTCGCACTTGAGGCATTATTGGCTAATGAATAGAGCAGGTGAACAGTTTTAACACTCTTCTGTTCTTTATAGGATTTTATGACCCGTCAAAGAGGGAAAGATATTTATTGGATTGGCCTCAGGAGAGACCGAGGTCAGTCTTGGAAATGGACAAATGGAAAAATTTTTACGTGAGTCTTCCTTTTCTTTTAATGTTCAGTAACTGAACTATTAGTCTTCCAGCATGGGTCCTCTTTACCTTTTATTCTTTAGGAGTGGGACTTCAGAATGAAAGTGTCCCAGGAATTCACAGTTTATGGCAGAAAGAGCTAATTAACTATCTCTTGGCTGGAACACATTCCCCGAAACACCTTTATGTGGACCTGACAGTTCCATCAAATTTTAATTCATGTGTGGCACAAAATATTTACACTACTAGCATACATACCCGGCATTGCCCAGGATTTTATTTTCTCCTAGGTAATACCTGTTAGAAAGATTTGAGATCCTATGTCTCTGATTCTCTAAACTGTCTTTCTGGTACCTGTAACTTTTCCCCATATTCCCCAACCCAATCTGTATTCTGAGTTATTAACATGCAGAGGTTGGTTTCCTGAAGGAATACATTGCCCTCCTGCTTGTTGCTAGGCCTCGTCTCCATAGCAACCAGCCTATTTAGAGCTCTCTTGCTGAGAATTCTAAAGGCCCCTCCCTGGACTGCAAACCCCAGGATTCCATAGAATGTTCTTAGGCAGTCAATCATATGAGGTCATTGCCTGACACCACCAGTCATATGAAGTCTTTGCCTGCAGCCAATCGTATGAACTCTTCTCCTGACACAGGCAAACACACAAATTTTGACTTTTGTATATTAGATGGGTAAAATCCTGTTGGGAACTAGCATAACATAACACTCCACTGGTGTAACTCCACAGGATTATGGAAAAATCCAAGATGGCCCAACTTGTGTGTGGAGGGCAGCTGTGCCCAGGCATCGTTTCAGGAGTGCCACAGGCTGATATGCCACCTTCTGATTGCATAGGAAGGTCTCTGTGACCTCCTTACACAAACCCATACATTAATCCTTGGTGCCGCAGAGCTTAATTCTTCCTTTCTTCCCTTTCCCTTTGTGTGTCCTGCCATATTTAGATTGTAAGCCTGAAAGGCTGTGAAATTAACCATTTCTAAGCCACTCTGGAAGATTTTGGGTGAAAAGGTGGTATGTAAATACAGTAGCCCCTCCACATTTGCGAGGGTTAAGGGCACAGAACCCCTGCAAAAGTGGAAACATTGCAAATAACACACCTCCCCATGATTCCTCTCCAGAACTCCCCCATTCCATTCTTTTGCCTTTGACCCTGGCGTGGAGGGAGGAGTTAAAAGACAACCTAAAGGGCTTACCAGTACTTTCCCCTCAAAGGAAGAAAAGCACAGTTCTTCCCTCCTAGTGACTTCCAGTAGCCATCTTGAAAAGGAAGGGGTAGGAGCAAAGAGAGCATCTGACCAACCAGCAGCCATTACACAGCAGGAAACCACATGGGAGAGAGGACATGCCTCCAGCAATGGGAGGGAGGGCAATTTTAAAAGAAAGCCTCAGAAGCCTGGGGTGAGTTATGCAAGGGAATGGAAGGAGGAGAATGCAGGGGGAGGCAAGCACGTGCCTCACCAATAATCAAATTCATAAAAGTCAAACCTGCGAATGTGGAGGGAGGATTGCATTGTAAACAAGCAAGCAAGCAAACAGGGAAACTGGCAGGTGGTACTAGAGCAAGTTCCCAATAGGATTCCAGACATAGCCCCTCTTACACTTGAGCCCTGGGAAAGCAGGTGTTCATTGGATTTGTGTGCATTGCTGCAGGAGCAGTGGTTGGAATATGTCACAGCATATACTGGCTCAATGGTTTATCAGAGCGATTTTGAAAAGGTCTTTGTGGTTTCTCTAGCCCACCACACAGTAGTTGTTATGGAACAGGATATGTGAAGTGGGCACAGGCTGCAGATTCCAATCTCTTTCCAGCCTTTCACAGTTGGTACAGTTTCCTCTGTTGGTGGCACAACAATGATTTATGGCAACTGTGCTACAGGAATCCATTACTTGGTAAGAAATACCACCATATAAACTGGAGGTTGTGGGAACAATTAATTTTCTTTATATATAAAATAAAGGGAGAGATTGTGAAAGTGAACAAATTCTCTATTTCTGGAAGTTTTTTTTTTTCAAGATTAAAAAATTAATGAAATAATCCACTAATGGTTTCCTATGAATCAATCCTAGGGAAGTGTTCGCACTACTCAGTATCATAAGGATGAATTGACTCCTACCTGTAACATAATACTACATTTTTTTAATTGTTTCATGCAAGGAATGGTTATTTATCTTGACAGTTCAGTGCCTTGGTTAGGACTAACTGGAAGTTTATGACTACATGACCACAACGTCACATTTTCTTATGCTGAAATGACTTCCTAATATGAACTTAGAGGAGCATATGTGTGGAAATATGGCCTCATAGCTCAGAAAATTCAGGAGGTAGGACATGAAAGTAATCCATATACCACCTCAAACATTCATCTCCATGAAGGATACATGGTTAATCAATCTGGATTAATTGTCTCAGTTAATATAGCTGTACACTTTGCAGAATCTTGAACTGTATTCAGCCAAGATGCCAAGAAGATGGCCATTTAATTCTTTGGGGAGAAGTGAAGCCTTTGCTTAACCCCTTCTTGTGTTTCAGGATGGAGGTCATGGGACAGGATGGAGGAGACTGTGCTTATTTGAATGATGAATTCAAACCCAGTACCTCAAGATGCTCTCAAGAACATCGCTGGATCTGCAGGAAAGTTGGAATGGACTGAAAAATGAAAAAAGAAGATGAAATGATTTGTACAATAACCCTTAGCACTGAGGAGCCAAGAATGCCTCAGAGAAAGCAGTAGCGTTAGAATTAGACAGTTTGAGTGACCCAAAGTGCCTTCCAAAGTGTTGAATCCAAACTCTTAAATAGATTAAATGCTTTGATTAGCTAGTTCAGAGTATGGACTAAAAACAGGCATGAATTGATTGCTCCGCAGGTATGGAAGCCACTGGCTCTCATTGTTTGTATGCTCATGTGTGTATAGGCAAAGGAACATGGGGAGGGGGAGAGCCAAGAAACAGCCTTGTCCCTTGTTTTTCTGATAACTGGCATCACAGCAAGCAAGCAAACAAGCAAAAAGCAAAGCCAGGCCATTCCTCTCCCTCATTGTTTGGCAACCTTAGCACCAGGTTTATGGTTTTTCTCAGTAGCTCCCTGTCATTGTATCTCTCTGCTTTGTGGAAAGTAAACTGATAGAAAAAAGTAGTGGCAAACCACATGAAGGTTACACATGTAGAAGACAGTGGTACTTGGCTGCCATTAAAATTCTGTGAATAAGAAGTGGGATGGCAGCAGCATAAAAGTCTCATCTAGAATCACATTCAGAGTTCAAGCAAGATTAGTCACCTACATGAAAGGAAAATTTGTGTTTCATACAGACCACCTGATTTAGTTATGGTGGGATGTTTACATGCCATTGTGATTGCTGGTGTCCTGGGTGAGGAAACTTCAAGCTCTTGTGGGCTTTTCTGTCTTTGTCACACTAGAAGAGCAACACTAGGGGACAAGTACAAAATGGAGCCAGTGGAAACCAAGTAGCAAACAAACACAAAATGGTTCTTCAGAAAGGTGGACCTAGAACTGAGGAAAAGGATGCTTTGGAACACACAGTCCATGGTTCCCAGGCCAGAAGAAAGGTTGAGCGATTGAAGGTTCTTTGACATTTGTCATCTAATCTGTGTCTGTTTGGAGGTCCCTTTTGTAACTGTCTGGTCACCCAGGCTTCCAGCTTGTGAACAACAGTATTTTCCAAACAGACAGAGTTAGCATCAGTACTCCACTTAGGCACTCTTTAGTCTTGGAACCTGAGGATATTTAATATGGGAGAATGGGCAGGCTCTCCTTTAGCCTTTTAGCATGTTTCATTAAATAATAAAGTAGTAGATACGCAAATATACACTCATTAGGGGGCAACATAGACTTTTTAGTGTCTAGACACTTATCAGTTGACATTACACGGCATGCAAGCATCAGACCTTTACATCTTATCAGATTCTTTCATATTCATCCTAGCGAACATTCACTAAGAGGCATTATACATTCATGGGGAAAATTTATATCTTCTGTTTCCTCTCTATACTTTAACACATAGAAGAATTTAAAAATAACATCTGTGGAGAAAATGCACAGGCACCCATGGAAGATAATCATTTCCCACAGGCATTGCAACCCATCTATTGCAACCTCATGTATATATAGCCATCTATTCAGATAGGCTATATTACTAATATGATTCCTATTTGAGAACAGAGGTTCTCTCTTCCTCTCTCTTAACAGCATTGTCTGTGTATTTATCAACTAGGAAAGCCAAGTCATTGTAAAATGCTTATGTTGGTGCATAGGAGGCTGCCCAGAGCAGATTCAACACCCACCCCCGCCCCCATTGATATGGAAGCCACCAGCTACCACTACCATCAGCTATCCTGGGCCAAAAGCCAGATGTAGTTCTGCTTAGAGGACAGCCACTGGAACAAATTGGACTTGAGTTAAGGGTGTGTTCTACCATTGGGCAAAAGAAGACAACTACCTTAATGGAGGGAGGTGCTTTGTGGAGAGAATGGCTATTTCTCCTTGTCCTCATACCCATTCCTCCCTTTTGCATGACAGAGATGGCAGTTCCAGCACACTATACCCAATGTGTGTGTTTGTGTGTGTGTATTCATTCCATGATAACAGCCATGTAACAGAGAGAAATGTAAGGTCCCATACTTAGACAGGTAAGATGAAATACACAGATATAGAATGGGAGACCCCTGTCTGGACAACAGTGCATGTGAAAGGGATCTAGGAATCCACAAGCTGAACATGAGTCAGCAGTGCAATGCAGCAGCCAAGAAAGCCAATATGATTCTTGGTTACATTAATCATAGAATCATAGAATCATAGAAATATAGAGTTGGAAGAGACCACAAGGGCCATCCAGTCCAACCCCCTGCCATGCAGGAAAACCCTCAAAGCACTCCCGACAAGTGGCCATCCAGCCTCCGCTTAAAAACCTCCAAAGAAGGAGACTCCACCACACTCTGTGGCAGCACATTCCACTGTCGGACAGCCCTGACTGTCAGGAAATTCCTCCTGAGGTTCAGGCGGAATCTCCCCTCCTGCAGCTTGCATCCATTGCTCCTTGTCCTGGTCTCAAGAGCAGGAGAAAACAAGCCCACTCCCTCCTCGACATGACATCCCTTCAAATATTTAAACATGGCTATCATGTCCCCTCTCAACCTTCTCTTCTGCAGACTAAACATACCCAGCTCTCTAAGTCTGTCCTCATAGGGCATGGCTTCCAGGCCCCTCACCATTTTGGTTGCCCTCCTCTGGACCTGCTCCAGCTTATCCATATCCTTCTTGAATTGGGGTGCCCAGAACTGGACACAGTATTCAAGATGAGGTCTAACCAATGCAGAATAAAGTGGTACCAATACCTCCCTCGATCTAGACACCATACTGCTATTGATGCAACCAAGAATTGCGTTGGCCTTCTTGGCTGCCGCATCACACTGCTGACTCATATTCAACTTGTGGTCTATGAAGACTCCTAGATCCCTTTCACACGTACTGTTAGCCAGCCACGTGTCCCCCATCCTATATTTCTGCATACCTTTTTTCTGCCTAAGTGTAGGACCTTACATTTCTCTCTGTTGAAGTTCATTTTGTTAGCCTTGGCCCAGCTCTCCAATCTGTCCAGGTCCTTTTGAATTTTGATCCTGTCATCAGGTGTATTAGCAACCCCACCCAATTTGGTGTCATCTGCAAATTTGATCAGCGTGCTCTCTATTCCTTCATCCAAGTCATTAATGAAGATATTGAACAGCACCGGGCCCAGGACAGAACCTTGTGGCACCCCACTAGTCACTTCTCTCCAGGATGAGAATCTGCCATTGGTGACCACCCTTTGGGTACGGTCAGTCAACCAGCTACAAATCCACCTGACAGTAGCCCTGTCCAGTCCACATCTTACTAGCTTCTTTGCAAGAATGTCATGGGGAACTTTGTCAAAGGCCTTACTGAAATCAAGATATACTACGTCCACAGCATTCCCTTCATCTATCAAGCAAGTAACTCTATCATAAAAAGAGATAAGATTAGTCTGGCATGACCTATTTTTGAGAAATCCATGTTGACTTTTCGTAATTACGGCATTGTTTTCTAAGTAATTAGAAACTGACTGTTTGATGATCCGCTCCAGGATCTTTCCAGGTACTGATGTCAGGCTGACGGGCCATAATTATTTGGGTCCTCTTTTTTTCCCTTCTTGAAGATGGGGACAACATTTGCCCTCCTCCAGTCTGCCGGAACTTCTCCGGTCCGCCAAGAGTTTTCAAAGATTATAGCAAGATGTTAATAGGAGTATGGTGTCTAGACTGAGGAAAGTAATAGTACCACTCTATTCTGCTTTGGTCAGACCTCATCTGGAATACTGTGTCCAGTTCTGGGCACCTCATTTCAAGAAGGATATTGACAAGCTGGAATGTTTCCAGAGGAGGGTGAAGGGTATGGAAGCCATGTCCTATGAGGAACATCTTAGGAAGTTGGGTATGTTTAGCCTGCAGAAGAGAAGGTTAAGAGGGGACATGATAGCTGTATTTAAATATTTGAAAGGGTGACATATTGAAGAGGGCACAGACTTGTTTTCCACTGCTCCAGAGCCTAGGACAAGGAACAGTGGATTCAAACTAGAGGAAACTACCCCTAAACCTCTGGAAGAACTTCCTGTTCAGCAGTGGGATATACTGCCTCGGAGTGTGGTGGAGTCTCCTTCTTTGGAGGCTTTTGAACAGAGACTGGATGGCCATCTGTTGGGAGTGCTTTGATTGTGTATTCTTGCATTGCAGGGGGCTGGACTGGATAACCCCTGTGGTCTCCTTCCAACTCTATTATTGTATGATTCTATGATCTAAAGCTTCAGCTGGAAGCAGGGTGGGTCTCAAACATTTTGCTGCCTGGGGCAAATATAGCATCTTTCCCCCTTTATACAGCAGCTGACTGGCAACAGAGCTGTATGCCCCATCACATCCAAGGAGAGCTGAGTGCTCTGGCAATGTAGAGTTGGTCACATGGAACATACAGCTCTATCTATTCCTTACATCTCTCAGCATCTGCTACCTGAGGCAACCATCTTGTTCTGCTGCATGGAAGAGCCTACCTGATGGACTGTGGAATCTTAGCTCCCCAATACAACTTTCCAATGGGTATCTCCCTGAGATTTCAAGCCCCAAACTCAAAAACAAAGGATGACACTCCCCCACACTTGTCATGTCATGAGGGGCAGCCCCTGATTATGTCATTAATCATGAGACATTCACTATCAACTATTTTATTCAAGGAAAAGCCATCAAGTCTAACAAATGAGGAAAATACAGGTTTGCACACTTTTTTGTCTAAGATGCTCTTGTCCTGAGAAATGGAGAAGAAGGTCTAGGCCCTTAGATCTGGCAACCCTATTGTCAGGTGACAGAACCAGTTATGTAAAAGGTATATCCTATTCAGGTGGAAGTTTCATCTAAGACTAGCTTGACAAATTTGATACATCTCCACCAAAGTAAAGAGTATTTAATAAAAAGACACTATAATATGATCACCCATAACTCTGCAATAGATTATTTTGAACATCCACTATATTCAAGGATACCTAATCTCATTTGATTTTGGTAGTTAAGTGGGATTGGGCCTGGCTGGTACCTGGATGGGAGGTCATCAGGTAATGCTAGGAATCTCCAGGTAGTAGGACTATGGAAGGAATCCTGCCTGAAACTTTGAAAAGTCATGGCTGCCAGTCAGACCTGGAAATGTTGGGCTAGATAGAGCAATGTTCTGACTCAGTACATTACAGCTTCCTATATTCCTCTGTAATGAAGAATCTGGACTGTTTTATTGGACATTTAAAGAAGGTAATGAGTGAGCAGTTCTGGAATACGATGTAACTCTCCATCCTTTGCAGAATTTCATGCCTTTTCCACTGTGTTTTGATAGATCTGATCTCTTAATGGGTAATATGGGGCTGGATGATGAGGTCTAAGATGCAAAGAAAGGCATGTCCTTTAACTGTCTGTCTTCAGCTGAGAAATTCTTGATTAATCTATCCTCCCACCTTTTCAGCCCCCTTTCAGCTCACTTTTTCTCTCCTCTTCCCCCTATCTCCCTTTATCCTTAGATTACTTCACTTCCTCCAAACTGAGTACAAAGTGCACAAGGAGAAGTGGGGGTAGAATCTTGCCCTTCTCAGGAAGCTCAGGCAAAAGCAAACTGCGGCAGCCTCTCTCTTAGCTTGTCTGTTCTTCCTCATGAATGACTTTTGCCTTCTTGATCACACTGTGATATTGCTTAGTTACACACATGCCAGTCTTCATCTGTGAAACGTTGGACAGCCTGCAAAGAATCCTACAAGTGGGTATTAGAGCCAGGGAAAAGTGACTACCTTTGCTTTATTACTTATAATATCACTGGGGCAGTGATGTTGCTACACATTTCTTCATTCATTTGCTAAAATAAAATTTGCGCATTTTGTCTTTTCTGAGACGAAATTTCAGTGGGAGTGGAGGTTAACCTCTGCTAGAAAGGTTTTATCTGTTTATTGAGATTTTAAGTGGAAAGTTTGCCTGTCACCTTTCATTTATGTATCTTCCAATCTGAGTCTTTCCAAGATCTCAGATGTTTGGAGAAGGCCCTTGTCTCAGTTTACCAGTTTCCCAGGCAGATGTAATGGGTACGGGAGAGAAGGCCTCAGTAGCTGCTCCCACACTTTGGGACTCCTTCCCTCGAGAAGCTGCAATGTCTCTCTGCTTGCTCTCCTTCAATGGTCAAGTGAAAACAATCCTATTCCAACAGGCTTTCAGGAACTGACTGCAATGGACTTTTAATGGTGAGTTGTTTTACATTTTCTATAACCCATCTTTTAACAAATTTCAAACGGCTTTAATTTGATAGATTGTTTAGCTGTTCCTTAACTGACTTTTAGATGTTTTTTAACTGATATTTTTGTATGCTTTTAATTGTCGTGGTTTTATTATTTTATAAGCTGCCTTGGTATTGGGGAAAGGCAGAGTATTTATTTATTTTTCATTTATTTTATTCATTTATATCTCGCCTTTATCCCAATAATGGGACTCGAGGCAGGTAACAACATATTTAAAATGTACAAGTTAAAAACAATATAAAAGCATTAGTAAAAGTATAAATGAAAGATTTAAAATTAAGTTTAAAACATTAGACATTCAAAATATTAAAATTCATTGAAAGACTATATACAGACCTTAAAACAGTACCACATAACATTAGAAGTCCAACACTAGTCAGTTTGTAAAAGCCTGATATCACGAAAATGTTTTGACCTGCCAACAGAAGGAGAGCAAGGATGGGTCCATCCTCGTCTCTCTAGGGAGGGAGTTCCAAAGTCTGGAAGCAACCACAAAGAAGGTCCACTCCCTCATTCCCACCAAATGAGTCTGAGGATGTGGTGGGATAGAGAAAAGGGCCTCTCCTGATGATCTTAGACCTCTACTGGGCTCCTAAAAGGAGATACAGTCCTTCAAATAACCTGGACCCAAACCATAGAGGGCTTTATAAGTCAAAACCAGCAATTCAAATTGTGCCTGGAAGTGGACTGGCAGCCAGTGGAGATGTTGTAGCAAGGGAGTTGCATGCTCCCTGCAGACAGCCCCAGTTAGCAACCTGGCTGCAGCTTTTTGGGCCAACTGTAGTTTCTATACACTTTTCAAAGGCAGCCCCCACATAATCCAAATAGGATGTAGCCAAGGCACATATTACTGTGGCCAGAATCAACTTCTCGCACTCGTGGCCACTGCTGAAACCTGGGCCTTCAACGAAATCCAGGTTTCCAACTGGCAAAGGGATCAGGCAAGGTTGCATTTTGTCACTCTATTTGTTTAACTGTTCTGCTATATCATATATACAGCAGGATTATACTCAGACAAAGGAGACATAAAAACTGGAGGGAGAAATATCAAAAACCTAAAATATGCAGAAGACACCATACTACTAGCAGAAAATAGCAGAGCTGGAACAATTACTGAAGAAAGTCAAGGCAGAAAGTGCAAAGGCAGGTTTATAGCTGAACATTAAGAAAGCAAAATAATGACCACAGTAAAGTTTACGTAAGTTTAAAGTATACAATGAAGGCATTGAAATAGATATGAAAAAGATTTTCCATATCTTAGCTTGCTCATTAATCAGTATGGAGACTGCAGTCAAGAAATCAGAAGAAGACTAGGACTTGAAAGGGCAGCTGTGAAGGAACTAGACAAGATCCTGGAGCGGAAAGATATATCATTGAATATGGTCCATGCCTTGATATTTTCAATTTCTATGTCTGGTTGAGACTAGTGTTCCACCACCTCTCATCAATTGTCTCTTTGTTTTTAATTTTGTTTTTAATTTGTTTTTAATAGTTAATGTGTTTTAGGGGGATAGAAGGGTTGGTGGGTGGGGAGGATGGGCTACATTTTAATGTTTAATGTATTTATATGTTCCTGTAATGCCGCCTCGATCCACTGGGAGAGGCGGGATAAAAATAAATTTTATTATTATTATTATTATTATTATTATTATTATTATTATTAAAGCGTGGCCATTTCCGCGCTATATTGTTATAAAGCTATAATTCCACTTTCAACATCCTATGGAATCCTGTGGTTTGCAGTTTAGGGAGGGGCATTGAGAATTCTCAGCCAGAGAGTTCTTTGGATTGAGTCAAATGCAAACTACAGAATTCCACAGGATGTTGAAAGTGGAATAATAGCACTATAAAAGGAAATGGCCTTGGACAGTGAAGAAAGCTGATAGAAAGAAAATCAACTCATCTGAACTGTGGTGTTGGAGAAGAGCTCTACAGATACCATGGACTGGTAAAAAGATAAATGAATGGGCAAACCAAGCCTGAATTCTCCCTGGAGACCAAGATGACTAAACTGAGACTTTCATTCTTTGGACATGAGAAGACATGCCTCACTAGAAAAAGACAGTAATGCTAAGGTAGAAGACAGTAGAAAAACAGGAAAACCACATGACAAATTCAGTCAAGGAAGCCACAGCCCTGAGTCTGCAAGACCTGAGCAGGGCTGTTGATGACAGGGTGACTTTCATAGTTTTCATTCATAGGATTGTCATAAGTTGAAGTTGACTTAACAGTAGTTAACAACAAACTTTTGCATGGTACAATTTTTTAACGAGGTTGCTTTTAACTGTTGGAAGCTGCCTTGAGTCCCAAACTGGGAGAAAAGGCAGACAACAACAACAACAACAAAAACATCTTCCTCTTCTGACTCATTAATTTATTTTTTATTGACGGCTCTTAATACTAATATTATAATACTATAATATTTAACATGAGAAAAATTTAAGATTTAATACTTGATGACAAGAGTTATCAAGTCTAACTCAAAGCACCCCCAGCAAATGGCCATCTAGCCTCTGTTTAAATTCTCCAAGGCAGCACATTCCACTGTCCACTGATTGCAAAACAATTTATATTCCACCTTTTCCCTACAGCTGAGACTCAACATAACTTACAAAAGTTAAAATCAACACAAAGAGAAAGGAAAATCCTGTGTGCCTGTCTCCCAGGAGAGAAGCAGAAGTCTGGTCCATTCCTGGCAAATGTGTGGCCCACCAGATATTGACAAATTACACCTCACCATTCCTTCCTATTGGCTCTTTTGGATAAGGCTGGGGTGGAGGGTAGTCCAGCAGCATTTGGAGCAGAACTTGAAAGTTATGAAATTACAAACACAGTTGCTTGTAACTAGTTTTATTGTTTGTAATAAAGGCATAATGTATTTACATTCTGCGAGTAATATAATGGGAGATATAATGAACAACATTTTTAAATAACTTTTCAAAGTTACCTTCCCAAGGCATTTTGGACAGACCTTTTCAAGTTTTATGCCATACTGTTATCATTCTAAATTTCTTTTTAAGTAAATTACATACTGTAATACATTTTGAAAGTTTACATACTGGAGTACATTTTGAGTACATACTGGAGTACATTTTGGAAGTAATTTTCAATGCTCTGGTCTGGACAGCCAACTTGTACTTGGTCTAAGATGCCTCCATCTCTAATTTTTGTTTTCCTCAGCTTTCCACTCACTTCTCCCTTTCTTCTGCCCTATGCAGTACTGCAACCAGCAACATTTCATGAGAGTTGCTTGGCTCCTTGAAAAGCCCCTCGACTTCCAGTAAGCACTGCTTTGCACTTTGAATTCATTTTGGAGCAACTGAAGTAAGCTGAGGAAAAGCAGCAAGAGGAGCCAGAGAAACAGGAATATTTTAAAAGCAGTTGGAAAGGTGGGACAACAGAGGATTAATTGGGACTGTCCCTGTCAAATTGGGACAATTGGAGGGTATTCTGACAACAGGAGAAGACCTGAGACAAAATGTAGGCCTGTAACTCTAACATTGTCACATTTCATCTCCTATACAATTTCTAACATCTAAGAAGCCAGCAACACTTCGAAAGCTTTCACAGTCGTGTAGAGATGGGGCGGGGCAGTTCACCCTGGGGAGGCAATGTTTTGGGGGTGTCCTGACCCATAGCCACTCCCCCACGTGCCCTGGCCACACTTCCAAGCACAGTGACCACACCCCTCGAGCCATAGCCCCCCTCCTGCCCCCCAAGCTCTGCCACTGAGCTTTCATGATGTATTTTGTGCATTTAGTTGGCCAATAAATGTATTGCTCTTCTGTGGATTTTGTAGGGTATGGTGTTTTCCTCATTGCCCCAGATGTCAGGTTGGATGGGACATGAAAGAAGTATTTTGACCAGGCACACCCACATGGGCTACAAAGACACTGTTTGAGACACATTCCTTTTCAACACAGACAGCTAATATGCCCTGCATATAATACATGTATTTTGATTTTGGAAAGAACAACGAATTTCAAAAACCTCATTGCATTCAAGGGAATCTTCAGATGACTAGCTAGTCCAGAGATGACTACAGATTCAGGATCTCAGCTTCAGTTCACCTTTCACTTGTGTGTGACTCAGTAGTGAGATACTATCCACTTCTTTGTTGTTTCTCAATAGGAACAAAAACAGCTGAGCAGCCATGTGTTTCTTCAGCATCCTGTAATTACTGGTGCCCAGATAACTCAATTTTATATATGTATAGAAAATGCTACTTGTTTTCAAGGAAGAATCTAATTGGACTTGCTGTTAAAATGCCTGCTTTCACATAGCACTTCCTTAGCTAAGACTGAAAATGAGGAAAAGGTGAGAAATAAAAAATACTTAGTCTGCTGCTTTTGTGTAAAGTCATTGTGGTTCTGTTGATCATATTCAGCCTCTATGAAGAAGCCTTCTGAAACATGAATTTAACAAGATTTCTGTTAAGTTAATTGTCCCTTGTTTGGTTTTGGTTTTAATAACTGATAATATCTATGTGCATATGTTCACTTGCTCTTTTGTTGGCTTGGTGGGGGTTCTCACACAAGTTGCTTCTGCTCTTTAAAGGATTTTGTGAAACATTAACATCGGCAACCAGACCTTTTAGATTAGCCTTGGGAAATACCCCAGTCAATCTTGGAAATGGTCTGATGGAGAAAATGGAGCATATGTCTTCTTCTTTACCTTTCATTCTTCAGCAGTGATACATCAAAGTGAAATGCCTCTCACAGATAACTCTTCATATCACTGTCTCTGAGAGGGATTCTCATCTTAGGATTTTTTTTAACAAAGGCTAGAATCCAATTGTGCCGTTGTATCATACCCCTCAACATTTCACAGATGAAAACCAGAATATGTGTGTGGCCAAATAACATCAGAGCATGGTCAAGATGGCAAAGTTATTAATAACAAAGAACAGACAAACTAGGAGAAGCTGCAACAATTTGCTTTTGACTGAGTTTACAGGGAAGGGCAAAATTCTGCTTGCTTCTCTCCTCACTACTGAATTAAGTGAGGGCAAACTACTTTTGCACTTGAATCTCAGTGGTCACCACAGACAATTAAAATAACTCAAATAAGTAATAATGTGGTGCTTTCATGACAAACAAAATCTGCTCCTTAGAAGTGCTGTCCTAACTCAAAGATGTACCAGGGGGCCTCTTGTGCCAACTGAAATGACCAGTTATTGGCTCAACTATCTTTATGCTCTTCTGCCAACTCATTTGATGACATAACTGACCTTCTGTCTGAGATCAGCTTGCAGAAAGGCCGAACAAAGGGTGGAGTGGGGGTTGAACAGGGAAAGATGGAAGAGCTTAGTGATGCCATTTGTCCATAGCCCCCTGGAGTCCATAGGCACAGCCCTGTTGCCAGCACAAAGTCCTGTGTAATTTCCAACCTTCTTAGGCTGGGAGGAGTTCAGCCATCTTGAAGGCAGCTGTCTCACTCTTCCTAATAGCAGGGCCTGCCCTCTAATGGCTTCATTTGTTATTATTGCATTTTTGTTGTCAGGGATTAGGGTTGGTTTGCAATGTTTCTCTCAACAAAAGGTTTTCCGATACTTGAGAAACCCGTCAGGAAGAACAAATCTGATACAAGATTCTTCATATTCTCTGCAAAGGTACATGGTATTTTTTAAAACAAATACAGAAAACACATTTCCTGTACAGGAAATATGCTTTCTGCACAATTTCCTGAACAGGAAATGTGTTTTCTATCTGAAAAAACCCACATGTAAGTAAACTTATAAAACTAATTCACCAAATAGCTGTCAAAAGACTGTACAGGAATCTTTATGTTTTCATACAATGAGAAGAAGATTAAAATAAATGAGGTATTCTTGTCTTCAAAGGTAACAATTGCAAAGATTTACAGACCTGTGAGAGTGGTGAGAGGTACTTGTTGGATTTCCTGACTCAAATGCTCAATTTACTTGGCTAGCTTTGGGTGCTTTGTGCCTTGGTTGTGGGGAGAGGCTGTGGTGCCATTTCTGTTGAGGCAGCAAAATGTCTCAGGCCAGCCCTGTTCTTTTGCTAGTTTGCATGTAGAAAGCTGCCTGATGCTGTTTAAGCCACTGGTAAAGATACAAGAGCTGGGGAAAGTGTAAAAAGTTGACAGAGAACTGAAAGTTTTCTATTAGAAGAGAAAACAGGAACGGGGAGGAACATACGACCTAGACATGCTGAGAGTGGGTCAGCAGGTTTCCTGATGCTTGGATCTGTGATCCTATGCTGGAGTGGGCAACTGTGGATGGCCAATGCCAGGGCTGCCAGGTCTCATGGCCTGGCCATGAATCTCCAGTTTTCATGGGTAGGAATACTTGGTATCTATATCAAGCAGAGTTCAGCAGAGTATGTGGCTATAAACAGGAGAAAAATTCCCAGGATGCTCTTGTAAGTTTTTTAAAAAAGGGAAAAACTTAATTTCTTGTTTCAGGGAATCCATCTTGGGATAGGAAAGAAGATAGAAAAAAGATTACCTAAAGTTTGGTAGAAGTGACCCCTAAAAGTTGGTTCTCATGTGAGGACATAAGCCAACCTGAGGCAAGAGCCTCATGGATGCTCCCTTTCCAGACAAAGAGAGACAAAGGGCCTAACAAGACTTTATCACTTGCTGGTTTATTGCATGATAGCAGTGGCTTAGTTCCATTTTTGGTCTTTCCTTATCACATGACATCATCACTCTCCCAGTGTTGGATTGCATTCTCATCAT
The DNA here is from genome assembly GCA_948472985.1 of Iguana delicatissima. NCBI lineage: Eukaryota > Metazoa > Chordata > Lepidosauria > Squamata > Iguanidae > Iguana > Iguana delicatissima. The sequence goes on along the minus strand of CAOKZL010001491.1, from coordinate 178,755 downwards.
TATAAGGTTGTCTCTTTTCGTTCATGGGAGATACCCATGAAGGAGTCCAGTAACGCTGCATTTCCATTATTGTGAATTGGTGCAATGGTATAAATCTGCTGCAGTTCTGATATTATGGCAGTCATGTGGTGTCAGTAGGTGTTGTCCTCCTCTTTCACCTTCTTTATCCCCAACAAGGGTGAGCTCATTGCACTCCCAGTGTCTGGACAAAGAGGACATTATTGTGCAGATGGTCAATCTTGCTTTTACTCAGTTCCCCAGTTCATTCTTATTTATTTTACGTTTTAGTTTTGGCGTAATTGCATGCTTGTGCTGCCCTCATTGTTACCCCAAAACGTAGGTGCCACAAGGGCCACCCCATGATGCCAATGCCTCCTTAAAAAAGTGGGGAATGAATTAGCCCAAAGAGGAAGCTTGCAAGAGGGGGGTAACTTAACCAGACCTTTCTTACCAATGTTTACAGGCTCAAGCAGGAAAAGAACCAGTCAGAGATTCAAAAGTAAGCTAAAATGTGTTTTATTTGGGGAGAATTCACTCATGCATGCACACAAAATACAAACAGTCAAAGGTTCACACAAGAGCTAACTGAAGGAGAAAGGGAGAAACAAATTACAGACAGAGAGGCTGAGGGTTTTTAAGGTTTATAATTACCAGTCCAGAAGAGTAGTGAAATGTTTGAAATGTGACTTAGACTGCTGTCTAAGGACAGACAGATCAGTATTCAGAGTGACGTAGTGGGGTCCAGCATTTCATTGACTGCATCTGACTTCTCAAAGCAAAGAGTTTATATACTCTGTTTTCCTCCCTGAAGGGGTGTGAGTTAATTGCTCTCCAGCCTAGTGGACAATGGGAGTTGCAATACAGAAAATGGGCTATCAACCAACTAATGTTCAGTGTTTGGGTGACAAAGACATGATGTGTGTTGTAATAGCTGTCTATTGTGGGTGCTGTGAGGAAAGAGGAAGGGGTCCAGGTGCACAGGGGACAGGTATCTGTCAATCAGTGTCCTGGTGGGCTTCTCACAGCTGCAGTTCTCTGGAAAATTCCAGCTTCTACTTAAGCCTATTATCCACAGAAACAGCATCTATTTGCCTGACAAATGACTCAGTCTTACCTGGAATGAGTTTTGAGCTGAGCTGCCTTTCCCATTTGCAATTTCCCCCTGTTGGTTTGACCTCTCCATCACCTCTCAGGTGTGATTTTGATATCAGAGGCAATTAATATCCAATATGGTGCCAGTTAGGTATGGCCCATCCAAACCATGCTGATTTCAGGGACCCCCCAAAGTGGGGCCTTACATCATGGTCACCAGAACTCTGCAATCATACTATTATGGCAAAACAGAAAATGAATCATGATTCTAGAAGAGCAAAATGACAGAATGGCAGCACAATGGGAAACATAATGCTGAAATGACAAGAAGGAAGTCTCCCAACATGCTGAAATTGTGCAAAGAAAAGAAAAAAGATGTAGTGTATGCACTAGGCAGCACAGATAGTGGAAGGGAGGCAGGGTAGGCGTAGTGGTGTGGAAGATCGATTGTGGGAACATGCATCACCAAACCAGCAGCACAGTGTTTTTGCAGAGACAGTGAGAGAGTGATTGTTGCTATACAGGAATGTTTTTGTTTCCTTAAATAATGTGATTGCTCCAAGACAATAGGCTAGTGTGTCATAAGTGAGCTCTGCAAACAGGAAGGAAGCAAAAAGGCTTGAGTACATAGATTAAAAAAAAAAAAGAAATTAACAGAGAGGTGGAACAAAAGGGCAGGCATGTTCTCTCAAATTCCCTCTCACTTTCCACAAGTGTTGATGCCTCACTTCTAACAATCTCCAGGCAGGAAACAAGGGGTGGAAATTCTTTAATTCTGGTGGGCTCATCTCCAGGCAAGAGGAAAGGGCTGTGTGCAAATCCTCAGCTGATAGAACTAAGGCTTCTTAGCTAAAGGAGAATACATTCTGTGTGTGTGTTTGAATGAAAAGCTGTGAATAACTGTGGTTGGTGCTGTATGCATAATGCTGAATGACAGGCTGTGGCCCAGAAACTTCAGGGCCTGGGATGAGCCTGAACTGGCAACCCCAGCCAATACACCTCTGTCATTCCAATGTGTCCCAGATGCTGCTTTGTTGGGCTGCACACCCAACCCTCCCCAAATCATCCTAAAACACAACCACAAAAAACTCCTGTTTTCCATTTCCAGATATTTTTAGCCCTTTGCTTGTTGACCTGGGGGGAGGGAGGGGAATGATAGAAGTATTTTATCTATCTGCCATTCCTGAGGGCCTCCAATTTACCAGTGTGAAGTGTGTGTGTAGGGGCTTTGGGGTTCAGGGTGTCTGATGGTAGTTTAGATGGCTTCCAAAAGGTTGGTGTAAAAAAGGCTGCCTGGGGCCCTCTGTCAAGGCTCTGTAATAAAGTTGTATCCATTTTTATTCTCCAGCAATGTTTTCATCTGCCCTTTAACTTTAGTGCCCCACAATCTACCCTCCCCTCTTTTAATGCTAAGATTGTAAGCGAAGTTTCCTCTTATCTTAAAGAAATGAGGAGCAGGTCATTTAGGGAATCAAAGATCTCTGCATAATGGGTCAGCCCCAGTCTCCCATCAGACATTTGGCCCATCTATAGTGGAAGAACTTTACTCCACTTTTTGAAGAACTGAGCTCTGTATGGTGAGATATCTGCCTCCTGCTACCACAGAAAGATTTTTCTCTTGCTTGACATCAATTTGTGTTGCAGGATGAAGGTTGTCAGAGACAAGAAGACTGTGCTTATTAGCATGGTGTTGAAAAGATGGAAACAGCTAAGGTGCTAAGAGAAAAACATAGTTTTCTCTGCAAATCCGGAGAACCCCCAAAATAAAAAATAAACATAAAGATATTTGAGATACAGCAGAGGAGAGAGAAACTTCTGGCTGCAGAGGGTTAAATTCTGGCCCACAAGAGGCAGAAGTCATTTCTGAACCACTTGCAATAATCTTTGAGAACTTTTGGAGAACAGGAGAAGTCCCAGCAGACTGGAGGAGGGCAAATATCATCCCGATCTTCAAGAAGGGAAAAAAAGAGGACCCAAACAATTATTGCCTGGTCAGTCCAACATCAATATCAGGAGAGATCCTACAGCAGATCATTAAACAGTCAGTTTGTAATTATTTAGAAAACAATGCCATAATCACTAAAAGTCAACATAGATTTCTCAAAAATAAGTCATGCCAGACTAATCTTATCTCTTTTGACAATAGGGTCACAAGCTTAATAGATGAAGGGAATTCTGTAGGTGTAGCATATCTTGTTTTCAGTAAGGCCTTTGACAAAGTTCTCCACGACATTCTTGCAAAGAAGCTTATAAAATACGGGCTGGCCAGGGCTACTGTTAGGTGGATTTTTAATTGGTTGACTAACCGAACAGAAACGGTGCTCACCAAAGGCTACTTTTCATCCTTGAGAGAAGTGACTAGTGGGGTGCCACAGCTGTTACCCCAAAACATAGGTGTCACAAGGGCCACCCTGCAATGCCAAATACCTCCTTTAAAAAGTGGGGAATGAATTAGCTCAAAATTAGGAGGCTGCGAGAGGGGAAAAACTTAGCAAAATCTTTCCTACCAGCGTTTACGAGCACATGCAGGAAAAGAACCAGCCAGAGATTCACAAGTAAGCTAAAAGTGTGTTTTATTGAGGGTAATTCACTCAGGCATGCACACAAGATACACACAATCACACATTCACACAAGAGCTAACTGAAAGAAAAAGGGAAGAAAAATTATAGAGACGTGTTAGTATGGCTAATAGTTCTCTCCCAGGGTCTACAATTTATTAATTTACCACATCAAATTGATATCTCCATGTGGCTAATATTAAAAATCATTCCATGTGTCTGACAGGGTCACTGTAAGTGCACGTAGGCAGGAAGGCTGAAAGACAGAAGTTAGGAAAACTTTGGTCAAGCCAAGTGACTCAACCTGTCACATAGCCAGGGACCCCTTGAGACATTCTGACCATCAAACAGACAAAGGGCCCCTCGCACTGGTGTGGCAGCTCAGTAGAATCACAATCAGCCTGCCAAGTGAGGGCAATTTCCACTCTACCTGTGCCTTTCGTCTCACTCGGGCAGAGTCATTCATGAAGCACCGAGAAACATTCAGCCAGAGATGTTTGTTATTGAAGGCTTTGATTTAGCCCTCCTTGCTATTGTTCTCCTGGGAGAGAACTAGCCCTCCAGGTATATTTTTTCTATAAAACCCCCATGTTTTTATCTGTTTGGGGGTTTGTTTACATTTTCCTCCTGAATCGCTGTCACTCTGTTTTGCCTCTGCCCCCACTTCCTTCCCCCGTTCTGAGTTCCATCGCTCTCAATTCTCAGTTTTCAACTTTGACTTTCTGGGCATCAAGATCAGGTAGAGTATTACCCCAGAACACCCCAGAACAAAATCCCTATTAATTTTCCTTACATTCTTCCTCATTAGTTCCTGAATGAATGCGTGAGTGTGTGTGTTGTTGTTTGCTTTAATTACTGAGAGTTTAATAAAATCTTTAAATGGAACAACTTGCCTAGTTCCTGGCTTGGCCTGACTCTGTAGACATTGGATTACAAGATCCTGCTAAGTTACCCTGCCTCTCGTAAAGCTGAAACAGTACTCTGAGCTGATTTTCCCCACAATTTTGATAGTTTTTGGGAATCCCCTTAAGGGAGCCCCAAACAAGCAGGGTAACAGAGGCTGAGGGGTTTGGGGGATTTATAATTACCAGTCCAGAAGAACAGTGAAGAGCACAAATGTATTTTGGCTTAGGTAAGGCCTAAGGACAGTTCTCATTCAAGAGCCAGATGGACATAGTGATGGGTAGACCTTCGAGGGACTGCACTGGGCATCCTGAAATCAGGGGTATTTGTACCCTGAAAATAGCGTGTGGCAGTGAAATTTCCAGATCCAAGACAAGGGGAACCTCTTGTGGACAATGGGTCTTTCACCTGTTGATGGGCTTAGTGCTTGATAGACAAAGACATGGGTGTTGTAATAGCTGTCTATTGCGGTGCTGTGAGGAAAGAGGAAAGAATCCAGGTGTACAAGGGATGGATATCTGTCAATCAGTCTCCTGGTGGGCTCCTCACAGTTGGATTCTCTGGAAAATTCCAGCTTCTGTTTAAGCCTATTATCCACAGAAATTGTGTGTATTTGCCTGACAAATGACTCAGTCTTACCTGGAGGAAGTTTTGAGTTGACCTGTCCTTCTCACATTTACAGTCAAATTCTTTTCCTCGCTCAGTTTGACTTTTCCGTCACCTCTTAGGCTTGAATTTGATATCAAAGCCAATAAAATGTATTGCCAATTACATATGATGCCAATTAGATATGGTGCCCATCCAAACCATACTAATATCAGGGACCCCCAAGGCAGGGCCTTACACAGGGTTCTGTCCTGGGCCCAGTGCTATTCAATATCTTCATCAAGGACTTGGATGAAGGAATAGAGGGCATGCTGATCAAATTTGCAGATGACACAAAATTGGGAGGGGTTGCTAATACCCCAGAGGACAGGATCAAATTTCAAAATGACTGTGACAGATTGGACAGCTGGACCAAAGCTAACAAAATGAATTTCAACAGAGAGAAATGTAAGGTCCTGCACCTAGGCAGAAAAAATGGAATGCATAAATATAGGATGGGGGACACGTGGCTGGATAGCAGTACGTGTGAAAGGGATCTAGGAGTCTTGGTAGATCACAAGCTGAACATGAAGCAGCAGTGTGATGAGGCAGCCAAGAAAGCCAACGCGATTCTTGGTTGCATCACTAGGAGTATGGTGTCTAGATCAAGGGAGGTAATGGCACCACTCTATTCTGTATTGGTTAGGCCTCATTTGGAATACTGTGTCCAGTTCTAGGCACCTCAATTCATGAAGGATATTGACAAGCTTCGAACTATCTCCATGAAACATCTATTTCCTTGTCTACTTTGTTGCCTGTAGGTCCAGGGTTGGGAATCAAGAAGCCCTAGAAGAGTTTCAGGGAATATGTGGCCCTCCCAATGTTCTTGAACTGCAACTAGGGAGTGACAACACAGTACATGTATGTGGAATTCTGTGCATATGACATGGTGAGAATCAAAGTTGCTGTCCATCAAGTCATTCCCAGAATGAATGAAAACACAGACGCACATATGAAAGGAACCCATTTGGGGGTAAAGTTCCCACTTGTATATGCTGTCTCTTTTTACATTACTATATAGAATATCTATACTCCATAGAATAGGAAGCTGAGTATGTTTAGCCTAGAGAAGAGAAGGTTTAGAGGTGACATGATAGCTAAGTTTAAATATTTGAAGAGATTTCATATGTAGGATGGAGCAAGCCTATTTTCTGCTGCTCCAGGGACAAGGACACAGAGCAATAGCTTCAAACTTCATGAAAAGAGATTCCATCTCAACATTAAGAACTTCCTGGTGATAAGAGCAGTTTGACAGTGGAATACATTGCCTCAGATTATGGGGGGTCTCCTTCTTTGGAGGTTTTTAAACAGAGGCTGCATGGTCATCTGTCAGGAATACTTTCCTGCATGGCAGGGGGTGACTCAATGGCTCTTGAGGTCTCTTCTAGCTCTATGATTTTATGAATATATGTCTGCTATTAATGTACCTTGCTTTAAATTCCATTTTGCTGTGGTTCATTTCACAAATTCACAGTTGCTGCAGAAGGAGGAGATTCTAGAATCTAGACTGTAATACTGCACAGAATTAGCTTCCACGTGCAATGAAGGTACTGCCAGTCTTACAACCTGAAGTCTGGAGGAAAGCTCCAGAAAGTATGTGCTATCCTTGCACAGTTACCCAAGACAATAACAAAACAAATTACAGTTGTGGCCTGGTAACTGAGAGGAATACCTTATCTACGTTCTTTTCTTTTTAAGTAGGACAGCAACTCCTTTTTCAGTAAAAGCACAAAGAGTCTGTAATATTTGGGCAATGCTACTGGCACTAATACTTAGCAGATTCTCCAATGACAACATTGTGGACCAAGGAAACAGCATCCCCTCATGTTTGATATACTCTACTCACCTGAGTATGGAAGGAGTGGCCATGACATACAAAAGAGAAAGAAGGGAAGGAAGCTGTGAAATGCAGTGCTATCTGCCGCAAATTACATACGTACATACATACATCCATCTATGGGGTGGGGGAGGGACACACATTTTGAAGCTAAATTCTGGAATGTTGTAGCAAGTTCAATATTCTTTAGTCAAGATAAGTGGGCATAGTATTGCTGCCTCATGTCTTATACTACAGTTATGGAACATGTGCCTGAGGTAATCTGCCTATTTAGAGAGTTTCAGCTGATACCTAAAGCTTAGGAAAGATAATTCTCTGCCAATAAAACAAAATTAAAAAGGGACAAGGATGAAAGCCAAAAGTTCATCCTGGTTTTGAAAGACAATTTTTAAAAATAAACACTAGTGCATAGCTGTGCAATGGGTGTGAAAAATGAATGGCTGCTTCAAGGGATCCTTTCACACTTTGCCCATTTATAGTATTATGATTCCAGTTTAACTGCCACTCTATCCAATTCTGAGGTTTGTAGTTTGGTGAAGCATTTATAGCCCCCTGCCAGAGAATTCTAAATATTCCTCTCCAAACTGCATATCCTAAGATTCTATAAGAAGTTCCCATGGCAGTTAAAGTGGAATCATAGCACCATAACTGTGTACTGTGAAAGGATCCCAAGAGAGGCAGTTCAGTTTGTAGTGAAGGGAGGCAGAAAGGAGCAGCCCAGAGCCTGGTGAGGTCCAGAGCTCCAAGAAAGATGTTGCACAACTATATCTGACCCTCAGGCCTGCACTTTTGCCTATCCTTTATTTAATAAGTGGGTGATTCCCTCACTGCAAAATCTTAATTTACTTGGACTTTTATGGTATTGACTGTTAGGAGGTTTTAAACATTAGAATTTTCTAAAGACAAGGAAAATGTATTGAATCAAACCTCTTGTAGAAGATAAAAATAGATTGATAATATGGAGCTTGCCGATGTATTGAGACACAAAAATGGTGATTTTAGAGAAAATGCTTATTTTTCTTAAAGGCATAGATCTTTTACAAGGATAGTAAGAGCTTCTAAAACCTCAGCCACTGAGGTCCATAAGGTGGAAAGATTGCCAAGACTTTCTCAGATTGTAAGCCAGTGACTCTGACTTTTGAAAGGAAAGCGGTGTTTTTGGATGGAGACTGAATGAAATACCACTAAAGAAGGAAAATGTGGTGGAGGATTGTAAATAAAATAAAATAAAAATTTTGAGAGTATAACTCTAAACTTTAAAAGAAGAGACAAGAGAAAATGAATCTGATTTTGGAAGAGATAAAAAGAAAAGAAGAAAATTAAGGAAGTCTTTGGCCATTTCTGCATTAGCCTGTTATAGTGCTATGATTCCACTTGCAACATCCTATGGAACCTGGGGTTTGCAGTTTCGGGAGGGGCTGGCGGGCCCTCCCAAAACTGCAAACCCCAGGATTCCATAGGATGTTGCAAGTGAAATCATAGTGCTATAACAGGATAGTACGGAAATGGCCTTTATTGAAGACAAGTATGTAGGAGAAAGTGAGTAACTATAAACCTTGCTGTGTCTTCATTTTCTCTTCAGGTATTTCAACACAAACAGACCTCCTGCTCTCTCTGCTGCAGTTAACACCTCAAAAGCCTACCAAAATCATCTCCTCTCCTTAATACAACTTGCAGTTGTTGTTTTTGTTGTGTTCCTTCCAGTCATTTCCAACTTATGGCGACCCTAAGGCAAACCTATCACATGGTGTTCTGGGGCTGAGAGCATGTGAGGTGTCCAAGGTCACTCAGTGGGTTTCCATGGCTGACAAGGGAACCAACCCTGCTTTCCAGGATTGCAGTCTTACACTGAAATTACTACCCCATGATAGCTCTTCATAAAACTTACTGAAACCTAAAGATGGATGAAGTAGGTTTGCTGAGGTGGGTTCAAACGGGAGCTGTAGCTCTGTGTTACCCTGTTTTCTGGGGTTCCCGGGAGGGACACCGAAATAACCAAACAACAACATACAATATTGGGGGGAAATTAGCTGGAGCATTCGTTAGCAAAACGAGGGGCAGGGCAACGCAGCAGAATCTTTAAACCCAATGTCTACGGGGTCAGGCCAAGCCAAGAAGCACACCAAATGTGAAATAATAACTTTGAATTTTATTAAACACAAGCAGACAGTGTATGCAACACACTCACACAAGTAACTATAGAAAATAAAGGTAGTAGCAGTATAGAGGGATTTTGAGAGAGATTGTTGAATTGGGAGATACTACACCTGTCCGAAGGCCAGGGTAGATCACAGCGAAGGTCTGTAATTGCACAGTCTTTGGCCATTTCTTCCATTTGAACTTTGACGGCCATGAGAGCGCTCAAGGCATCCTGCACATTAAGCCAAAGTCCTCATGTCTTTGGAAGGCCCAAAAGGGGTCTTTGTAGTTCTAGCCTGGAGGTAAGCCTCCCGCAGTGTAGAAAGGAGGTCAGAAGTCTGGAAGCTAGAATCCTTCCAAGGGCATTTCCCTTTATGGAGGACCCAGTGTTTCAGCTTTCCGGCTACCTTCTCCTTCTGCATGAGATTCTTCACCTCCATGCCGGTTCTCAAAGCATCCGTTACAACCAATTCAGGTAGGACTAGGCCTGTAGTGATGGGGAGGATCACCAAGATCCCTGGGTGATTTTAGGGAGATGAATCCTATGGAACTCACTTTAGGAAAGGGGGTTAGGAGCCAATCTACAGCCACCCAAAGTGCCCTTTTGCCTTCTATGAGTTGGGGCTGGCTACCCACACTCTAAGCAAAAAGTAGGGATGCGATCCAGGGGTGGGGAGGACAACTCCAGTCCTTTGGAGGAAAACCTCCAGACAGACTCTGCCTAAGATGAAGGGGGAATATCAACCCTGAGGTAACTCTTATTGTGCCACCTGGCCAAGCAGCATGGGGAGAGGGGAATGAAACTTGACTAGGTCATCCCTAAGTCAGTTTTTCAGGTGAAGGGGCCCTTTCTCTACCTCAGGACTAAACCTCTAGAAACACTGATTCAGGCCAGGAATCACCACCCGCGCCTTCTACTGGGTTGGGAATCACCACCTGCACCTACACTTCCTGACTGGGACTCGCCACCCCCACTCCTGCCGTTACAGGGCTCACCATCCATTTCAGCAAATTCCTACAGTGTGGGACTCACCACCCACTTCATTTCTAGACCTTCCCTGAGGTCGTGTGTGCCCACTCTACCGAGTGAGAGTGTGTGGGCTAGCGCTCAGAATCCCAACCCACGATAGACCCCAGTTAGGGGGAGATTCCTGGGACAGCTTGTGTACAGCCCTCGCCATCTGCTGTGATTCACTGCTATGCTAGTGACCACATAGAGGCAGCTGTCATACACAAGCCAAGATAGAACGGGCGAGAGATTCTCAACCCCAATAGTAGCCCTGTGGCTCACTTGCTCCGAAATCCCATACACATGTGTTCCTAGCACTCTAGGCTTTTGGTTGGCCACTCCTTACATCAGCACCGACCTACTCTGTGTGGGTTCAACTTCCATTCAGATTACAGGTGCTGGGGTTGCCTGTGTTTCTCCACCACTCTGTTACCCTGACTTCTGGGGGTCCTGTGGGAAACACCTTGGCCCTTTTCGCAGTGCCAGCGCTTGCGCGACAGGGGAGGGCGGCTCGCAGGAGAAGCCTCTCCCGAAAGGCCGCCGCTTCCCCACGCCTCTGTACCGTATCTGGCTGCTGCTGTCGTGTGCGGCGCACTTCAGCTCTGCCCCTTCCTTCTGCAGCGCTCCCTGGGAACTGTAGGCGGCGCTGGGGGACGAAACGGGGAGGAAGCACGACCCAGCTGGCTCACCGACGCACCCCACGGGAGGTAAGTGTGTGGTGGCGCCAGGAGCCTTGCGTGAGCGCGGTTTATTTTCGACTTCAAGCCGAAAATAAAAAACCGCGCTCGGGCCCCGCTTCAGCCCTGTGAGTGCCACGGAAGCGGGAGTGCGTCGAGCGGAGCGACGCTCCCACTCCTGCGAGGCACACGGGGCTGTTGCGCAAGAGAAAGCTCGTGTGATAAGGGCCCTTGATTCTCTCCCAGTTATAAAGGTTGAGGAAATTAGCAGAGCACTGGCACTAGCAAAACAAGGGGCAGGGTAACCCAGCAGGATCTCTTACCCAATTTTATGGAGTCAGGCCAAGCAAAAAGCCAGACAAATGTACAAAATAAATGAATTTTATTAAATGAATGTATTATCACACACCAATGCACTCACTCACTCATGCACACAAGGCCTATTGAGAAGGAAAAGAGGTGAAAAATGGATAGGGGATATAGCAAAGGGAATGTAGAGGTGGTAATACTGTACCTATCCTGAAGTCTTTGGTCCGGGAAGCAGCGAGAAGAATGGAGCTCAATGAAGAGATGGCTGAGAGGATCACTCAACTAACAGAGTGCCGGTCTGCTGGCATGGCAGAGAGTTCTCCGAAGAAACCCTTAAAAACTAGGACTACTTATAGGACAGAACGTACCTCAAGGGCAGGCCCTCTCCCGGGACGAACAATGGCCAAAACAAAGGAAGGAATGCCATACAACGGCAAGTGGGTTGCAGTATTGTTTCAAGTAGGGTTGCAGTCAACTAAGGTTGCAATATTGGTTTATGTAGATGGACCTCGCCTTATAGGATTTTTCCAGAGTCTATGGCCCTTTCCACACAGGGTGGGGGGCGTGAAACACGGGGAAACGGGGTGGTGCACTTGGAAACGGAGCTTACCTCAATGTGGGTAGCTCCGTCGCCACGGGGATCAGCACGCGTTTGCAGCTCTACATGGCAGCGGTGTCTGGCAGCGCCCAAAATGGTGGCTGGCGGCTTCCGGTGGCTCTCCGCCAATCGGAGAAGCGTGCCAGCCGGAAGCCCGCCCCTGGGCAGCTCTGCAGGGACGCGCTTGCGCGCCTCTGCAATTCCACACGGGGCACTGCAATGGGCTAGCACGCGTGTGTTTCATAAAGACCACATGAAATGTGGTCTTTATAAAACATGCGGTGCCACCCCCACAGCCGCACGAGGGCGGTTTGAGGTGTGGACACATTTCTAACCGCCCTAGCGCACTCCACAGGGTGGACGACCGCCAGGTGAGGTTGTCCTACCCCACGTTTTTCCCCATGTGGAAAGGGCTAAAGTTGCTCAACCTGGGGAAATCCCCTCAAGTTGGCTACTCTTGGCTGAGGACCTTTTGTCTATTGTAGATGTGTATTGCCTGTGTTCTCCTTGGGCTATGCGACTGGTGATTTTTCTGGTCTTAACCTGTTTTCAGTCATTTGGCCTCTTTGACTACGTGCCCACCTGGGCAACCTCTCTGGCATGGCAGGTAAATCTGATATCAAATTTATAGTCCCCGGGATAGGTTATGCCATTGGATAACATAATCATTCATGTTTTTGCCATTCATGGGACACTGAAACTGAAGTCCAAAGGATACAGAGGCCCCACTGCATTAATACTTTTGTCTCTGTACTTTTTTTTTGGTATGTACTGTTTTTAAATGTGTTTTTAGCCATCAAGTCCCATTTTTAGGAGAAAGGCAGGATAGAAATGAATAAAATAAATAAATATGTCTCAAATGTGACATTACCCTGTTGTATCCTCTTTCAGCAGAGACTCCTGTATTATCAGTAAAAATAAAACACCTTCCCTTTTGAGAATGTTGGGTTATCTGGCAAAAACGAAGGGAAGATGGAAGAATAATCCATTTTCTTAATTCTGAAGGACCCTATGGAGATTGCTAAAAGAGACACTGTTACAAACAGAGGACGGAGATGTGTTTTTACTGGCAAGTAAACAATTCTTGTCTTCTATAATAACTAGCGTAGAAGTTTTTGTCCTGCTCCAAGATTTCTCTCCATTTCTAATAGGCTAACCTGAAACCCATTCAGACAGTGAAATTTTGCAAGTTTAGTCCACTTCACATTTTGGACAGAGAAAGACCTGTAAAAGGTGTAACACTCTGGGCTTAATTTGGATTGCTGCTGAGTAGATTATGGTATTCTATGCTTTAGGCAGAGAAAAGATAAAACTAAAAGGTTAGTCCAAAGCAAAGGAGTATGAGAAAAGTGCTTGAAAAACAGGAAAGGATGTCATGTGAAATGATTTATACTCTGGGAATGACGGCACTAAGAGGAAGAAAGTGATTGTGTCTGGCAGGACAAAGGCCAAATTCCAAGTCAGAGGCTTCCCTGACTTCATAAATAGCTAGTGGTACCAAGTTACCAACATAGAGACGTCAAAGAAACTGGAGCTGAGGGAGAATAAAGAGATATTTCAGATTTGTTGGAACTTAGAGAAGACTCACAGCTGAAACCAAGTCTACAGGACAGTGCACTGATCTTCTTCTCCTGGCTTTTCATCCTCCTTGTTATGTTTTCCTTTTAATTGTGGGCAAGGTAAGTACATTCTTTGTGTGACTGTGTATGTATGCTTTTAAGAGCTTGTTTTGCTTTAAAAGTATGCCTGCTTTGTTTGGGCATAAATGAACACTTTATGGGTCAGTCCCTGGCATTTTGCAAAGTCTCTTTCACCTCATGCAGCTGTGATTAGTGAATTCAAAGAGAAGAACTGCTTTTTGACACAAACCACATATGCCTTAGATCATCCCTGATTTTGTTAAGGTGGAGTGATTCCAGTATTCCATGAGAGACAGCCCATGGCAGTTAACGTAGAATCATGGTGCTATAATTGGGGAGTGTGGAAGAGCACTGTCTCTGTGGGGAAGGAGAATCGGGGGTCCTGTGGCAAGGAGAGACCTACAGTTGAGAAAAGGAACTCAAAGAGTGAAGATACCTGTAAGTTTCTCCTATTCTGCCTGCCTGTCCACCCTCTTCACTTTTTCCAAGCCAGAGTGGTATGTCTTTAGCTTGAATCAAATTGGCACTTGGTACTGTAACCTGATACCTGGAACATGAGATGAGCCCTGCTTTACCCAGTCCCCATAGAGCATTGGGATTCTTCTGAGGTCCTTGGACTGAGTCATGGCTCACTTGGATGAATTCCAACATTAGTTGCTGCCAGCGCCTTCCTGGTAGATAGCTGTGGAGTGACAGTCTCATCTGATCTTTGACAGTACAGTCCCTGACAGATTAGAACTGGAGCACTGTCAGAAAATGGAATTGGTTGAAAAGCAGAACCCAAGTACTGTACTCTAGGGATCATGAAGGATTCACAAACGCTCTCTTGAGACTGACCACACGTGCATTGCTTACAAAGCCACTCAGCTGGCTGGGCACATTTTCCCCTTCTCAGCTCACTTTGCAAGCAGTGCACACATGTGGGTAGTTGCAAACAATGCTCTGTAGGCAAGAAGAACTGATGAAAGAGCAGAACCCCATACATTTGGAAGCGCTGAAAGAGCAACTTGTCAGATAACAGGGTGTCAAAAGGTGGGCACTTCCTGTATATCACTAGAAAGTCTAGCATGATAATGGAGGCCTGAGCCTCATGTGGTTTGTGACTCTCTGATCCCCAGCTTGCTCCTCCAGTGCCACTTTGGTAGCACAGTTCCTCTTTTTATTGAAACTGTTTCCTTAGCTGCTGCTGCTGCCTCCTCTGTCCTAGCAGCCAGCTGGGAAGCTTTCCTCCCTCCCGCTGCCCTCAGGGACTTAAGCATCTACTATGCACTTGCCTGAAAGTTCTCACAAGAGGAAGTCAGAATGCTGTTCAGAACAAGAAAACATGAGTTTCTGTAAGCACTGCACACTCTCTCTGCAGTTCAGAATGTTGCTGATGGAGCTGAATAGCCATCAAAACTGGTAAAACAGTTGGATTTACAGCCAAGATGTCAGCGCACTGGTAGCCTGAACCGTTGGCTCAGGACTACCCAGTGTGAATCTGAAGGGAAAACATCTCCTGGGGACTTTTTGGGTACCCCCAAACTTCCACTTGGCAGGTAGGGGGAGCAGAGCAGCTCATGAGTCTGGAATCGCCCCAGCTCCAGTAGAAAAGGGGTGGAGGTACTGGCACGAACAGGACGGAGGATGGAGCCAGTGCTGCAGATTCACAGCCAGATTATCTGACAAGCACTGGTGTGAACCTTTTTTAAAATGGAGAAGGACCAAAGAATTATCCAGTTAGAATCAATGAACTGAAGAGGAGAAAGATTTTAGCTAATGAATCCAAGATTGACCTGGTATCTGTCGTGAAGGCTGATTGGTGTAGACGGCAGAGCATGGAGCATGGAGGAGTGGAGGCGCTGAAAGCGGACTTGTGGCAATAATGGAGGATGCGACACGGCTGGACTTTGGTGAGCAAAGGAGAGATCTTTCCCCCGGTGCTTGGTGATTGAGTTTCCCCCTCCTCCTGAGAGAGCACTCACTTTATTGTTAAAGTTTTGATGGGACAGTTGTACACTTGTCTGAACTTGTTTTTGTAGAACTTTGTTTTTTTGGGGTGCTCTGCTTTAACTTTTCTTGGAGAATTGTGGGAAAGGGGGAAGCGGGAGACACACAAGGTATGGTGGATTGAGTTGAAGAAGTGGAGAAGAGAAAGAGAATTTGAGACTGAAAGGGGAGGGAAATATGGTGATGACGGTGCTCTTTTTGGAGGACATGAAGATGCCGCTTTGTTTTTGCCCATGAGGAGCATTGTGGGATTTAATCATGGAGCAAAATTACAAAGAAAAATTAATAGTGGATGAGAATGAAATTAAAATTTTTAAGGATGTACTGCCAAGTGTGATGAGGAGCAGAAGAGAATATGCATTTTTGATAAAGATTCTGCAGTCTCTGGAAATAAGATATAGATGAGTTTCCTTTTTCTTTGAAGGTAGAAGAATAAAGATAAGTTCTGTTCAGCAAGCAATAGAATTTCAAGAGAAACATTTGAAACCTGGTTCAGAAACAGTAAAGACCAAAGGTAAGAAACCAGAAAAAACAGTGGAATCTACACAGATGGGAGCAGCAATGGCAGATGAATCCAGTCCAATGTCTGAAGAAGAATCAGAATTAGTAGAACCAGAAGAGAAAAAGAAAAAAGGGAAGTAAAGACAGCAAAACAGCAAATATGAAGTTAATGTCATGGAATGTATGAGGAATAAACTCACAAACAAAGAGAAGATGGATTTTTCACCATTTAGAAAGACTGAGACCTCAAATTACCATTTTACTAGAGACTCATATAAAGAAAAAACAAGAAAAGTATTTGTATAACCCTAAATTAGGTAAATGTTTTGCTTCTTCATATGTAAAGAAGAAAAGAGGTGTTGCAATTTATATAGATAAAGATATTCAAGCAAAAGAAATTTTTGAAGATGAAGAAGGAAGAATACTGGGTGTAGAAATTCTGAAAAATGGTAAAAAAAATCTTACTGGTTGGAGTCTATGCCCCAAATGAAAACAAAGATGACTTTTACAAGAAACCACAAGAAAGAATATTAGTATATGAGTATGAAGACTAAATTCTTGTGGGAGATTGGAATGGAGTTCTGGATACTAAATTGGATAAAATAACTTCTCAGAATAAAGAAGATCAAGTGAAGAGATGAAAATTGCCAAAGAACTTTTATGATTTTTATTTCTAAACATTTGCTAGCAGAGGTAAGAAAGGCAGAAATATTACCTAAGGTCATTTCGGACCATCATCCGGTGATGTTCCAAATACAAGAGAAGATTAAACAATTTCAGTGACGACTGAACGATAGTTTACTTAATGAAGAAGAGATAGTAAAACAAGTGAAAGAAGTGTTAAAAACTATTTTAAAGAAAATATAAAAGAAGATATGAAGATGAAAACGGTCTGGGATTCATCGAGGGCAGTAATGAGAGTTTTTTTTATATAACAGCGACAAATTCAGAATAAAACAAGGCAAGAGAAATACCAAGCTTTATTGTTTAAACTTCAGAAGAAAGAAAAAGAACTTAAGGCAAAACCATTACAAAAACCATTACAACAGGAGATCAAGAAAATACAGAAAGAGAGTGATAATTATAACTGAAGAAATAGAGAAAAAGATGAAACAGATGAGATTGACTCAATTTGAACATGCTAACAAAATTGAGAAATGGTTAGCATACAAACTCAAGAAAAGGAAGGAAAGGAATGCAATTGTAAAATTGAAGCACGGAAAGAAGCTGATTACTCAACATGAAAAGATAAAACAAAAATTTGAAGAATATTTTGGGAAATTATTTTATGAAATAAAACCCCCTCACCAATATGGGAAAAATCTGTTTGAATTCCTTCAAAAAGCAAAGATTTCTAAAATATCGCTGGGAGCACAGAAACAGCTGAATAAACCAATAACACTTACTGAAATTGACGAGGCTATAAAAGATTTGAAAGTGGACAAGGCATCAGGACCGGATGATTTTACAGCGCTATACTATAAAAGATTCATAAAATAATTGATTCAACCAATTCATGCAACTTTGAAAGTAATAGAGAAAAATGGCAAACAGGAATCCTGGGGAGAATCTAATATTGTACTGATCCCTAAAGAGGGCAAAGACAAAAAAGAACTTAAAAATTATAGACCAATCTCCTTGTTGAATATAGACTACAAAATTTTTGTGGCAGTGTTGGCAAAACAGCTGAGACAGATACTAAGGAATAAGATTCAAGAAGGCCAAACAGGCTTTCTCCCTGGTAGATACACGAGAAGCAATGTAAGAACAATTTTAGACGTAATTGAGTATTATGATAAAAACCCAGGAAGCAAAGCAGCACTTATTTTTTTAGATACAGAAAAGGCATTTGATAACGTTTCCTGGGCTTTTATACATCGGGTATTGAAAGAATATGACTTGGGAGAAGACTTTGCAAATGGATTGAGACGATTTATCCAGAACAATCTGTGAGGCTAATAATCAGTGGAGAAAATTCAACAAGCTTTGTAATAAATAAAGTGGTATGGCAAGGGTGCCCGTTATCACCACTATTATTTATTGTTGTTTTGGAAGTATTATTGAATATAATAAACAAGGACCCACAGATAAGAGATTTGAAAATAAGGAAAAAGGAATTGAAATTAAAAGCTTTCACAGATGATGTTGTTATATTTTTGGAGGATCCACAAGAATTGATTCAAGTGTTGATGGAAATTCTGCAAAGATATGGACAAGTAGCAGGATACAAGATAAACAAGGAAAAGATGACACTAAATGATGATGACACTAAACATGACCAAAAAAGAGCAAGCTGATTTGGAGAGTAGATCTGAATGTCAACTAACTAAGAAAATAAAATATTTAGGAATTATTATAACAAAAAAGAACCAAGAACTATTCAACAACATCTATCTGTAGACATGGAAAGAGATTAAAAATGATATGGAAAAATGGAAAAATCTAAATTTATCTCTCCTAGGAAGAATAAATGCTTTTAAAATGTCTTTATTACCCAAACTCATGCTCCTTTTTCCCTTCTCATAGGAAGAGGGAAGATATTTAAAGAATGGGAAAAGACTCTTCAAAAATTCATCTGGCAAGGAAAAAAGCCAAGAATAAGATTTAAAACACTTCAGGATGCAAAAGAAAGAAGAGGACCTGATCTACCATCATTGAAAGTTTATTACTACACATGTTGTTTAGATTGGATCAAAGACTTGATCCAACTAGAGAAAGCAACCATGAAAGAATTGAAATAAATAAATAACAGATTTGGATGGCATGGATATTTATGCTATGATAGATTAGCAGTGAATAAAGAGTTTAACAATTATTGCATCCGGAAGACATTGTTAAAGGTTTGGCTACAAATAAAGTGGAAATATTATACAAAACTTCCAATATGGACTTCACCACAAGAAGCGTATGAAATTGCCTCAACAAAACAAGGAAATTTACTAATATATCAAGATATATTGAAATGGGAGGGGGACAAACCAAGAATGTGTACAGCAGAAGAATTAAAGGCTGATGGACATGAGTTAAACTGTTTCCCATGGCGACAACTCAAAGAAAGATTTAAAATGGATCAAAAACTGTATGGATCTAGAGAAAAGAGAATGAATTGGACTTATTGATGAAGGGAAGTCAAAAGAAAAGAATTTTAAAATTCTATAAACTATTGTTGAAAAGAGAAATGGAACCAGAGGCAGTCAAAGATACAATGATCAGATGGGCCCAGAATGTGAGACATCCAATTGAATTAGAAGCTTGGGAGAAAGCATGGAAACTATATAAAATTTACACCAAACTTAAATTTAAGAGAAAACTTTTATAAAATGCTTCATACATGGTACATGACCCCAGAAAGACTACAAAAAGTAACCAAGAATGGGAATGCAAAGTGTTGGAAGTGTGATGAAAAGTTTGGGTCCTTTTTTCACATGTGGTGGACTTGCAGGAGGGCAAGGAAATTCTGGAAGGGGATACATGATGAAATTCAAAGAATTTGTAAAGTGAATTTTGAAATGATACCAGAATTTTACTTGTTAAATATGTTAGGGCAACAAAAAGAGATAAGAAGTCACCGGAAGATATTGTTATATTTGATAACAGCTGCAAGGTTATATGCGCAACATTGGAAAGAAAAGAAAGATATTGACTTAGGAGAGTGGAAACTAAAAGTTCTGGATATGGTACAGACAGAAAAATTAGCATTCTCTTTGAAAAACAAACCTATCCAGAACTTTGAAAGGGAATGGAAAGGAGTTTTGGATTGGATAAAAACATAAATGTACAAGAAACCAAAGAAAGAAACAAATGTAACTGTTCTTTTCTTTTGTAAATGGAAATGTAGCTGTTCTTCACTTTAGTAAATGGAAACAAAGTAGATTCAACTGGAGAATATAAGCATGGAAGTGGGGGGAGAGTGGGATATATCAGCAAATGGTGCATACCCACTTTGTTTTTTATGCAATTAAATCTTTAATAAAAATTTTTAAAAAACAAACTGGTAAACAGTTGAGAAACTAGGAGAGGAGAGAGGGTCATTGGCATGTTGGAAATAAACAATTTAAGTATGATTTGCTGATGCTAAAGGGATGTTTGATTTCTCTCCAGAACTGCCTTGCTGGTTTTGCTCTTTGATTTGGGATTCTGACCTCCTTGATTTGGCAAATAGTTTGTCTATTTTGCGAGTATGTTTTGCAACCTACTACAAAGTTGCATGAAGGTGGAAGAGGAAACAAGGAGATCAACTATTTTAGGCCATTTCTGCACTATACTGTTATAGTGCAATTATTCCACTTTCAACATCCTATGGAATCCTGGTGTTTGCAGTTTAGAGAGAGGCCTGTAGAATTCTCAGCCAGAGAGCTCTTTATCCTCAGTAAACTATAAATCCCAGAATTCCACAGGATGTTGAAAGTGGAATAATGATACTATAACAGTGTAAGGCAGAAATGGCCTTAGATCTGATCATAACCACCAAGGATGACCTTGTTAATGTGGTGGAAGTGGTGGAATCCTTCGGTGGAAGTTGCCATGCTTTATTGGACTTTGTCCTTCAGTGGGAAGGGGAACCCAAGTGTATTCAGACATGCATTCTAGACTTTAAGAAAGCTGATATCTGTAAACTTAGGGAATTACTGGCTGAAATTCTGTGGTCAAGAAAACCAAAAGAGAAGGGAGTTCATGATGGATGGGAGTTTCTTAAAAGTGAGATACTGAAGGCACAGTTTAAAACATTTCCAATATGGAGGAAAACTGAGAGGTGTCTAAAGAAACCAGAATAGTTGACTAAAGAACACTTAGCTAAGTGCTAAAAGAAACATGTACAAGAAATGGAAGAATGGGGAAATCATCAAAGAGGAATTCAAAACAAATAGCCAGGATATGTAGGGGGAAGGTCAGAAAAGCTAAAATACAGAGTGAACTCAGGCTTGCTAGAGAGATGAAAAAAATAAAAAGGGCTTTTTTTAGATATGTCTGCAGTGAAAGGAAAAACAAAGAAATGATAGGATCACTGCATGGAGAAGATGGCCAAGTACTAACAGGGGGCAGAGAAAAGGCAGAACTACTCAACACCCTTTTTGTTTCAGTTTTATCCCAAAAGGAAAAAATGCTCAACCTAGGAGGTAGGGAGCAGCTGGAGAAGTGGGGAAAATGCAGCACAGAATAGGTAAAGAAGTAGTACAGGAATACCTAGCTACTCTAAATGAATTCAGGTTTCCAGGGTCAGATGAACTACATCCAAGGATATTAAAAGAACTGGTAGAAGTAATTTCAAAACCACTGGCAATAGTCTTTGAGAATTTTTGGAGAACAGGAGAAGTTTCAGCAGACTTGAGGAGGACAAATATTGTCCCCATCTTCAAGAAGGGAAAAAAAGAGAACCTAAATAATTATTGACTAGTCAGCCTGACGTCAATAACTGGAGAAATTCTAGAGCAGATCACTGAACAGACGGTTGTCATTACTTAGAAAGCAATGCTTTGATCGCTAAAAGTCAACATAAGCTTCTCAAAAACAAGTCATGCCAGACTACTCTTATCTCTTTTTTTGATAGAGTTGTGAGTTTGATAGATGAAGGGAATGCTGTGGTTGTAGCATTTCTTGATTTCAGTAAGGCCTTTGAGAAAGTTTCCCATGATATTCTTGCAAAAGAAGCTAGTAAAATGTGGGCTGGACAATGTTACTATTAAGTGGATTTGTAATTGGCTGACTGACCAAACTCAAAGGATGCTCACCAATGGCTGCTTTTCATCCTGGAGAGAAATGACAATGGGGTACCAAAAGGTTCTGTCCTGGGCCCAATACTATTTAACATCTTCATCAACGACTTTGATGAAAGAATAGAAGGCATGATGATCAAATTTGCCGATGACACCAAATTGAGAGGGATTGCTAATACCCCAGAGGACAGGATCAAAATTCAAAATGATCTTGACAGGTTGGACAGCTGGGCTAACAAAATGAATTTCTGCAGAGAGAAGTGTAAGGTCCTACACCTAGGCAGAAAAACACGGAATGCACAAGTATAGGATGGGGGACACCTGGCTGGAAAACAGTACATGTGAAAGGGACTTATCTTAGTGGACAGACTAAGTAGACATTTTGTTAACCAAGGCTAACAAAATGAAATTCAACAGAGAGAAGTGTAAGGTCCTGCACTTAGGTAGAAAAAATGGAATACAGAAATATAGGATGGGAGAGACGTGGCTGGATAGCAGTACCTGTGAAAGGGATCTAGGAGTCTTAATAGACCACAAGCTGAACATGAGTCAGCAGTGTGATGCGGCAGCCAAGAAAGCCAATGCAATTCTCAGCTGCATCAATAGGAGTATGGTGTCTAGGTCGAGCGAGGTACTGGTAGCACTCTACTCTGCTTTGGTTAGACCTCATCTTGAATACTGTGTCCAGTTCTGGGCACCCCAATTCAAGAAGGACATGGTCAAGCTGGAGCAAGTCCAGAGGAGGGCGACCAAAATGGTGGGGGGCCTGGAAGCCATGCCCTATGAGGATAGACTAAGAGAGCTGGGTATGTTTAGTCTGCAGAAGAGAAGATTAAGAGGGGACATGATAGCCATGTTTAAATATTTGAAGGGATGCCATATAGAGGAAGGAGAGGGCTTGTTTTCAGCTGCTCCAGAGACCAGGACAAGGAGCAGTGGATTCAAGCTGCAGGAAAGGAGATTCCACCTGAACTTCAGGAAGAACTTCCTGAGAGTCAGAGCTGTCCGGCAGTGGAATATACTGCCTCGGAGTGTGGTGGAGTCTCCTTCTTTGGATGTTTTTAAGCAGAGGCTAGATGGTCATCTGTCAGGAGTGCTTTGCGGGTGTTCCTGCATGGCAGGGGGTTGGACTGGATGGCCCTTGTGGTCTCTTCCAAGTCTACATTTCTATGATTCTATGACTGCAAGCTGAACATGAGTCAGCAGTGTGATGCAGAGGCCAAGAAAGCCAATGTGATTCTTGGTCGCATCAGTATGAGTATGATGTCTAGATCAAGGAAAGTAATAGTACCACTCTATCCTGCTTTGGTCAGACCTCACCTGGAACACTGTGTCCAGTTCTGGACACCTCATTTCAAGAAGCATATTGACAAGCTGGAACGTATTCAGAGGAGGGCGACCAAAATGTTGAAAGGTCTGGAAACCATGCCCTATGAGCAGCATCTTAGGGAGCTGGATATGTTTAGTCTACAGAAGAGAAGGTTAAGAAGGGACATGATAGCCATGTTTAAATGTTTGAAAGGATGCCATATTGAAGAGGGAAGAGGTTTGTTTTCCATTGCTTAAGAGACTAAGACAAGGAGCAATGGATTCAAATTACAGAGAAAGAGATTCCGCCTTAACAGCAGGAAGAACTTCTTGATGGTCAGAGCTGTTCAGCAGTGGAATATGTTGCCTTGGAGTGTGGTAAAATCTCCTTCTTTGAAGGTTTTTAAACAGAAACTGGATGGCTATCTGTTGGGCATGCTTTGATGGGTGCCTGCATGTGAGGGGATTGAACTAGAAGGCCCCTGTGGTTTCTTGCAACTTTATTATTCAATGATTCTATGATTTATTTGGTTTTCTCATGAAAAGAAGCAGAGTGAGAATGAACATTAAAGCAGGTAGGTTAGCAAAAGAACTGAGCAGAAGCTGCCATGAGTGAGGAAGGTATAAATCACGTAATTTGCAGCTTATATATGTAGAAGCAGTAATGCTATAGAAAAGCTATGGAACCAGGGTTCATGGTAAAGATTGTCAAAAGATTTTTTTGGAATTCAGTGAGTTGCAGAGCGATAGAATATGGTAGCCACCCCCTAATTTTGCACTTATCAGGTTAGCATCTTGGTTCTTCATAGTTGTTTCACTAGGTTTGACTATTGAATGCTTTAATAACTTGTATATCTTATATTGTTTTAGTGAATTTGTCTGAATCTCATTTTGGGAGAAAGGTGGGGTATAAATCAAATTATTCCTTCAAACATGACTTAAGGGTAGATGCAACATTACAGAACAGTTTTAAATCATATTCAGCCATAAATAACATAAACATAAACATCCCAAAGGCAGTTGACTATCTGGATCCTTGTTTTGCTTACAGGAAAGCTGGTCATCTTATTTCTGAGGCCCATAGGGGGAAACTGGGTCCGTCACGACATTTTTTTTCCTAGTCTCAACCATGCTTTCCCAGGGATGTCAGGGGAGGTAAATGGACTTCTGACTCATCAAACAGTCCCCTAAATGTCTCTCTTCCAGCTTGGAGCACTAGGTTTAAATAACAAAATACATAAATAAATAAATATGGCACAGTCTCAACCACAAATCCAAAAAAGCACACAAGACAATCTCATAAATGAAACCAATACATAACAAATAGTTGTTGTGTCCCTTCAGGTTGTTTCCAACTTAATGCACCCCTAAGGCAAACCTGTCATGGAGTTTTTTGGGACTTAGAGTATGTGACACACCCAAGGTCACCCAGTGGGTTTCCATGGCTGAGTGGGAATCGAATCCTGGTCTCCTGGGTCATAGTCTAACACTCAAACCACTACACCATGCTGGTCCTCATATAACAAATACCAACTACCAATAAATATAATATTTATTGCAAACAGGAAAATGGAAATGAACAATAAATATTGCTGTGTCTGCCAGCTATTAGTAATTGTTTGCTAGATTTTTTGTGTAAGTTGTTATTCTTGGGTTGTTCATCAGTCTTACAACAATGACTTCATCCAAAAGCTATAGCTCATTTACTTGTAAATGTCTTGGTCTTTAAGTTTCTCATTTGTCCCCTCTTAACATATTTCACTTATTGTCTTGCCATATATATAATGCAGTTTTTAGCTATGCTGTATTTTATTTTTCCTATTGCATGTTCAGTATGATAGTCTACCTGACTCTTTATATATTTTCAGTTCTTTATTCATGTATACTACAAATATCATATTTATTGTTCATTTCCCTATTTTCATATTTGCTATAAGTATAATGTTTATTGGACTTAAATAAAGTCACACCCCAAAGGTTTGAGAAGCTTTTCATGAGTTCACAGATAGGTTATTACAGCAGATGAGGGTTTGCCTGTTGTGACTTTCTGCAGCACCCACGTGACGCTGTCTCTAAGGGAAGCATTTACCATTTCATACCCTGGACATGAGCCCATCCCCAGACAGCTGGGTTTCCCCTTCAGCATCCAAGATAATGACAGGGTGCTATTCACACAGGGGCAGTGTGTGAAACTGTTCCAGGATTTTGGCTGCATTTTAAAGGAGTTATCCAAGGTGACAGTGTAATGTACTGGTTTGAGTATCAGGCTAGGACTCTGGAAGACCAGAGTTCAAGTCCCCAGTTGGCCGTGGAAACCCATTGGGTAACCCTAGGCAAGTCACAGCCTCAGAGGAAGGCAAAGGCAAACTCTCTGTGAAGAAATCTTGCCAGGAACACCCCATGATGGGGTTGCCTTGGGGTTGCCATAAGTCAGAAATGACTTGAAGGCACACTTTAAAAAACAAAATATCAAGGTACAGATTCTATTTTGTGGATGGAGTTCAGATCTTGGATAGCTCCTATGAAGTTCAACATGAAACCTGGAGCAAATTCATCACCCACTGACCTCAAAGCTCCCAACCTCCACTGCTGCTGGTCTCATTTTCTCCATGAAAACAGGAAACCGCAAAGTTTTTCTCTTTGCTTGCAAGACAGTGAAATATTTCCTAACACTTTTTCACAAGAAGTCTCATATTTCATATACTTATTCATAACTAACATAGAAGTGAAGTTAATTGTGCAAAACTGCTGTCTTTTTCATCACCTTTTCATTGATCAGCCTTTCCAAAGTGTTTTTCATCCATCAAGTCATCTTTATTAAACAGCAGGTCCTTCTGTGGTTGCTCTCTCTCTCTCTCTCTCTCTTTCTCTCTGTGCTTTTCTTTACAAAGAGCAAGAAGACAGTAGTTTTGCGTGGAGAGAGTATAGTGCAAATTGCAGAATCCATGATACAGAGGATAGTACTCCTTCACTCACTGGCCATTTCCGCACGGGATGAGGGAATCGCCCCACGCCGCTACTTACCAGATCTGCTGGCTCCCCAGTCTGGTCCAGGCTGCTCTGGAGCAGTGCATGGTCATCAATCCGCTCTGCTCCAGCATCCAAAATGGCGGCTTCCGGTTGGTCGTGGGTCTCGACCAACCGCTGAAGTTTGCCACCCTAAAGCCCACCCTCGGCATATCGCAGGCTCGCATTGGTGCGAGCCTGCAAATCTGCACAAGGGAGCAGGCTCGCAGGGGCGTGTTCCATGCTTTTGAAAGACTGGAAAAATCAGGTCTTTCAAAAGCACACTGGAGGATCACTTGAGGTCGTTCTGGAGCGGACTGAGGTGCGGATCTACAGTAAGTAGTCTGGACCCAGTCTGCTCCAAGGTGCAGACATCCTCCGTGGAGGACGCACTGCACCGTTTTTATTACCCTGTGTGGAAATGGCCATTCTTTCTTATGTTAGAGATAACAATTCTCATTTAGGCAGGAGATTACTCAGCAGGCTGCCTTGACATGTGGTGGAAAATGAGAGACAATTGGTGAATATTCTTTGTTGTGTTTTCGATGGGTTGGATTTGGCTGATGTAAGCTACCTTAAGTCCCAGAGAAAGGCAGAAGAGAAGTGGAACACACACACACACATTGCCTCAAAAAGGAAAAGAATTAGCCGGATTATTCATAGACCGTTCCTCACTTACACCATTGGATGGCAGCAAGGACAAGTATTTCCACATGGGTGGAGCCATAAAAATGAAAGTTGCTACATTTACAGAGAGACTCAATGCTTCAAATGTTTCACTCTGTTCATCTGAGTGGGTCCAGAAAGTATACCCTGCTGGCAGGCATGATATGCTCTAGAGGCATAAGGTAATCATCCCCAGCATGGGGGCAAGCCTAAAGAATTTCTGCTGGCTGACAGATAGAAGCCAAATACCAAACTTTCTCAGCAACAGATGCTTTGACACTGTTGAGTCCTCCATGTCTTGCTTATGAGGGAAGCAAACTTTATGCAGTCATCACAGAAACTTTGAAGCTCAGCCTTTTTCCAAACTTTACCTGAACTGCCAGTGCAGAGTGGCAGCTATCCAACACATACTTATTACCAGCAGCGTGGGGAAAAGATTCAGAGTTCTTTGGAACA
Source organism: Iguana delicatissima (assembly GCA_948472985.1). Classification (NCBI taxonomy): domain Eukaryota; kingdom Metazoa; phylum Chordata; class Lepidosauria; order Squamata; family Iguanidae; genus Iguana; species Iguana delicatissima. The sequence goes on along the minus strand of CAOKZL010001491.1, from coordinate 151,707 downwards.
ACTTGGTAAGTATTTCCTTTATAACAGCTGTCTCTTCTGCTGTCTTTATCTACTCTGTGGCATGACTGCTGAGGGCATGGCTGTTAAGACTGACCTCCAGAAACAGAATAGCAAATGCTCCCCTTTCTGCCTAAGGAAGGATGCACAGTACCCAACACCAGCTGAGCTGCTTTCTCACTTGAGACAGAAAACTCCACAAAGGCCTTTCTCTTCCACCATGATGCCCACCATCTCATGCTTGAGGCAGCTACCTCACACTCTTGAATGAGAAGAAATAGCCTGGTTTCAGATTTTTCTAAAATCAGATCTTGAGTGATACCTTGATTGTGTGACATGTCTACCACATTCCTCTTATAAATCCCTCTGAAAAGGAAAACCAGAATGTCTACATTGGAGTTAAGTTACCACAACTACCACTTTAGCTAGTTATTCTATGTATTATAAGGGGGAAGTACATGTTGATAGATTATATGCAAAGGGAGAGGCTCTTTTTAGACATTCACTTTGAATGCAAAAAGTGGGCAGTGAAACATACATTTAACCTTCTTTGTGTATTCTGGCCAAATGAAGATGCCGACATGCTGCACCTTGAAAAACAAGTTCAGTGGCCTCTCCCCATTTGCAAAGGTTCAGGGCACAGAACCCTCAAGAAAGTGGAAAAATCATGAATAACTTCCTCCTGCAATCCCTCTCCCATTCCCTTGCTTTTTTTTGCCCTGGCACACAAGTCTTCCTTTTCTTTGTTGGGTCCAGAGGCAAAGATATAGAAGGGAGAGCTCCGGAGGGGAGAAAGAAGCAGCGCACTGCCTTCTCTCCCCCACACCGCTCCATTCCCTTACCTTTTTCCTCAGTGCAAGTTCCTAGCAGGGAGTGGGGAGGGGAGCTCCAGAAGGGAGAAGGAAGCAGTGCACTGCCTTCCTCCCTTTTCCCTTGCCTTTTGCCTCTGCACGAGTTCTCAGTGCCAGGGCCAGAGGCAAGGGAGTGGGAGTGGGCAGCTCAGAAGGGCAGAAGGAAAACTCATGCATGCCTCCTTCTCCCTTCCCCCCACGATTCCCTTGCCTTTTGCCTGGGTGGGCTTGCCTTCTTTCCTCATTGGCAAAATGAGAGGAAGAGAATGGGGGGGAGGTATGGATGCCTCGTGAATAATGAAATTTGTGAAGGTCAAACCTGCAAATGTGGAAGGGAGGACCATGTACAGGGCAGCAGTCGGTGAGAAGAGGTAATTATAGGTTACGTTAGTCGAATACAAGCTGAGAGCCTCTCCAAATAAGAAAAAAAAAATCTGAAAATCGCAGGTTTTGTTCTTGTACTAGCAGATTTTATTTTGGAGATCCATGTTTTTTTATCCCAAAGCATTTCGTGGGAACCCTCCTGTGACGAACCTGATGGGGAAGGGCTTGACAACAGAGCGTCCTTAGCAACCGAGAGGGCTTAAACTGATTAATTGTTGAAATGGAACCTTGGATAGCCCAGGAGAGGGGCTGGTGGAGGGAGAGGAATACAGAATTTAACTGACTGTTGAGTTGGTTGAAGTTTAGTCTTAGAGGTTTTAGGCTAGAGGTGAAGAGAGAATTGAAGAGCTCTGTGTTAGAGAGAACTGAGAAATAGGGTGTATGAGAAATATAGTAAATGAATGAAGCATAGAGGGAGTGGGAGAGAGAGAGAGAGAAACAGAAAGAGAAATAAGAAGAAGGGTGTGCTGTTTCATAAACATTTAGTTACAAACAGATCTAAGCAACAGCGTTGCAATAAACGTTTGCCTTTCTGTTTTCCTTATCACAGTCTCACAGAGTCTTATTCTGCATCCTGGAGTATACACGCTACCAATAGTACCATCTTTACCATAGTTCCAATAGTACCACAGTCATTGAAGAGATAAATCACTGCTTATCCTTATATCTGAAAAGGGGCAGATTTATGGAAAGCAGCAAAGGGAGATAACTTTGGAAGGAGGAAGCCAAGAGGGGACAAGAGTGAAGAAGGTGTTGTGTTCTCAGAGAGGGAGAACTGAAGCAGGCCTGTTTGTCCTAGCCCTGGCTTGATCCAGAGATCTCTCTCACTGTTGAACACAAAGAGGTGTCAGGCTGGGCAGGCCTTGAGTGCGAGGCTTGAGTGCTTCACGTTCGCAGTTTTTCACACCCCCATTTATCAAAGACTTTTCATTCTTACTTTCCAGGTCAGTTTAAATTAGCCCAGTATTTTCCCAAATGAAATGTGTCTCTACTTTGCTATCTGTTTGTATTATCCCAGAATTAGCTACAGTGGCTTTTGTTAGTAAACACAGCCATGGTTTCTAGAACCTAGGGCCTTTTCACACGCAGTTTCTTTTGTGAGAGGGCCCCTCCTATTTATGTGACGCTCACAAGCCTAATGCGAACTGCGCATGCACCTTTTCATTTTCGGCTTTTGCGCGGTCGCAAAAGGCTCCTGGGGCCCGCGCGTACTTACCTGTGCTGCAGTACGTCATCCCAGGCGCGCCGCTCGCACTTCCTCCCCAGCGCAGCCTACAGCTCCCAAGCTGCACTGAGGAAGGAAGGGGTGAGGCAGTCGCGCGACCAGGAAGCCAGCTGAGGGACAAAGGAGCAGTGAAGAGAGTGCCTCCGCGATAAGGTAACATGCAGAAAAGTTCCTAGATTTCAACAGAGATCGAGCAAGGGAAACATAAATGTTGCCACTAAAACAAAATGATCCTAATGCTTAACTAGTATAATATTGCTACAGCACTTTACCACTTTGCCTAATACTTTCTGGCTAATAATAAACAAGGCCAAGTGGAAATGGGTGAAATTCAGTTTCTGAATTGTTGCATGAGTCTAGATGTGACATGTGACCAGTGGGAAGAGGAGAAAGAAGAATGTAAGGGAGAGGGGAGGGTGGGAAACTTGGGATATTTTAAAGAAAGTGTTCAGATGGAAACCTGGCAATATGCAGGTAAAATCAAAACAAAGTGAAATGGAGAGTCTCAGTATTTCCAGAGATTCCCCCCCCCCCCATTTTTGGTTGAGCCCTGAATTACCTCTGCAGTCATATTCTTGGTGCACACCTTGGTGTTGGGTATGAACTTGCTGATGTTCTTGGCACACAAAGGGAGTTCTGGCTGTGAGGCTAAATGAGACTGGAATTTCTAATGACGTTATTATCCATGAATGCTACTCAACTTCAATGTCTGGTAGTCTTGTAAGTGCTTTGTTTTTATTTCCAGGACAGCCAAGTCTAGGAAATGTCCACTTGAAAACTTGGAATTGCCATTTTTCTCAGATAAAAGATGGAGTCTGAACCAACTGAAGATGCTGAGCCAACTGTACAAGAAGAGGGGGTCATCCTTCGTCACAGGCGTGCAGAGAGCTCTACAGAAAGGAAAACAGCATGTAAAGACAAATTCTTATGGCATCAAATCTCAGGGACTTAAGAGAGTTAGAGAGGGCTATGGATGCCCTAAAAGTACCAGATCCCATCTGATCATAGAAGCTAAGCAGTGTCAGCTCTAGTTAGTACTTGGATGGGAGATTACCAATGAAGACCAGGTGCTGTAGGCTATATTTCATAGGAAGGAACAGGCAAAACCACCTCTGAATATTCCTTGACTAAAAAAAGCCTGTGAAATTCATGGAGTTGCTGTGAGTTGATAGACGACTTGAAGACACAAACACACACACATGGAAAGAATAAAAAAATCTGCGCAATAAGACCTTGCTTGCTTAGAGTAGATTTTACAGTAATATAAGCAATGTGACTAGGATGTGACTATCCAGGTGTATTTATTTGTTTGTTTGTTTGTTTGTTTATTTATTTCCCAGCTTTCTATGAAACCAATGGCAGACCACAATTGCTGTGGATACATCTTGAATGCTGCAGGAATGCAGGGGTAGATGGCGTGTGGTCTTTCAGGTTCTTCTCACCAGCCTCCCCAACCTAGGAAGCAATGTCCCTCCTCCAATGGAAAGTTGTTACATCCAAAAAACTGAGGGGTTCTTCAGGCATTCACATTTTATTTTGCTCTTTGCAGGTCTGTGTCAAGACTAAAATAATATTTTTTCACAACTACAGGTGACTGTCTGCTTCTAAGAATGGTATTTTCAAGTCTAAAACAGACCCAGGGGGTGAAATAACATTTAATAACAATGTGGTTCCAAGGCTTCTGGTAGAGACATTTTCTGTTTCAAGGCAAATGTCTCCCAGTATTCAGAGGGGTTGGAAGGGAGATCCCGATCATGGCTGCCTCAGAGATTCTGTATAATGAAGGTGTTAGTGGGCTGTGTACCCCCATGCTTTGATGTGGTTTAATTGGCATTTATTGATATTATCATAAAATATAAAATTATACTCTATTACGGCTGTGTGGCTGTGCTGGCAAGAGGCAAGCTGGCCAAACATCTGCATTATGAAATCCAGGTCAGGGAAGTCCTCCTAGGCATAGAGGTCATAGTCAGGAAATCACCAGGAAATTCCAAGAGTTCATGGGCTTACAGCTAGCCCATGATGACTCACCTTCAGGAGTAATTGATCTGCAATGTTCCCACAGGACATTTACTACCTTATTCTTTCTACCTCTGACTTTTGGATTTCCCTACTGTCCTATTACTGCCCAGCAAACACTGAGCTATCAAGACAGCCATTAGCCCTTTGTCACCTAATGCTAAGATCATTAGCGCCATTCCAGAACCCATTATTTATGCTGCTGGAGAGTCATTAACACCTTTGCCATCCAGGCAGAAATAGGGTATTTAAACCCCAGATTTTGGCTGGTCAACTTGCAGTGCTTGGTTGCTGAATGTCATTCTGCCACTCTGATTTTCAGTTGTTTACTGTCCTTAGACCTGTGTCTAAGCCACACCACTGCTCCTTTGCTGCTTTTCTGGATCAATAAATATGGCACACTTCACCCTCAATCTTGCTATCCAAAACGTTCATCCTTTTTTCCTTCAGTTAGCCTTGTGTGATTGCGTGATTGCTTAGATCATGAGTGCATGGCTGAATTCCCCAATAAAACACATTTAAGCTTACCTTTGGATCTCCAACTGGGGCCATTTCCACACGGAGGTAAAACCCCGAGGTGCGATGACCAGACACGGAGGTCGTCCTCACCGCGGGGTGTGCTAGCGTGGTTGGAAAAAGTGAGGCTCTACACCTCAAACCGCTCTAGCGAAGCTGCAGGGGTGGCGCTGCGAGTTTTATAAAAACCACCTTCCCAAGTGGTTTTTATGAAACTCGCCCACGCTGCTCCTTGGCAGCTCCTGGTGAAGAACTGCAGAGATGCGGTAGCCCAGAGGCGGCCTTCCGGCTGGTGCGCTGCCCTGAAATTTGGCGGTGTGTGGAGCAGCGAAACCGCACTCCCCGCAGGGACGGAGCAACACGCTACCAGGTAATCTCTGCCCCTGCGTGCGCTGCCCCGTTTCGGCCTCTGTCCATGAGGAAAGGGCTTGGTTCCTCGTACTAGTACCAGTAAATGTAGGTGGAAAGATGTCGTTAAGTCACCCTCCTCTCACAGGCCGGTCTCCTTTTGAGCTAATAGTCTCTGACTTTCATGGAGGCACTAGCATTGTGGGTCAACCCCTGAGTCACTCACATTTTGGGGTAACAGAGGGTTCACAGACTTGACAGGAGGAACCCCCTGTCAGGCAGAATGCTTTTGGGTTTGCAATCTAGCGAGTATTCTTTAGATCACATCCTCCATTAGCCAGGCCAGAAGTTGGAACCCCATGAGAAATCCTTCTAACGAAAAATAAAATTTAAACAAACAAACAAACAAACAAACCAACCAATTTTAACTATTTTGTGATGGAAGATGTTGCACTCAGGGGCTTTAGATGAAATGTGATATAGCTATATTGATATTAACTGTCAAAACACTATTGCTTTCCAATTTGACCACAAGGTGTACATGTATCTTTTAATTTTATGGTTTAAACTGTGCAATGATAAACTTCATTCCCTTTCTCTCACCCTCTCTTTTTTTTGACAAAATGTTCTTTCAGTGTTTTGTTTATGCAAATGTTGCCAGTTTTTGAATTCTGCTTCTCTTTAATTAGTGCCAACTAATTTAACTAATGATTTTGATTCCTTCTCCTCTGTGATCTAGCATGGGACAAAACTGATGAACAGCAATCATTACAGATGAAGATTATTATAGGTGCCGCCATCCTGCCAGTTTTATATCTTACGGCCTTCCTCATCACTATAGACTATATACGGGATGGTAAGTTACTCAAATTGTGATGGTTCTCTCTTGAAATCCGATTTACTTTCTTGTAATCACCTCCTACTTAATCAGTAAAGGCTCTATCAGGTTACACTGTTACAATCTTATTATCTCATTTTAACTGCAATGGCAACATCCTGTGGAATCCTGCGGCATGTAATTTAGTGAGGCCCAAGAGTTCTCTAGCTGGGAATTCTGAATGTCCCTCCCTAAAATGCAAATCTCAAGATTCCGTAAGATATTATTATAGCAGTTAAAGTGGAATAATAGTGCTATAACAGTGTAGTGTGATAGAGCACTTTGTCATAGAGACTTGTTCATTTATTCCCTGTCAATGCTTGAGAGCCTTGCTAAAGCTGTAAGATGATCTTCTGATGAATGCTATGAGGCTAAGGAGTGGGCGTTTTATCCAAACTGTCATCTACTGCAGTGATCATCAGCCTTTGGTTCTCTAGACTTTTGAACTTTAACTCCCAAAGCCTCAGCTAGTATGACCAATGGCCAGAGATTCTGGGAAACGAAATCCAAAATATCTAGAGAACCAAAGGTAGATAACCACTGATCTACTACCAAAAAGCTGGCAGAACAGCTAATTGCTGTATAGCTCCTAAGGGTGAGGGAATAGGCAGAAACTCTCTGGTTTAGGATGAATCATCTTGAGGAGTTCAGGGTAAAGATATTCCTGATCATTCAGATAAAGATGGACTAAGATTATGCAATTAATCTACAGTAGGACATGATATCAATACATGCCAAAAAGCTGTTGCAGAAAATACAGTTGTAATACTTGGAGAGGAACATTTTATATAGATATTTGTGTAATGATCTTAAAAAGCAACCAAGCCAAGATGGGAGAGCTGGACTTCCTGGTTCTAAAGAAGAATGTACGTACATCAGATGCATAGCCTGAAACTGTCTCAATTTGGGAGGAAGAGCCCTGATTAATCTTCTGTGGTCCCACATTTTCAGCTACTTTTGAAATGTCCTAGTTTCTTTCTTTGCATTCTACTTTCCCCTTTTGTCCTCAGCTTATTTCAGTTGTGATCTGAGTTCAAAGTGCAAAAGTAGTTTGCATTTGATTAACTCAGCAGGGGAAAGGCCAAGGATAGCAGGAATCTTGCTCTTCCTAGGAGGCTCAGGGAAAAGCAAATGGCTGCAGCCTCTTTTCGTTTGTCTGTACTTCTTCATTAATAACATTTGCCATCACTGCCACGCTCACATGTTGATTCACCACATCTATGAAATGTCATATGCTAGTGTAATAGAAACCTAATAGAAAGGTGAGAAATAATAGGGTATTGTCCTTTCTGAATAAGAAAATACATAAGAAGGACATCTTACTGTTTTTCTTCAAAAATGGCATGGAGTTCAACAAACTAAATATTTCACAAAGGGCAAACTCCTGGGAAAAAAACAGTCCGGGACAATAGCAGGCTCCAAAATTATTTCAGCAATCAAAATGTACACTTCCAGAGGAGAGAGCAGAAGGTAAGCTGGGTCTGTGAAGACAACTTTGATAGGTGTTTTTGCAGGACTGTGGGGCTGAGTTTGTTTGCTTATTTCTCTGTGTTGTTTTTTTTGTTTTGTTTTTTTGCTTGCGCTGGCCATGTGCTCTCCCTGAGCTCACAGCCTATTGTCAGCTAATTGTTTGTTAGATAGTCAGTTAACTGTCAATCAAACTAGGGAGAGTTAATCAAGCTAGGGGGAGGAGCCAGATAGGGGAAGGAGACTTTATTAGGAACTCCCAGCAGTCTTCTTGCTGACTTCCAGAGGAGAGAGCAGAAGGTGAGCTGGGTCTGTGAAGACAACTTTGATAGGTGTTTTTGCAGGACTGTGGGGCTGAGTTTGTTTGCTTATTTCTCTGTGTTGTTTTTTTTTTTTTGCTTGCACTGGCCGTGTGCTCTCCCTGAGCTCACAGCCTATTGTCAGCTAATTGTTTGTTAGATAGTCAGTTAACTGTCAATCAAACTAGGGAGAGTTAATCAAGCTAGGGGGAGCAGCCAGCTAGGGGAAGGAGGCTTTATTAGGAACTCCCAGCGGCGCGCGCCATAGGCGCGCACAATTTCATTCATCTACTTCATTCCTTCAAGTTCAACCATTCAAGTTTAGGAACAACCGATCCTTATAGCGACTGAACACATTTAGAAAGAGTTCAACTGAGCTTGGTAGTTAGCTGAGCAGACATAGCTTATACAGCTCAAATTAAGAAAGGAGGCCCAGTTGTTGTTGTTGTTTTCTTGTTCTATTCTCTGTATTATCAAGTATGGAAGGGGAGGGAGCTGCTGCTCTCACCTGTAGCACTTGTGGCATGTTCCTTTTCTTGCCACAAGATGTCGTCGGGTACACCTGCAGCAAGTGCAAGCTGGTCACCTCCTTAGAGGTCAAGGTGCGGCAGCTGGAGGCACAGATTTCTAATCTTCGTCTTATTAGGGAAGGTGAGGACTTCTTAGATAGGGCAGAGAGGACCTTCCTGAAGACCGGATATGCGGAGGAGCTGCCTGATGAGGAAATCAGTTCCGTGAGCCAGGAAAGCGATGCTTGGAGGAATGTCACACGGAGAAGTAGAAGGGCTAGGAAGGAAACAGAGACTCTCAAACTACAGAATCGCTTCAACGTTCTTGGTGCTGTGAATGATGAGGAACACCAGAAGGAGAGAACACAACATCAGCAAGAAGGAATCCAACTTCGGCAACTGGAACTTGAACACCAACAGGACAGCATCCAACATCGGGAAGACCAGCACTGCCGGCCTCAACACAATGCCCAGGCAATCCTGGAAGAATCTGCTTGTCGAAGAACCCCGGACAGGCCTCAGAGGAGGCGAGTTCTGGTGGTTGGGGACTCCTTGCTCAGAGGAACCGAACCGGCAGTTTGCAAACCGGACAAGCTCAATCGAGAGGTCTGCTGTCTTCCTGGGGCCAGGATAAACCACGTAACAGAGAGGCTAGCCAGGCTGGTCGAGCCCACTGACCGTAAGCCCCTCGTTTTGGTTCACGTTGGAACCAATGACACGGTGAAGCGCAGCTTTCACCACATCACAAAGGACTACGAGCTTATGGGGACAAAGCTTAAGGACCTTGGTGTGCAGGTGGTCGTTTCATCAATCCTCCCTGTTCAAGGATATGGTGCACGAAGGGAAAGGACAATAGTAGAGGTCAACAGCTGGCTCCGCACATTTTGCCACCGGCAACAGTTTGGCTGTTTGGATCATGGCTTGAAATTCCAGGAACATGGGCTTCTGGCAAGGGATGGGCTGCACCTCACGAAACTTGGCAGGAACGTTTTTGCAAACAGTCTCACAAGGAGGATTAGGAGGGCTTTAAACTAAGTACAACTGGGGAGGGAGACAAGATTATTCAGGACAAGGACTCGGCAAGTGCAGGGGAAAAAGGCCCAAATGATATTGGCCAAGTAGGAATAGCATCCAATCGTGGGAGGGGTGGAAAAAATGCTATGGGACTTGCAGGAAGGGCACGGGGACTTAAGTGTCTCTACACTAATGCACGGAGTATGGGAAACAAACAAGATGAATTTGAACTCCTAGTACAGCAAAATAAATATGATTTGATAGGCATCACTGAGACCTGGTGGGATGAGTCTCACGATTGGAATGTAGGAATAGAGGGGTATAGCCTATTTTGTAGAAATAGGCCAAATAAGAAAGGAGGAGGAGTAGCCTTATATGTCAAGGATGTTTTCACCTGTGAAGAGATCCATGACTTGAACACCGGAAGCCAGGTCGAGAGCATCTGGGTAAGAATTAAGGGAGCGAGAAACAATAGGGATATTATAGTGGGGGTTTACTACAGACCTCCAAGCCAGACTGAGGACCTCGATGGCGCTTTCGTAGACCAAATGACTGCACATTCAAAAAGGAGAGATACAGTAATAATGGGAGATTTCAACTACCCAGATATATGTTGGCAGTCAAACTCTGCAAAGGCGGCAAGGTCCAGCAAGTTTCTTGCTTGTCTTGCAGACAATTTCATGGTCCAGAAGGTGGAAGAGGCCACAAGGGGATCAAATATTCTGGATCTGATCCTGACCAAAAGGGAAGACCTTGTTAATGACGTAGAACTGGTTGGATCTTTAGGAGAGAGTGACCATGCCCTATTAGAATTTGGCATTCAGTGGGGAAGAGAAGGCAAGTGTAGCCAGGCATTCGTCTTAGATTTTAAAAAAGCAGACTTCTGTAAACTGAAGGAGCTGCTGGCTGAAATCCCGTGGTCAAGAATAGTCAATGAGAAAGGAGTTCAGGATGCATGGGAGTTCTTTAAAAGGGAGGTACTGAAGGCACAGGCTAAAACGGTGCCATTAAGGAGGAAAATGGAAGGCATCCGAACAAACCGGAATGGTTGACTAAAGAGCTCTCAGCTGAGCTAAGTATTAAGAAAAACATGTACAGGAAATGGAAGAAGGGGGAAATCACCAAAGAAGATTATAAGCAAGTAGCCAGGAGATGTAGGGAGAAGGTCAGAAAGGCTAAAGCACAGAACGAACTTAGGCTGGCCAGAGACATTAAAAACAATAAAAAGGGCTTTTTAAAATACGTCCGCAGCAAAAGGAAAAAGAAGGAGACGATAGGGTCACTGCGCAAGGAAGATGGTGAATTAATAACAGTAGGAAGAGAAAAGGCAGAACTCCTCAACACCTTCTTCGCCTCAGTTTTTTCCCAAAAGGATAAAAACACTCAACCTGGCGGTAGGGGAGCAGGTGAGGAAGTGGGGGAAATGCAGCACAGAATAGATAGAGAGGTAGTACAGGAATACCTGGCCACACTGGATGAATTCAAGTCTCCAGGGCCAGATGAATTGCATCCTAGGATTTTAAAAGAACTAGCAGAGGTCATTGCGGAACCTCTTGCTATAATCTTTGAAAACTCTTGGCGGACCGGAGACGTTCCGGCAGACTGGAGGAGGGCAAATGTTGTCCCCATCTTCAAGAAGGGAAAAAAAGAGGACCCAAATAATTATCGCCCAGTCAGCCTGACATCAGTACCTGGAAAGATCCTGGAGCGGATCATCAAACAGTCAGTTTCTAATTACTTAGAAAACAATGCCGTAATTACGAAAAGTCAACATGGATTTCTCAAAAATAGGTCATGCCAGACTAATCTTATCTCTTTTTATGATAGAGTTACTTGCTTGATAGATGAAGGGAATGCTGTGGACATAGTATATCTTGATTTCAGTAAGGTCTTTGACAAAGTTCCCCATGACATTCTTGCAAAGAAGCTAGTAAGATGTGGACTGGACAGGGCTACTGTCAGGTGGATTTGTAACTGGTTGACTGACCGTACCCAAAGGGTGGTCACCAATGGCAGATTCTCATCCTGGAGAGAAGTGACTAGTGGGGTGCCACAGGGTTCTGTCCTGGGCCCGGTGCTGTTCAATATCTTCATTAATGACTTGGATGAAGGAATAGAGGGCACGCTGATCAAATTTGCAGATGACACCAAATTGGGAGGGGTTGCTAATACGCCTGATGACAGGATCGAAATTCAAAAGGACCTGGACAGATTGGAGAGCTGGGCCAAGGCTAACAAAATGAACTTCAACAGAGAGAAATGTAAGGTCCTACACTTAGGCAGAAAAAATGGTATGCAGAAATATAGGATGGGGGACACGTGGCTGGCTAACAGTACGTGTGAAAGGGATTTAGGAGTCTTCATAGACCACAAGCTGAACATGAGTCAGCAGTGTGATGCGGCAGCCAAGAAGGCCAACGCAATTCTTGGTTGCATCAAGAGGAGTATGGTGTCTAGATCGAGGGAGGTATTGGTACCACTCTATTCTGCATTGGTTAGACCTCATCTTGAATACTGTGTCCAGTTCTGGGCACCCCAATTCAAGAAGGATATGGATAAGCTGGAGCAGGTCCAGAGGAGGGCAACCAAAATGGTGAGGGGTCTGGAAGCCATGCCCTATGAGGACAGACTTAGAGAGCTGGGTATGTTTAGTCTGCAGAAGAGAAGGTTAAGAGGGGACATGATAGCCATGTTTAAATATTTGAAGGGGTGTCATGTCGAGGAGGGAGTGGGCTTGTTTTCTCCTGCTCTTGAGACCAGGACAAGAAGCAACGGATGCAAGCTGCAGGAGGGGAGATTCCGCCTGAACCTCAGGAGGAATTTCCTGACAGTCAGGGCTGTCCGACAGTGGCATGTGCTGCCACAGAGTGTGGTGGAGTCTCCTTCTTTGGAGGTTTTTAAGCGGAGACTGGATGGCCACTTGTCGGGAGTGCTTTGAGGGTTTTCCTGCATGGCAGGGGGTTGGACTGGATGGCCCTTGTGGTCTCTTCCAACTCTACATTTCTATGATTCTATGATTCTATGTACCATTGCTTCCCTGACCAAAATGCTCATGATGATGGTCAAGTGAAAAATTAAATTAGAGAGGCATCTAAATGAGATGTTAATGTAGTAACAGTAAACTTCTGATTCCCTCACATTGACTGGATAAATGCATATTCTGATTATGACAAAGAGGTAACCTTTCTAAATGACTGGTCCTAAAGAAGAGTCAGTCTGAGAAGAGACCAAAACGTTGGCAATCAGGCACTTACTCTAAAGTGGTGCCTACATACATGTAAGCACATCATATATATATGATGTATATGATGTATATATATGACGTGTATACACACACACACCCACGTATGTGTGTGTATATGTATATGTGTATATGTATACACACCTATATACACAGAAAGAGAGAGAGAGAAAGAGAGATGAGGTATACATCATATATATGAAGAGAGAAAGTGCCTTCTCAGCAGCACTAAGTTAGCCCCCTCCTTGCTCTTTTTCTACTTTTTATTTAGGCAAGTTTTGATTGATTTTGATCATATGGCAGAATAGTGTTGAAAGCAGCATGCTCTGTTTTTCCTGGATGTTTTCAATTGTGTTTAATTTGTTTTAAACTGTTATAGCTAACTGTTTTTAATACCCCTGTTTAACTTAATTTTTGTAATATAATAATGCAGCTAACTTATATTTTAAATTATTGTAAACTACCTTGGATCCCGTGGCAGAAGAAAATGGGAGTATAAACTGAATAAAAAATGGGGGGGGGGAGAAAAAGAAGTGGAGTATTGTTTGCCTGTAAAAGAGGAAATCATAATAACAATGCTTAGCATGTCTTATTTTAAATGTTTTTATTCATTGTATATTTCCTTAGGGGCCCTGTGAGTTGAGAGGCAAAATGTGAATGCTTCCAATAAAATAAAATAAAATAAAATAAAATAAAATAAAATAAAATAAAATAAAGCTAAAACATATGCTATAGATCAAGAAAAGTGGCACTGTTTCCAAGAGGAAATAAATAGAGCCAAAGAAGCTATGAAAGCAACATGTTTTCCTGCAGAAAGCAGCCATCTTACACAAATGAGAACAATAGATAAAAACCCAAAGATATACAAAATGTGCAAGCAGACAATACAGAAGTCTAAAAAAGGAGGGATGTTTCAGTAAAAAAATCCAGCAATTTTAATTGCATCAGAAACGATAATCTACATGTTACCCATATGGATAGAAGTCTTATGTTCAAATGGCCATTGATGTCATGAAGACAGCAAAACTGAGACTGGTACATGAACAAGCAAAGGATGTCCATGATAAATTAATCCTGATTTTTGTCTTGTGTAGTTACTTTCTTTCTGTCTATATTTCCCAAAGGGGAATGTTAGGCATCACACTGTCTAATTTTCTGTTTCTTTCCCAGGACAAAAATATAACAACACAGGCCGTGGTTGTCTTTGTCCAGTGTGCCCAGATGACTGGATTGGATATAAAGGAAAATGTTATTACTTTTCTTTGGAAAAAAAGAATTGGGCCTCAAGTCAGGACTTCTGTTCTTCACAAAATGCCTCCTTGCTCATTTTCAGTGATAACAAAGAAAAGGTAAGAGGCACAAATAAGCTGTCTGTCATAGAGTTATCTCCTGAATGGTCTTATTTTGTTGGCAAGGCTGAAAGGCAAACTACTCATTACTTACAAATGTAATGAAGTTTTACCGGCTCTATTAAATTTAACTTGGCATATGAAAAGTACAGTAAATGCTGGGCATTTATACCTTATTCTTCATTCACTTATTCCTTCACTCATTTCTTACACTCTGTTTTCCTGATAAAACAGCTCTGCTGAGTCCAGTTTGTTTCTCGACAGAATTCAAAATGCTGGTTATTAACTGTAAAGCCCTATATGGTTCAGGTCCAGGCTGTCTGGCAGACTGTTTCTCCCTATATAACTCTCCTTGGGCTCTGAGATCATCAAGAGAGACTCAGTTCCACCACTTTCATAAGCATGGTTGGTGGGAATGTGAGAGAGATCCTTCATAGTAGCTGCCCCTTGACTCTGGAACTCCCTTCCCAAGGAGGCCACAATGGCCCACTCTCTGCAAGCCTTCTATCAGCAAGCAATTTTTTTAACATTACTGACAGGCTTTTAATACAGAAAGTTTTTAAAGAATGGGCTAGAGGTGCTGCATTGTTTTATTGATGACTAGCCATGGAAAAACAAGATCAGACACAAAAAGTTGGGTTAAATAAAGGCCACTTCATTTGACCTTTTTCCTATTTAAGTTGATTGAACCTGAAAGGAGCAAGAGAGAGGAGTGTCAGCCTTTGGTCCCACTTGGGAGAAAGGTAGCATACAAATATAATCAATCAATCAATCAATCAATCAATCAATCAATCAATCAATCAATCCTGATGCTGATTCAGCTGAGGCCAGGTGTCCACCTAGGCTACCTTCTCAGCCTTCCTTTGGGTGAAACACCTGAGCCCCAAAGACAATCCAATTGTAATGTTGCTCCCCAGCCAGCCACTTACTGGAGGGAAACCCAGGGCACTCCCACCCAAGTCCAAGGACCTTATAAGTGAGAGCAGAACCCCCAGATCAGCCTCAAGAGTAGATTTCTTCCCCATCCCCCCAATCCCAGGACCTGTGGAGGCTGTTCCAGAGCCCTATCCTTCACTAAACAGGTACCCAGGTGAACAGTGAACTCTTAAATCTCCCCACTCTCTGCTGCCACTACCTGCCATAGATAAGGGCAAGTATCTGTTTCGTCCCTTACTACACCTGATCTTGTAGCCCGGGTAGCCAGAAGAGAGTCAGCTGGAGCGGAGATTCTCAGCACGTAGAAGCTGAGGGGAAGGCTCGGCAAACGGAGCGGCAGCAAGGCGGGATGGAAGCCAAGAACAATCCAAAGAAGCGCTCAAGTGTTCTTAAAGGGAGAAATGTGCCTGTAGGGTAGTCCGTTCCCGGGGAAAACAATGGGTTTCGGGTTGGAGACAAAGCCTCCGAAAGGTCAGTGCTTTAAATGATTGGATTTTGATGGAGTTGTCAATAGTGCAGACAGTATGCAAATGGGGAGTGCTTGACAGTGGAGTAGTCAGAAGTGCTAATTTTGTCAAGCTGCCTGTTCGGGGCAGAGAATATTTTGTATGCTTGGTGCATACATAATTTAGTTTTAAAGTGTACTTGCCTGGAGGTCTCCTGAAGCTGCATGCCGGAAAATTACTGGCCTGCCTGGATTTGTCTTGTATTTTTCAGCCTGTTCGGCCATGTCCATGTGCGTGCTTGTCTGGGGGCCTTGCAAGCATGTGGAGGGGAGCAGTTTGGAATGGCCAGTCTTTTGATATCAAATTATATTTAGTAGACCTCGGGCTTAGACTATACACCACAGTAACACTATGGCCAATAAAAACTGTAAGGATGTACAAGAGGGTCAACCCTCTGTGCAAAGCATCCTGGATCCTCTATCAACCTGCTTCCAGGCTCTATTAAGACATCAGAGATCTTCCTCTCTGTGCCAAATTAATGTGGTAAAATGGCTGACCAAACCAGAGTAACCTGGGCTATCTGGACAGAATGGTATGGAAATCATGCAGATCTTGCAAAATGAGGACCTTGCTATTGAGTGAGCCCAAGTCGGTCTCACCAAGGTGAATGACTAAAATATGAGGAGAGAGACCAGTGAACTCTGCAAACAAAAGAGGTAACAAACCATTCCAATGGAGGCTTCTTCCCCCATGCCACTCCACAGTGGTCACCTTGTTCAACCTCAATTGAGTCCCAAAGTGGCAACTTTAAGCCTGGTGCACTGCCTAGTAAACCATACTATGGTCTCAGATCAGGACCTGTCATCATGCCAAACAACATGTAGGAACTAACAGGAAAAAGCAACAATTCTAGTAAAGTACAACCATTAGAACTGAAGGGACATATGTATACACTGCCCAAGCCCATAGCAAGAGTTCTGGAGGCAACTCCAATCCTGAAGTAGTGGGTGCCTGGAGATTTAGAAACCCTGTGACTAAAGATTTCACTTTTTTTTCAAATCGTCATAATTCTTGGGCCCTTTTCACACACAGTTTCTTTTGCAAGAGGGCCCCTTGAGCGCGCACTTCCATTTACATGACGCTCACAAGCCTAACGCGACCCGTGCAAGCACCTTTTCATTTTCGGCTTCAAACCGAAAATGGTGCAAGGTGGTGCAAGGCTCCCGGGGCCTGCGCACACTTACCTTCGCTGCGGTACGTCAGGAGCTGGGCTGGTCGCGCTTCCTGCCTCAGCGCTAGCCTGCAATTCCCAGGTTGTGCTGCAGTAGGAAGGAGCGGGGCGTTCGCGTGGCGCTCGCATGACCGGCAAGCCAGCTGAGGTAAGGAAGGAGAAATGAAGTGAGCGTCTCGCACAAGAGGCTGCTCGCTCGAACGCCACCCCCCCTGCGAAAAGGTAAGATGCAGAAAGGGCCTTGGTCTAGAATAGATATGATTTGGTTGTCAAAGGCATTGCTCAGTCATGTTAAAAGAGTTGAAATAATGCCAAAATCACTGAGTGACCATAATCTGATTAAACTAATACTAGATCAGTATGCGAGACCAAGAAGTTGGAGATTGGATGAAAAGGTCCTGCGACAGGAAGAGACTATAAACTACTGCAAAAAGGAATTAGTTGAATTTTTCAAGTCTAATCTTGATAAAGAAGTGAATATACCTACAGTTTGAGATACAGCCAAAGTATACATGAGGAGTATTCTAATACAAAAAACATGTGAAAAAAAAAGGAGAGAAAGGAAAAAAACAGAGGAGTTGTCAAGTAAAATTCAAGTGGTTGAAGATCAATTAAAAAACAACCCCATGGATAACAATATAAATTGAAACTTGAAAATTTTGAAGAAACAACTATCGTTAACCCTGAAAGAAGAAATCTGGAAAAAACCTCAGATTTATGAAGCAAAACTATTTCAAAAATGCTCAAAAACCAAGTAGATGGCTGGCGTATAAAATAAGAAAGGAAAAGAAAAGAAGAACTGTCATGCAGATTAGAGAAGAACACCAGAATGTTACTGATGGTAAAGAAATTAGGAAGATATTGCAGAACTTTTTCCAGAATCTATACTCCAAGCAGAATCAAGTGAATGACCAAAACCTAGAAGAATATATAAGTTTTAGAGACTTCCCTGAAATTAACTCAGAACATAGGGAAATACTGAATAAACCAATTGCGCTGATGGAAATAAGCAAAGTGATTGATCAACTGAAACATGAAAAAGCTTCAGGGCCCAATGGTTTTATGGCCTGTTTTTATAAAACATTTAAAGAACAGCTTATGAAACCAATGCACAAGATGTTTAATCTGATAGTTTCAAATGGGCATGTCCCTACAAGTTGGAAAGAGGCAGATATTACCCTTATTCTGAAGGTGGAATCAGAAATAACAACTTGTAAAGATTTCAGGCCAATATCACTTTTGAATGTTGACTACAAGATCTTTGCAATGGTACTGGCTAATCGTCTTAAGAAGATTCTTCCAAATTATATAGACTCTGAACAATGTGGTTTTCTACCAGGGTGCCTGATGAAAGAGAACATGAGGGTGGTATTGAACATATTAGAATACCTTAATGTTCATAATGAGAAGAAAGGTGCACTAATTTTTTTGGATGCTGAAAAAGCTTTTGACAACATCAGATGGGCTTTCATGGTAAAGGTACTTAGAAAGAATGAATTTTTGATTAACCTTCATAACATGGATTAAGTCTATGCATTCAGAGCAAAGAGTGTCCCCACAAATTAATTTTGAAAAGACAGAGAAAATACTTATACAAAAAGGAATGAGACAGGAGTGCGACTCTCTCTGCCCTTGTTTATAATTGCTCTGGAGGTACTTCTAAGAGAAATCAGAAACCAGCAAGATATTCAAGGAATTACAATTGGGAAAGATGTTTATAAAGTCAGGGCTTTTGCTGCTGCTGATGTGTTATTTATGGAAGATTCTTTATTGCAGATTACAAAGCTAAATAATATCCTTAATGCATATGGTCAAATGGCTGGATTTAGAATTAATAAGGCTAAAACTAAAATCCTTAATGAAAAATATCAAGGCTCAAGAGAAGAAGCGACTTGAAACAGCTTCTGGACTCCAATATATAGACAAAGTCAAATACTTAGGTATTCAAATTACGGGTAATAATAATCAGCTATTTCAGAATAATTACGTACTTATATGGAAATAGACTTTGAATCAGTTTGAAAACTGGAAAAGATTATACTTGTCTTTACTGGGTAAAGTGTCCCTGATCAAAATGAGTGTTCTTTCTAGATTATTATTTTTGTACCAGATGATTCCAATTGCGAACTCAAACAAATGGTTCAAAAGTTGTAAGGAGTGGGTGTCAAACTTAACTTCTTGCAGGCCCAAGCTTTGCAAGGCCTTTGAGGTGACAATTCAAAACTGATACATAGTGAGGGGTGAAAAGTCAGCGTGACAGAACAACAACCCAGGTCTAACTCCCTCTCCCTAGAGATATGCCCAAGGCATAAACTGGGCATAAAGTCAGATCATAACACTAACCTACAGTGACTTTCAATCCCACTCCCTTTTGGTCTGTCTTGGAACTTCTAATTTATAGAACAGCTTGATGGATAGACCGTGATAAATCACCAAGATCCAGAACATTATCTTGAAGGGGACTCTAGAAGGAGGGTCAGTCTGGATAGCCTCAGGATCCTGGACATGCTTATAGAAGTGTTAAAAGAAATTCCCCAAAAGTGTGTGTCAGGCAAGTCAGAGTATGTTTCTCTTGCAAGGATGCTGTGCTCCGCTAGTAAGATAACAGTGAAGACTCAGCAGAGTTCCTGTCTTCATTGCAAGGTTAGGTCACAGTGTGCATTGTTGCTTTTTCTGGAATGTAAACAACTGGGAAGTGAAAGCTATAGCAAAACCTCTGTGAAGGAGGGGCAAGAGGAAATGTCTTTGTGTGTCAGAAATGCTATAAAATCACTCTGTTAATTGTGCTCATGGCTTTTGGCACTATTGGCCAGCCAAGCAGCCCGGCCGTAACTTGTAAATTAACTTGTAAATAAAACTCTTTTTCTTTACTTCCTGGTCTCACTGCCTCTGTTCCCGCTACAATCTGATATATCCCCTTTGCCTGATGCAACCAGTTCACTCTCGCGCAAAGCTCCAAAGAATGCAGTCAATACTGCAGCATGTAAAAGGACAGCCTCATAATGTGAAATAAATGTCAGGCCACACATCCCCCAAAATCCCAACAAATAAAGGTTTCCTGCCATCTGCAACATGTCCCTTTTCCTAGGACCATCTTTCCTTGCACACGCTACAATGTCCAGTGGTATCCTGATATCCTTGAGCCTTTGAGGTGAAAGCCAATGCTGACAGGCAATTCCTGATGAGCTATAGAGCCAGTCCCCTACCCTTCAAGGCAACACAGTACTGCAAAATATGATCAATTGGAATGGACCAAGTGGTCTGAAGTCTATGCTTTGAGCCAAACTGCTCAAACTCCCTGCTAGCCTTGCTATAACAACCTCACCTCTCCAAGACACCATAGGTCTATAGACTTTGGAACCAGACAGGCAGCTGCTTTTGGAGCCAGTTGTCAGAAGTCCTCCATGTGCTGGTAGGAAAGAGCATCAGCTATCCAATTGTTCACGCCAGCCACATGGATAGCTGTAAACAAAATATTGTAACAAAGACACTGCAGAAAAAATGCCCTAAACAAACATGTAGCCTTGGGGGACCTAGAAGACATTGTATTGACAGCCTGAACTGCAGCCATGTTGTCACACCAGAAATGAACAGAAGAGATGGCCAGCTGTTCTGTTCAAATCTGAACAGCAACTACAATGGGAAAGGACTCCAAAAAATTTTGGTCTGTTAACAACCCTTTGTGAGCCCACTCTTCAGGCCGAGCCTGGGCACACCAGTGTCCACAAAATAAACTCCCAAACCTATGGACCTTGCTGCATCTGAGGACACCTTTAACGTTTCAAGAAATCATCCCTTCAAAAAGAAATTCCATTAAAGAAGGCAAGAAACTCCTATCAAACCTGCAAATCATCCCTAATTCCTCCAGTGAGTTGAGTTCTATGGTGAGATTGATGCACACCAGAAATAGCATTGCAGAGACACTGTAAAAAGGCTCCACCAGGAGGAACAACCCTGCAGGCAAAGTTCAAATGGCCAATGAAACTCCCTCAGAATGTCCTGATTAAAGCCCAAGAAAGTAGACACCCTGTTATTCAAATCCCTAAGCTTCTTTGCAAGGAGCTTATAATGCTGTGCAATGATATCAATCTCAATACCTAAGAAAACCAAACAAGCCAAACCAAAGCCTCTTTTTTTTGGCAGGTGCAAGGGACACCCCCAGTTCCTCAGTCAATAAAACAAATTCCTGCATGAGAGAGGCACATTGCCTTGACCTTTCATGGCTCATAAACAAAAGCCTACACCTTTTCCTTATGGATTATTCTGAAAGGAATGAGAATATTTATAAATTGAACACTTATGTTTAAATTTGAAAGGGTGCCTATTACATGCACACTGTGCACTAAACTCCTAACATAACTCATTCTTCTCGTGGGGAACTGACTGATTCTTGGAGGAGCTGCCTCTCCTGCCACCACCACTGCCGTCACGGGCTGAGAACGACCCCAGTGAGGGCAGCGGCAGGCCAGGCCCAGGTGGAGGGCCTATGTCTCCTACCACTGCTGCCACCACCACCCCAGGCTGAGGAAGACCTTGGCATGGGTGGTGGTAACAATGGCAGGGAATGCTGCTGCTTTCAGGGTGCACTGCTGGGTTGGTTGACCTGAGAGACGGAGCTGGGGGGCATGGTTTTTTTGCACCCCCCTGGCATTGGTGCCTAGGGCATGTGTCCCACTTGCCCCACCCTAGGTATGCCTCTGTGCAGAATCTTGTCTACAGTCATTTGTGTTAAGTGATTGCCTAGAATCATGTTCAGATTGCTAAAAGGGAGAGCACCATAAGCAACTCCACTATAAAAGTCAATAGAAAGCTGGTGCAAATTTGTTTGAGGTCCAGAAGGCCACTGCTGAAGGCCAGGCACTGGATAAGCCATCTGTGGATAAAGACAATGAGGAGGCATTTGCATATGTGAACCCCCACAAAAACTGCTCTCAAAACTACCACCAGAGTTGACAGTCACTGTCCCTCTATGAACTGAGGTGTCAGCATCTGTCCCTGCCTGCTTATTGGGCTTGCTCCAGATCTCCCAAGGCCACCATGAGGAATCTAAGCCCCCACTCTCATGTGTGCCAGCCAAAGCTGTCCTGGTGTCAGGACACTCACCTGGCAAACTAAACTATGTGGCATTTCACTTGCCAGCAGTGACTGGAGACAACCCCCTGACCAATGCTTCAGCAATTCCAGTCGAAGCCTCAGACCAAAGACGCTTGTCCAGAGGTAAATGAGATCAAAACATCTCGTTAAAAGAGTCTTTAACCAGACGCTTTACTCACTGCCCTCTCAGTGGGGGAGGTGGGAGGTGCTGAAACTTCTCAAGCTCCTCAATATGTGCTAAAATGGCAGTCTGGTCATGTTACCCTGTGTACTGGGGGTCCCGCGAGGGACTCCAAACGTGCTCAAATATTGGTGGGGAAAATTAGCTCAGAGTACAAGTTAGCAAAACGAGAGGCAGGGCAATGCCGCGGAATCTTTAAACCCAATGTCTATGGGGTCAGGCCAAGCCAAGAAACACACCAAATATGAAATAATAACTGTGATTTTATTAAATACAAGCAAACAGTGTATGCAACACACTCACACAAATAACTATAGAAAATAAAGGTGGTTGTGGTATAGAGGATTTTTAAGAGGGATTGTTGAATTGGGTGATACTACACCTGTCCGAAGCCCGGGGTAGATCACTGCGGAGGTCCGTAGGTGTGCAGTCTCAGACTGAGACTGAGGGGAAAGCTCAGCAGATGAAGTGGCAGCAAGGTTGGATGGAAGTTCAGAGCAATCCGACGAAGGTCTCAGAGTCAGGGGTTTTTATAGGGAAAATATGACCGTAGGCTAGTCTGTACTTTGGGAAGAACAATGAGGTTTGGGCACGAGACAATGTCTCCTAAAGGTCAGAATTTAGCATGATTGAATTAAGTCCGAATTGACAATGTAATGGCCAGTATGCAGATGCAGCGCGCTTGACGGTTAAGCGTCTAGCTCGTTAACTTGCCTGCTAGGGGCAGGGAGTGTTTTGTATTAGCGTGCATCTTTAATGAGGTGTTTGTCTAGGGAAGTCTCCTAAAGCAACGATCTGGCTGAGTCTGGCCTGCCTGGGTGGGGAAAGGAATGTTCAGCAATCAACAGCCATGCCTAGTTCTGTGCTTGTCCGGGGACCTCGCAAACACTTGGCCGAGGGTGGCATAATAGGCCCAAATTGTGATATTGAAAATGATGTCTAGTTTCTTCCAAAGTCGGGCTAGCAAACAGTGATAACAGTCACCCATTTCATCCTTGGAGGAAATGTGAAAACGGAGGTAGGCCTTCAGTTGGAGGCACCTTAGCAGGCCCCTTGCCTTTAGATGAACAGACTCCTTCCTAGATTCCATGTTGTATGGAAACAAAGGCACTAGAAGGCACAAATAAGTTGTACCAGGCTCAGTGGGGCCTAGCCAATTAAAATGAAGGTCTTGGCCAGATTCCAAGGCCCAACAGGTCTAACCACTTATAAAGAGTTATAAAGAACCAGAAGTCCCCCAAAATGGCGCACAGTGTAATGAGGTCTAGCAAAGCCCAGTGGGATGGTGCAAAAAGTTAGTGGCCAGAGGGTATGGGACCAAGAAAACAATTGTGAAGCTGTGAAGATAGCAGTCAGGGGGCCAAAACTGTGGGGCAAGGTGGCAATGAAAGTGTGAAGACTGCAGAAGTGCAAGAGACCTGAAATTATCAAGGCCAAATTCACACCATCTAACTCTCGCTGCCAGCCACAAAACAATACCCTGGATCCACCTGCTCTGTTTCCCCAAAGTAACATCCTCCCACTTCCAATGGCCCCGAAGCAGCCCACTCTAATCCTCCTATTCATAAGGAGTTGCACAGCAACTGGGTGGCAAATAAAAAGCCACCTGTCCCTGATGACTCTGTGTTCAATCTCACCGCACTAATTCACTTCACACTCACGGAATCACTGCCCCCACACAAGAAACACACACTCTAAACACAAGAAAAGGCAACCAATTCACTCTGCATGCACTTACAACCACTCTAAGCAAGCAAGAAAAAGGGGAGCAAAGGAATCATGCAATCCACGGGGACTAACAGAGACAGAGAAGCCAGAAAAGCTCTGTGCTCTGACTCTGCCAGTCACCTAACTGACTCACTCACTCAAAAAACAAAAACTTTCACAAAATATGATCCACAACACCCTGTCCCATGCTGCAAAGACCCAGAGAGGCATTCTGGTACCTTGTGCCTCAAGCAAAGACCCTTTCCGCACGAAGAAATTAAGACGGACCAGTGCATCTTGTCATGGAGGTCGTCTGCACCTTGGAGCAGACTAGATTTGGCCTATTTACCTTCGTTCCGCACCGAAGTCTGATTAAATGCACCTCCAAGTGGTCGTCTAGCGAGCTATTTGAAGAAGGGAACAAATGGGTTTTTCAATTTCCCAGATCACACCAATTTGTATCTGCGCAGTTGTGCAGATGCGCACATTCGCACCAATGTGATCTGCGGATCAGCAGAGGGTGGGCTGTGGGCATGGCCAGCTGCAGTGATTGGTCCCACCAAAGAAACAACAGAAAGCTGTGGAGATAGTGTGGATCTATGAACTCCCACTGCTCTGAATCAGTGTGGAACATACAGAGTAGCCCTGTGGAAGGACGTAAGGGAAAATCCACCCTGTTTCAAACCCAGAAGAACCGGTAAGAAATGGCCTGAAGTGATTCACTAGCCTCGTGCGGAAAGGGCCAAAGCCTCCTAGCCTCTGACCATGGAGACCATCAAAAAGGTACCTTCCCCCCCTAGCAACTTTCATCACGCTGTTTCAGGTACATAAACTGAACTATTATTAAATAGCTTTTTAATCTTTTTAATTGCATTTTATTCTTTAACTAGAGATTTTGACTATTTTAATATTATGACTAGATTAATTCTAGTTTAATGTTCACTTTTTGTACATTTTTAACTATACAATTGACTATCCACATTTCTGGGTTTAATTTTCACAGATGTGATTATTTGTGAGTTTTTCCAACCCTTTCTTCCATACCTCAAGTGGTTCTTTCCTGAACTTCTCCCATGGCAGTTCCAATCAGGCTGTGCAACCCTTTAAAAACCTGCCTCTGGTCCTCCCCCCCCCACCAGCAGCTACTGCCTGGCCCGCTAAGGATGTCTCATAGCCCAATTTCTCAGCACCACAAACACTCTTCCAGTGCCCCGACACCCAAGGAAGGAGATGGATGAGAGAAAGGATGTATAAGGCCACCGTGTAGACCCATCCCTGTAGCCTAAAGACTCAAAGTGGTCCGTGGGGGCAGCAGGGTCCGCATGGACACCAGGGTCACTGTGCCCAAGAAAGAGCCCATGGATGCTTCCCAGAGCATGGACGAGGCCCCTGCAGTGTCAACAGGTATGAATTACCTTGGGGGGATGGGCAGTCCTGTCAGAGGTAAAACGGGGGGGTCAGCCCGTGCCCCACTGCCCACCTCACAGACAGCCCAGCACTGTGGAAGCAATGGTAGTTAGAGTACCTCTCTGTACTTGGGCTCCCATCACCCACGCTTCCCCTCTGGGCTGTCGGCTGCCCATGGGAAATGGCTGATCGAGGGTACATTCTTCTTGAGCTCAAGTGGGGGCTTCGTGCCAAGAGCTGGGCAGTTCTCAGGCCTTGGATGCAGGTGCATGTCCAGGAAAACATGCAGGCATCCAAACAGGAATGTGTCTGCTGATACATGCTCCCTTGCTGGCAGGCCTTGCAGTTGAGAAATGTAAGCTGGCAGGGCATTGGGTAAACATGGGACAGTGGCTCATTAACGGGCACAGGAAGGGGGGGTGAGGCTGAAGGGAGGCCTAATTCCGGAGGTGTGGCCTGGAGCAATATGGTATGTGTCGTGATACCGTGTGCCAAGGTGAGCACCTGCTGCTGCAGCACGTCCCCCAGTGGAGTCCCTATGGCACTGTGTCACACCCTGGTGTTGCTGTCAGATGAGTTTGCCACTGCACATAGCTGCATGTGTGTGTGTGTGTCGTGCAGTAACATGGCACTCCATGGGGAACCTGTCCATGGCCACCCCACCAATTCCAAGGCCCCCTCTATGCCCATGTGCTCAACACCCAGGCCCCTCCCTGCTACCCCGGGCACGCGTTGCTCGCACGGCCACGTTGTCATTGGGGATAACCATTGGGGGTCTGGGGCTCCCAGCCTCAACTCTCACTGTGTGCCAGGGGGCCCGTCGCCATCCATCCTCCCAATTTCATGGTGCAGTGACATGTTCCTTGACAGGATCTGTGGCATGAGCAGGGAACATTAAGTCAGATGAGGACAGTATGGGAAGCTGCAGCCAACCCCTGTCCAGCAGTCGAGCCAGTGCGGATAGTGGTGAGGGCAAAGGCCGCGACAAGGGCACTGAGGGATCTGATGATGACGAGGATGCCATGTTAGAGGGCACAGCCACCGGTTCAGGGCTTCATTGCCCTGGTAGGCATGACAACATATGACCTCAACACCATGTCCAGGGGTTGCCGATCCATCCCTTAGGGATGTTGCCATCCCAGGCCACTGAAGCATAGGGGCTGTCAGCATGGCACCCGTGTCTGCAGGGGGCTGTGTCTCTTCCCCCATCACTGGATGTCTCCAAATGTGTAGGGACTCCACAGGGCGATGCTGGGGAGGGAGTGCTGTGCCCACTGGACTGTCAACCTCTCTGTGTTCCTTCCAGAGCTGCCTCCGAATGAGAGTAGCAGTGGAACCACCATCAGTGCTGTGTCAATGTCCCCCTGCTCGAGGATGAGGCCAGCTTGGGTGAGGGACCGGACAGGGCCTCGGGGTGAGGAGATTGCCACAGCCATCATGCAGCACTCATGGGAGCTGCATGATGCATCGGCAGCCGAGTGGGGAGTGCACCAGGGAGGGATGGTGACGGTGCTGAGTGCGACCAATGCCATTCGCTGGAACTGGTCGACACATACAGGGAGGATATGGAGAGAAGCACAGAGGGCCAGAAGGATATGGTGGAGGAGATGCTGAGCACTAACAGGCTCATGTCAGCCATACTGCAGAACCTGCAGTCTAGCCCTTCTGGCAGTAGTGCCACTCCGATGTCCTCTGCGGTCCCCTCCACATCATAACAAGAAATGGCCAGGGTTCCCTCTGCTAGTCAGCTGCCACCTGAGGGGCCGTCCCTAGAGGGGGTCTGCTTCTGGGAAGGGGGGACGTGTGAAAAAGAGAGTGCAGCGCTATAGCCCATAATTTGATTTGGCCAGGCTGAGAGGGGTCGATGGCATCTCTGCTGGGAAGGGAACGCTAACTGCCTGTCTGCTTTGTGCCTTCTGGTGCCCTGGTGGGTACCTACTTCTCCACTGCCGCTGAGTTTTGTCGCTGGAGGCAGGCATAGTACTGAATCCAGCAACCGCTATGTGCCACAGGTCCTTTCTGAAGCCTACCTGTAACCAACCAGGGAGATTACACAATAAAAGCACATTCCTGCCACTGTGTCTGCGTTCTCCCTGCCCAGCAGCTGGGGGTGAGTGTGACAGGGAAACGTATGTTGTGCACGTCTCCCTTCTAATGGCTGCTCCTTTGAATAGCCTCTGAGTTCCCCATGGCATCAGTGACACGCATGGGACGTTGGGTAAGTCAGGGAGGGTAGGGAATGTCTGGTGAGTTAAACAGCTGTCCCCCGAATGGTGTCACCTGCCCATCTGTCCTGTCTATATATTCCTCATAGCAGCGTGCCATCTCGCCTGTGGGGGGGCATACTCTACGGCTGTGCTTGACATGGCGGATGCAAGATGTCCATGCTTCCTGTAGCACAGCTGCTACTGCAGGGTGGACTCATAGTGCGGTGGTTGCCAAGGCGGATGATGGTGTCCAGCAGGACTTATTCAGTGGTGAGGCAGACTTCCACCGTGATCTCTGCCACCATCGAGATGCTGAATCCAAAGGTGTTGGCAGTCTTCCTGTAGATTAAGGGAGTGGTGAGCCACCAGATTGCAATGGCGACCCGTTGCTCTATGGAGATGGGCACCCTCATGATGGTGGCGGTGCGCTGCAGGTGTGAGCAGAGATGCTCTACGATCTTGAAGAGGGTGGCTTGGGTAATTCTGAAGTCATAAAGCCACGTTTCATCATCCCAGGTTGCCAACACTTCTCTGATCCACCAGTCCCATTGGACATGGGTCCTGACCCACCATCTCTGGGGGTGCAGAAGGGTTCCCAGCCAGGCACAGAAACATGGGGATTGGCGGGATCTTCGCCATCGATCGCTATGGTGGCAGTGGTGGTGGTGGCTGTTTGGATGTGGATGGTGGTGGCTGCCACCAGGATAGCTCTCCTCCCCCGTCGCCGCTGTCGTGCCCTCCAGGCTTGGAGGGCGGTGATATTGTTCATATAGAGCTGTATGGCCAGTGTCCTGAGGAGCTCCATCTGGTCAGGGTCACAGCTGGGTCACAGCTGCAATCTGTCCTGCCAGTCCCTGCCTTTTCTGGACCAGTCTGTTACGGGGCGGCTTCTGCTACCGGTCTGCCCTTGGGGCTGCTGCAGTCACCTGTTGGAAGGATCCATTGAGCTAACGTTAGCACGATGGCCGGCAAAAAACAAAACCAAACCAAACCCAACCACCAACCAATCAGGGGCAATGGGGCGGAGACGGGGTGGGACCTGGACGTGGCCCAGGACACTAACATGCAGAAAAGGCACCAGGAGCGAGCCAGTGCTATCTTGCAAATGATCTGGTGTGTGCAAAATGCAATAGGTTCTGTACTGGGCCTCTTGCGATATTGGCAATACTGTGATGGCAACGGTTTGTCACGCTATTAAGGTAAGGTGTGAAAAGGGCCCTAGTTTGCACCCACTCTCCCCACCCTGCCTTGGCCCCCTTACCACAGACAGGCATACACACATTTTGATACTTGTGTTTTTTCCACTTTTGTGGGGGTTCTGCATCCCTAACGCTAGTGAATGTAGAGTGCTGGCTGTGGCCATTTCCACACGGGGTTTTTAACATGGGGCAGAGCATCCTCCAGGGAGGATGTCTGCACCTGGGAGCAAACTGGGTCAGGCCTACTTAATGTAGGTCCACACCCCAGCCCGCTCTGGAACAACCCCAAGTGGTCGTCCAGAGTGCTTTTGAAAGACCGCTAAAAACAGGTCTTTCAAAAGCATGGAGCGCGCCACTGCGAGCCTGCTCCCTTATGCAGGCTTGCATTGGTGCGAGCCTGTGATCTGCCAGGGGTGGGTTTTAGGCTGGTGAGCTTCAACAGTTGCTCGAGACCCTTGACCAACTGGACGCCACCATTTTCGTCCCCGGAGCAGTGCGGAGTGGCGGCCATGCACTGCTCCGCAGAAGCGTGGACCAGACCGGAGAGCCCAAAAGTCTGGTGATTAGTGTCACGGGGCGATTCCTTCGCCCCGTGAGGGAATGGCTTGTATTGCTTTTTTAAATAGTGAGCTGTCCTGAGTCCCAATTTTGGGAGGAAGGTGTGATACAAATAAATACAATAACCCTCCTCTTCCTCCTCCTCCTCTTCCTTCTTCTCCTTGGTCATCCATATGATGCCTGGGCATCATATTCTCTTCTTTTCCTCCCATAGATCACCTTTGCTATATAGCAGCATCTCAGTTTAACAGGTCTCAGCCCAATCAGTCACCTCTTCACATTCTGCTATGTTTTAAACTGGGGCATTTTAGTACTAATCTATGTGAAATACATAGTTTGTTTCCTAAATCACATGCACACAAAACACACAAACATATCTGCCAGATTTGACTACACTTAATGCATTTGAGGAAGTGGAATCTAGTCCACTAAATTGTTATTGTTGTTGTTAAGTGTCTTCAAAATCAACTCCAGCTCCAACCACAAGAAATTTCCCACAAGGTTCTTTGTTTGTTTAACTGCCACAAACTAATATGAGGACCCCCTGGAAGCAAACTGATATACTGCCAAGGTGACATAAGCGTCTTCCAACCATTGAACTGACATCTGTTGAAAAACTGCTTGGCAAAAATATATTGTCATCTACCATGTTTGCTAGCTTGCTAGTCTACAATCACAATCCCAGCACCCATCCAGCAGGGCACACCAACAAGTTTCAGCATACCTAGAGTGATATGATATGACGTTCACCCACCATTCTGGCTGAGTTTGGGCCATTTTTTTCTCTTCTCAGGTGTTTTGGGGAGGCTGGGGGGCTTTGCAGGGATAGGGGAAGAAAAACTGCATTTTTTCAGGCAGTTTTGGCCCATTTGGGTACAAAAAATGCTCCAAAATCAGCACCCACATTTAAAAAATTTTTTTTTTATGACGCTGGGGCCTGGAGAGGTCTTCTCGGAGGTCTCAAGGGCTCCATGTGGCTTATGGGCCACATTTTGCCCACCCATGTTTTACCTCCTGGTAAAATAGCTTGCTAGTTGATCATACATGCTGTAGACGGATTGCAGTAAAGGTCTAAGTAACCTATAGGTACATGATCATGTCAGATCTTGGATACAAAGCAAGGTCAGCCCTGGTTAGTGTTTGTATGGGAGACCTCAAACAAATACTAGGTGCTGTAGGCTGTATTTCAGAGGAAGCAACTGGCAAAACTACCTCTGAGTACTCCTTGCCTAAGAAAAGGCCATGAAATTCATGGAGTCATCATAAGTCAACAGGTGACTTGAAGGCATACCACCACCATCCCACACATATATGCAGTTGGGTTGCAATAGAGATGATAAGATTGCATCTATCTTTACATGTACTTAAAGCGGGTCTCTGTGCAGTAATTGGAGGAGACATAAAAGATTGTCACGATTCCTAGAACTCTACACTCTGTCAGCAGGGATACAATTCTCAAGTACATGACTGCAGAATTTTTAAATGATTAAGTACAAATAAATGCCAATTCTAAATATTACTGGAGTGTCTCATGTGTATTAGTTGCTGCTTTGTTGTCCTGTGCATATAACAAGTTAATTATTTAACATCTCTGCTTTCTCATCTTGAAAGGATTTTGTGATGCGCTACAAAGAAAAAGCCCCATCTTGGATTGGCTTCAAGAGAGAACCAGAAGAGGTCTGGAAATGGACAAATGGCGGAAACACAATGTGAGTCCTCCTTACATTTATACTAATCCTGATCTTCAAGTTATGTAGCCAAAATGGACCACTCACGCATAATGACATAGGTGTCTATCATAAGGCTCAGGAGAATCCACCTATACACATCAGTGCAAATAATTAACTAAACAAATAAAATATTTAAAACCTTGAGGAAAATACCTTAAGAGGAGTCAACTTAGGGGATGAGCATATCCCATGAACACAGAATGTGGAGAGTTGTGGAGAGGAAAATAGTAAAATAGATGGGAGAGGAAATAAAATGGGGTGTCATGAGGTAGGAAAATATACAACACTTTGTTCCCTAGGAAACTCTACCTTCCACACTCCCATGTGGGGAAACTTGAGCAGGAAGACATTCCCTGGTCAACTATATCCTTCACAATAAATGAGAAGATATTTTTGAAACCCAGAAATTCAGCTGCTAGATTCCAAAGGGACCCACAGAAGAAACAGGGGACACACCTCAAGATACTCAAAATATAGTTATTTTATTAGTTTAAAATATATATATATGTGTCAGCTTGTTTATATTCCCAAGACCTTCCTCAGGCTGTTTAAAATCATGATAGACTCACAGATCTGAAAGAGACCACAAGGGCCATCTAGTCCAAAGTGCCTCCATGCAGGAAGACATAGCTGAAGTACTTCTGACAGATGTCCAACCAGCCTCTGTTTAAAGGCCTCCAAAGATACAGACTCCACCACCCTTCAAGGCATTCAATTCCCACTGTCAAACAGCTCTTATAGTTAATAAAAAATCTTCCTAAAGTTTAGGTGGAATCTCTTGCCATTTGAATCCATTGGTTTGCCTTCTAGTCTCTCGAACACCAGAAAAAAAGCTAGCTCCATCTTCTACCCTACGTCCCTTCTGATAATTAAAGACAGTTGTCATATCATCTCTCAGTCTTCTCTTCTCAAAGGTAAACATACCCAGCTCCCTGAGACACTTCTCATATGGCTTGGCTTCCAGACCTTCTCTGGACATGCTGCAATTTCTCAATATCCTTCTCAAACTGTGGTATACTGAAATGGTCACAGTATTACAGGTAAGGTCTGACCAAAGCAGAACTGAGTGGCATTACTACTTCCCTCAATCTGGACACTATACTCCTGTTCATGCAGCCTGCATTGTCTTTTTCGCTGCTACCTCACAGGATCAAGAAATTTCTGAAGTACAGTGATTCAAAATAGTCCCTGAGGAAGGCCTTGGGCATACACATGGGCCAAAACATGTCAGACTTTAGCACTCATAAAATCACCACTCATTTGAACATTCTGAGACACATCTCCAGTTTCTTCTGTAGACCCCATTGGACGCTCCCTAGTTTCTCCTTCTTTTCAGATTCCAAGGGGATGCAACACCAAGGGCAAAAAGTTGAACTTTTCAGCAAAATAAAGCAAAAATATCCTGTGCCTGGGCTTCTTTTTTTCTGGATTCAATTTTTCCCCACTACCATTCATTGATTACTAGGGTAGGATGGGTAGACATTCAAGTCACTTTTGGGATACAGCAGCTTTTAGATGATTTAAAATGTTTTCAAAATCAATGATGTGATTGTTTTTCATTGTTTTTGTTATTAGGATTGATTTTAGTTCTACTCTTGTTTTAGTCTTTGTTGTAATTAATCTAGGGTCCTGCACTGGCAAACAAGCAAGCAAACCAGAATGGCCAATTTGCCTTCCAGGTATTGTTCAACAGCAATTCCCACCAGCCACAGACTGCATTACTCAGTGGTAATGGACGGTTGGATCTGCAGTCCTTCAAAATTAGGAGGACCACAAGCTGTCCATCTGTTTTCTATAATAAGAAACTAACTTTTGGTCTAATGATTGCTGTCATATATAAATGTATGAGTTAGAAGAACTGATCTCATCACATCTTTGTTCCAGCACACTGACCTCCCAGGAGTAGCTGCAAGAGCACATAAGTGGGAAGAAATATATTGGAACTGACCATCTCTGTAAGACAGAGGTGAGAATATTGTTGAAGTGCAGCTCTCAAGTATTTTTCACCATTCTAGATACCGGCTAGGCTTGGTAGGAACTGCACTCCAGCAGATTCTAGGAATTTTATATGGGAAATGCACTTGTCAGCAAACTAAGATTTTGATTATAGATTCATGATCAGACAAGTTGCATGGATACTGAAGTTGAATATCACCTTGGCTGTGCTACTTTCTTGCAAATTACCAGGGGCTGCATTTTTCCACGGTGTCTGGGAAAATGCATCTCTTGCTTGTTCTTTTTTCTTTTTTTTCCCTTACAGCAAGCTGGAGGTGATTGGAAAAGGAGGAGACTGTGCTTATTTAAACAGTGAAGGCACCGCCACTGCTTCAAGGTGTCGCACAGAACTACTTTGGATTTGCAACAAATTTGATGCATGTAATAGACCAAATGGAGCATGACTAGTATCCTTTCCTGCAAGCAATTCCAAGCTGTCAACTTACTCTGACAAGACCAGCAGCCAAACTGAGCCATTATAAATCCCCCGCCTGGCTGCTTGGCCAGGCTTCAATCCTACCTCTGTAGTCTCATCATGCCAGGAGTGTGGCACACCAGAAGCAATCAGTTCCATTTAGCTGTCGGGTGCTGTTGTTTTCACCAAATGGAGCTGGGAATTGGGCCATCCTTCAGGATGAGGTTTGTTTTTCCTTGCAAAGGATATGTATACAGTATTCAGTTTTAGAGTAAATTGTGGAACTCATTAGCACAAACTGTGAAAGCTACCAACTCAGATGGCTCTAAAGGAAGATTGGACAAGTGCAGGGATGCTGAGCCCATCAGCATAGGAGGGAGATTCTTGAGTGGCAGAGCAGATTATTTGTCCATTCCACCAGCATTGTCATTGACTGGCAGTAGCTCCCCAGCATCCATTAGATGCTTTAGGGATAAAACCTGATCCTTCTACGTAGAGCACATGTGCTGTAAGGCCTTTCACCGACCTGGAGTTTGGCTGTCTCCAGTATAAAATTTGACATACAATTTGCCATTACCCACTGCTCTATATCATTAATATCTGATGGGTGCTACATCATAGAATGACATAGGTACAGCTCTCTACTTCAAACAATTTGAAATGCATATTTTACATGACACATTGGTTTATAATAGCAAAGTTTAGTTGAATATAGTGTACCCTCTTTACCTCTCTCTCTGTACATGCTAATTTCACCATCTGAGCCTACATCCTACACTTAAAACAGCAGTGACAGGTGTATGCCTGCACTGAAGCATCCACATGCAGATCCATTGGCTATAACAGGATCTGCACATATGCAAGTTTCACTGTTTGTGAGGGTTCCTGGAACAGAACTCCTTCGAATACAGAGGACACACTGTATATCCCTTTGTACTTGTTTCTCATTGGTCAAGATTCTGCATTGCACTGGTAGAGTGCAAATCATCATCATTTGTTTATTTATATAGTGCCATCCCTGTACATGGTTCTTTACAAGTGAAAAAACCAACAAAATAGTTCCCTGCCTTCAGGCTTACAATTTAGTTGAGTCATGTCACAAAAGGAAAAGGGGATAGTAGTGTTGGAAGAAATACTGCTTCTTCTGTTCTCTCCCTCTGAGCAGCAGTGGCGGTTGGGGTGGAGGGAGGACCTTTCATCTATTTCTGGGTCTAGGCATGATGGAGCTGTGCCTGCTTCTTCTCTCCCTCCTGGGCCAGGGCAGTGGCAGTTGATATGGAGGAAATACTTTTCATCTGCTTCTGAAAAAAGCTCTGCTATGGATAGTTGCAAGCCCATCCCCCTCTCCATATGCTCAGTCTACCTGTATCAACCTGGGCTTCCCTTCCCCAAAGCCATTTAGAAGGCAGGAAGGGGTAGCTGGGCAGCAGCCAGTTGTATTCTGTATCTAGCCACAGGAAGAAGACATCTTCTTCCTCCTGGACTTCTGGAAGACCCTTAGAAGGTCCTATAGGATACCAGTTGCTTCTTTCAGCCAGATGCAGGAACACAGCTGGCTGCTGCCAAGCCACGCCTCTCCTATCTTCCCCTGGGCACTAAGGCCTCTTTCATACTAGACTATTATGATCCTTTGGTACCACCTTAACAGCCATGGCTGTATCTTATCAACTCCTAGGGTTCCATAGTTTCATTGGTATTTAGAATTCTTAGCCAGGGAGGTCTAATGCTTCATCAGACTACAAATCCCAGCATTCCATAGGAGGCAGCAATGGCAGTTAAAGCAGAATAATAGCACTATAGTTGGGTAGTGGGAAAGAGACTTAAACAGTGTGAGTGGGGGTTCCACCTTGAAGATAAATGGTGGCACAGGGAGGGAGGGAGAAGGTCATTGTGGATAGAGGAGCTCAATACTTGCATAGCAGAGAGCTGGATTTGATGACCCTTGTGGTCTCTTCCAACTCTATGATTCTATGATTCTACCTCCATCCACAACAATGAAAAAGTACATAATATACACATATAATTGGCTATTATGCCTGTGTATGTCATCAACAGGATTCTAATGTACTAAAACACTGAGTATTTAGAATAGGTTGCTGTGTTATTTGGAAGAGTGTCTTTCAACATTATTGTAGGCTTGGAATTATTCTGATTAGAAATTGGTTTATTTTATATTTGACAATTGGAAGTGTCTCACTAATTTTTTTTGTGGTGAATCAGTATGCATTCTATTATTGTGTTTATAAATGATTATTGTTAAATTTTGTACAAAATGATTTTTGCATAAAATTTGTATGCTGTATATTCCAATTTGGAAAGGCAACCTTTGCTGTTCATATTTCAGCAAATGTATGAATCTGTGAGAGAAATAAAGCGGCAGAAGAGAGAAACATTCCTATGTTCTCCATTTTTTCATACTGTTTATTTGGTCTTGAGTGGTCAGGAAATAATTACTCTTAGTTTTGGCATGGAACACTTCAAGATTTTTCTTTTTAGAAGCAGTGCCACAAGATTGCATAAGCAAGCAGATTCCTTGAATTTGCAAACTCCTTTCTGCCAGCAAAGAGAGCAGATTGGTGGCATCTGGAGCAACTTGTCACAAGGCTGACCGTGCTCTTCCACGGTACATACCCGCCACAGACAAAGGCATAATTTCCAGGAATGCTGTATGTATACGTGTGAGAAGTAAATCAGCAAACTTGCCCACTAGAGATGGAAAGAGTATTCACAATAACAGTTGAAGAAGAGATTTTTCTCAGGAAACTCTGACGAGGAGAATCATCCAGAAGGAGAATCCTTGTTGTGGGGGCGGGGGAGGCGGGGGAGCTGTTTAGAAAATGACATTCCTGCTTTTTTGGGGAATGAAAAAGTCCTGAATAAGTCCTGAATTGTGAATAGTGTTGAAAACCACAAAGGTTCAATAACTTTCTCACAGCAAGTAAAAAATACATTAACTGATTTTTTGCCACTACAAGAATAAAATTCAGAACTGCCTGCTCCTTACACAGTGTTGCAGCCCCAGCATTTAAAAAACCTGAGGGGTTTACTCATCAGGAGTCCAGGCTATGGGTGGGGCTTGGATGTGACAGCAATGATTAACCTATCCCTTTTCCTCTAGTTCTCCGCCTTTCTTCACATGGTGATAAGTTGTGCTGAGAAAACCTTATTCTTTGCCAAGTACAAGTACTGTATGTACAGGGGTGTGGTTGGATGGGTGTGTCCAGGTCCAGAATCTTTTACCTGATTGAGTGACAGATGGAAACTGATTGACTGTCATGCACACTGTGCCCTGCCACAGGAATCTCTTCCTTTTCTCTTTGATGTCTGCTCTGTGAAACTGTAAAACTGGTATCTTCCATTTTAAGGATAAATTCAGGCCAAAGGTGGTGGGAGAGGACAGCATTGATATCATGAGGAAGTAGCCCTCTTTTATTGCTTTCAGCTGCTCTTTTTTGCAGTTGGTAGGTAAGGAAGCACACAGTGCACACATTCATAGAACTACTTGAAATATAGTGACCAGGATGACAATGTGCTGTCGTTGTCGTTGTCGCCGTCATTGTTGTGTGCCTTCAAGAGGTTTCTGACTTATGGCAACCCTAAG
Source organism: Iguana delicatissima (assembly GCA_948472985.1). NCBI lineage: Eukaryota > Metazoa > Chordata > Lepidosauria > Squamata > Iguanidae > Iguana > Iguana delicatissima. The sequence continues at coordinate 114,904 of CAOKZL010001491.1, read as the reverse complement.
GTGTACCTATCACACAGGTACACTTGGGCAAGATGTGTTCAGAAGCAATTTGCCAATGCTTTCATCATTCAGTTGAAATGTTAGCATGCCTCCATGTGAACTACTTAATGATCCACAGTCCTGAATCGATGAATCAGCATGAAGTTTCCAGGTTTTGGTTTGAGCTTTAAAGGAGTTATCAAAGGAGTTTCCAAACAATTTCATCAGTCTGGGTGGCTTCTCTAAAATTTGGACTAAAATGCAAAACAGAGGTGTTACACTACTGACCACTATTAGTGCTCTGAATCCTTCAAGAGCTTCAAGGAGCAGCACATAGCCCTTGTTCCTCCACATTCACTGAATCTTCCATGTCTTCCAGGTAAAGGTGGAATACCCTATTTGGGCAGGTTGACGGTTCCCAAATATAGGCAGTCTTCCTCCTTGGCATGGTTTAATGTTCTTCTTTCCAATTTACAATATGGGAGATGCAATAAGTTTCCACTGAACGACTGATGCTGCCACTGTTCAATCTATTTTACATGTATTTTTTTCATTGTGATTACCATCAAGGGGCTAGGAAAGACCTGATGTTCACAATTATTCTGCTTTTCCCAAGGTGATCTCCTGAGTTTCTTTTAATTATTGCACTCAAAATTTCCAACAAGCTGTTTACAGGTGTTTACAGAGCTAATAGCTTAGTTTTTCTATCTGGCAATTTTTACTAGGCCACTTACAACAGAATAGCCTGAACTGTATCAAATGTATAACCAAATTGTTTAGTTGATTTAATATTTATACTTTTTATTGAGTGTGGATTTTTTAAAAATCAAACACATCTTTTAATCTGAGGATTTAATGCTGTATTGACTGCAAAGAAAGATGACTGACCAGTGCTCTGAATCACAAAACAAATCTGGTTCAGCAGAGGTGACGCAGCTCAGAACTACCTTGATTGTTCTAGATAACTCACAGGATCTTTGTTCCAGATTCAGTCCCTACCCTCATATCTTCACTTTAAATTATAATTGGGTGTGTGTGTGAGTGTGACATGATGAATTACCACATTGGGTAACACCAACCCTGGTGATGCCACTGCCTCTATATCTATAAAATGAAGCAGTCGAGCATGGAGTGATAGGGAGTGATACTCTGGTTTTGGATTTATGCCTTGGCAGCAAAAGGAAGCATTCCATGAAATCCACCAAAGTTAGCACAAGTTACACGCAGGAGGCACAAGCAATTTCACAGCAGTGCGTGGAGAAGCCAAGAGGTGGTTGCATTGCTCTTTCCTTTGGGTTTCAGGGTTACATGCTCAGTGGCTGTCCCATGTCCATCTTGCAACTCCAGTAAACTCCAAACGGCACTGGATGTCACTCTGTGGACAGTAAAAAAAGAATCAAACAAAAAAACAGATGCAAGATAATCTCTCCTCCACATTCTCCCCCACAACACACATATATTCACATATTTCTTCCTACAGCCCATGCTTACTCAGGTTTCCTTGCTCAAGGAATCAAGTTGCGGTGTTCCTCCTATCTGCTTCTTTCAGTTAAGTGGTAAAAACCACAAAGTTACCCAGAAACAGACAAGCTACCTGTTAATGATTTGGGCTACTGTGGGGGAAGCTATTGAAGGGAGCAGTAGTGCGTGTGCCTAAAATCACTTCTTGATAAATTTGATTCTGTTTGTTTAGTCCTTCATTGGCATAGTTTTCTCTTCAGATGTAGCTGACTCATGAGTGTAGCAGAACTCAGAAATTTACATCATTATGGTTAGTGATGTGGTGTTGAATTGTACCCTTGCTATTTCCAATTTTCCTTTCTGTGCTTTCTGTGTCTGCAGTGGTTTGCTTTTGCCTACTGGGAAGGGAAAGATTCTGCCCATTCCTCTCCTCTCCCTCCCTGGTGAGTTAATTGAGTACAAACTACTTTTGCACTCTGAACTCAGTTTACATCAATGGAAGTAAGCTGAAGACAAAGGGGGAAAGTGGGAGGAAGAGAAACCTGGGACATTTTAAAAGTGGCTGGAAAAATGGGAGGACAGAGAATGAATCAGGCATGTCCTTGCCAAACTGGTACAGTTGAATAGTATGTGATAATTCTGTGATCCAATTTGGGAGTTATTTCTTAACAGCTGTCTCTAGATGTGGAGTACAGCAAAATCCCAGAGGTCACTGTGGGCCTCAGCCACTGATACTCTACTGTAGAACAAAATATTAGTGCTGCTTCCCTTTTCTTTATGGCCATCTCTCAGAATCCTCAAGAATTTTCATTTCTGTCTCTGGTTTCCCTCCTTTCCAGGACCAAACATTGTTGGTTGAACTTCAGGCATTTCTTGAAGGACTGCAAAGCATAAGGTTGCAAATACATTTTCCCCCAAAGATACCCCCCAACTTGAAGTTGTATATTACCTTTCATGTAGGAAAAAAAAGACAGACATCCTGCTGAGAAGTCACAAAGGCATTTCAAGACTGCATGGAAAGTGATGTCTGCATTTTAAAATGCTAATGGCTAATATGCATATTTGGAAAAAAATACTGAGAAGCACACATTAGTGGTGTGAATTAGATAAATTGCACAGACATGAAACTAGGGAAAAGGTATTTAAAATGTCCATGACATTTTGAGCTGGAGTTATTTTGCTCTGAAGTGACACTTCCATAAATATGGCCCTTTCCACACGTTCCGTGGAATTTGCACTGCAACGTTTCTGGGTGTTGTTTTTTTTGTCCGCGCTACCGCGGACATATTTTACAACATTCTATTGCCATTTCCACACGTTCTGTGGAATTCACGCAGCGGATGTGATTGGCAGCTCTTTTTTTAAAAAATGGCCCCGTGCGTCATGACGTGTGTGCTCACGTCATGCCCCGCAGTTCCTCCCACGATGACTCCCTTCTCCCATTCCTCCTGCTAGCCATAAAATAAACTGTGTAGATTTTTTATTTTCGCGCCCTATCTCGGGGGAATGGTTTTCCGCGCCATAGCTGGGTGGAGTGCAATTTTTCTCCCTATCTCTAGTGGGTTCTCGCACCCATTTTCTGCTTTTATCTTTCCCTGTGAATGATGGAGGAAGAGGTGTTTCCTGAAGCTGAGCAGCCCATTTTAGCTGTATTCTGGCTTCTTGGAGTTGTGCTGGCTGAACTGGAACATCTATGGGGTACAGACCGCACGAGGAGGCGCTGGCGACTGGCCTTTTATTGGTAATGCTACGGAGAATTTAAGCTTTTCTGTGCCGCTGCTTGGAGGCTTCTCGCAGCACGTTCCAACCGCTGAAGCTGTCCACGCCCACAGCCCGCCCTCCGATTACATCATGCACGAATCAGCACGGTATGAGGGGGAAAACACCTTTTCCCCGTTTTTCAAAAAGCCTGCACGCTGACTGCTGGCGACTTAACCGGGCGGATTAAGGTGTGGAGCTTGCCAAATATGTACGAGCTAGCGCACTCGAACGTGTGGGCGATGTCCGTCAGAGCTTGTGCTGCCCCATTTTATTTACCCCGTGTGGAAAAGGCCTGTCTGGGAAAATGAAGCAATTTAACTCCAGAATTAGCTCTGGACACTCTATAGGCCCCAGGGCTCTTTTATACTACATACTTGTAAAGTGGCTATGATGCCACTTTAGTTGCCATGGCAACATTCCATGGAATCCTGAGATTTGCCATTTAAGGAGAACTATTTAGAATTCTCTGCCAGGGAGCTACTCCAGTGTCTCAACAAAATTATAAACCCCATTATTCCATGGGAGTTAAAGTGGAATCATGGTGCTACAATTGGGTACTATAATTGGGTGGAAGAGCCCCATCTCTGTGGGACTTTGAGGCAAGGAAAGACCTATAGCTGAGAAAAGGAATACAAGGAGGAACGTAACCTGAGAGTTCCTCCTGTTCTGCCTGCCTTTCCACCACCTCTCTCTGTTCACTTTTTCTTAAGCCAGAGTAGCACCTCTTTAGCTTGAACCAAAGTGGCTATTCACTATTATTGCTATTGTAACCTGATACCTGGAACACGGAACTAGTTCTGCTTCAACCAGTCCCCACAAAGCAAAGTGATTCTTCTGAACTCCTTGGACCGAGTCATGGCAGATTTAGATAAATTCCAACAGAAGTTGCTATCAGCGGTGGAGTGATACTCATCTGATCTTCAACAAGACATCATGAGAATCTAGCATGAAAAGGGAGGACTGAGCCCCCATGTGTTTTGTGACCCTCTAACTCCACCCTGCACTGCCACTTTGATAGCACAGTTTATCTTCTTATCAAAACTGTTTCCCTAGCTGCTGCTGCTGCTGCTGCGACTTCCTCTGTCATAGCAGACAGCTGGGAAACTTTCCTCCCTCCCCCTGCTCCCAGTGATTCAAGCATCTGCTATGCTCTTGCCTGGCAGCTCTCACAAACGGAAGGCAGAATGCTGTTCAGAACAAGAAAGCATCAGTTTTTGTAAGCACTGCACACTTTTCTTGCAGTTCAGAATTTTGCTGGTGAAGCTGAATAGCCATCAAAACTGGTAAACAGTTGAGAAACCAGGGAAGGGGTAGGAGAAGGGAAGATCACTGGTGTGTTGGAAATGAACAACTGGAGTATGATTTGCTGGTGCTACAGGGATTCTTTGATTTCTCTCCAGAACTGCCTTCTAGTTTTGCTATCTGACTTGGGACTTTGACTTCCTTGCTTTGGGAGATAGCTAAGTATATTTTGCAGGGTCTCCTTTCCTGCAGCTTGAATCCATTGCTCCTTGTCCTGGTCTCAAGAGCAGCAGAAAACAAGCTCACTCCCTCCTCTACATGGCATCCCTTCAAATGAAACATTTCTTTTGTTTTCTCATGAAGAGAGACAGTGAGAGAATAAATGCTGAAGCAGGAAGATCAGCAAAAGAATGGAGCAGAAACTGCCATGAGTGAGGAAGGTATAAATCACATTGTTTGCAGCTTATGTATGTAGAAAGCAGTAAGGTTATAGCAAAGCTTTGGAACCAGGGTTCATGGGAACGACTGCCAAAATATGTTTTGTTAGAGTTCAGCGAGCTGCAGAGCCACAGAAAAAGAGCAATTATTAGACTTGGAGCTCTGAGTTCAGATCCCTCAGAACAGAGGACTTCAGTGCAGCTATTGAATAAATAACTTAAGAAAGACATTCATAGTGCAAAATATACTGTGTTGAGCTAGGAATCCCCGCTGGTGAAATTGAACTTGTGATTCTCTCTTTCTCACATTCCAATCTATATAATGGGTCTGCTGTGAGGATACTGTGGTGGTAGGACACTTTGCATATATGCCCCATATATGTGCCCTGTTTGGAGGAAGGGTGAGAGAAGAATACAGTTAGCCCATTGCATTTGCTAGAGTTAGGGGCTCAGGACCTTCACAAAAGTGGAAAAATTGCAAATATCAAAATACATGTGTGTGTGTGTGTGTGCGGGAAGGGGGCTGATGCATGGTGGGGAGAGCAGACACCCAGTGTTGTCTAAACCAGGTCAAGGAAAGAAGTGGGAGGTCGAGTGGGTTGCCACAGTGGCCCTTTACTTCCTTATTCTGTCCCATCTCCTTCCTGGGGTGTGTGTGGGGCATCAGGAGCAGGTTTATGATGGTGAGAAATTGGGCTGCAAGCCACCCTTAGCTAGCTAGGCAGTAGCTGGTGGAGAAGAAAGAAGAGTAGTGGGTTTTTTTTAAAGGGCTGCACATCCTGATCAGAACTACCAAGAGGGAAGGTTCCCCTGGAAAAGAAGCACCTGAGGTGGGAAGGCAAGGTTTGGAGAGACACACAAATAATCAAATCCAAGGAAGTCAAACCCGCAAATGTGGAGCATTGACTGTAATCTGAAAGGTTCTGGGGGAGAGCAGTTCTATGGCACTAGTACCAATGGCTTTCATTGTTTATCATCACTGTGGATGCTGTGCAAATATGTGCACTTTGATTAAGGCCTGCTTTTAAACTTCTCGAGGAGACATGCCTCAGATCAAAGGATCCAAAACTGTGGTCCAGGGACCACTGGAAGTTCATGAGGTTTATTACAGTTGGATGATGAGAAGCTGCATTGATCAATCAGTGACTGCAGGAAGTCTGCAGGAAGATATGAAATGAGATGCGTGACTGAGTTGCAGGCAGAGAGAAGGGGAAAAAATCACAGATTTGGAGACATTCACTTAAAGATGTTTCTGTGTGTGTGGATGTGCTTTCAAGTCACCTGTCTACTTATGATGACCCCACAAATTTCATAGGGTTTTCTTAGGCAAAGAAAACCCAGAGATTATTTTGCTATTACTTTCCACTGAAATAGAATCTACAGCACATGGTATTTTTTTGTGGTCCCTTTTCCAAGTACTAACCAGGCCTGATCTTTCTTAGCTTCTAGGCTGACAGGATCTGGTACTTCCGGGTACTTAGTATTACTGTTGTTGTGTGCCTTCAAGTTGTTTCTGACTTATGGTGACCCTAAGGCAAACCTATAATGCGGTTTTCTGGGGCTAAGAGTATGTGATGTGTCCATGGTCATCCAGTGGGTTTCTATGTCCAAGGGCGGAATCAAACCCTGGTCTCAGGTCACAGTCGAATACTCAAACCACTACCCCGTGCTGGCTTTCGTAGCAGGTATTAAATGCCCAGGGCAACCTTTATTATGAAAATAATTCCTGAAGGCAACAGCCATCAAGTAGGGAAGTAAGGTCTACCAAGCACCTGGTGTTCTCTCTAAGGCCCAGATCAGTAGTCCATCTTCACTGTTGTCACCTCACCGGAGGAAGGGAGTAGAAATAGCAGAAGTGGCAGCCTCCTACATCCGATAATGTTTCAGAAGGATCCTGTCTGGGCATGCCTACAGCAGTGTAAAAGCAGGGGACCAATTTTCTTAGAGGAGAGCACTTGACAGTATAGTCCCGGGGCAGAACTCTGTGGCCACCAAATACTAATGTTTAACGAGCAGAACATCCCAGATGTTCTGGAGGAGTAAATGAATGAATCCCCTCCTCACCAAAAAACCATGCAGGGTGTCAAGGTAGACAATAGCCAGGCACTCCAGTTTAGTGAAACCAAGATTCCAGAACTGAACAGGTATGTGTGGTTGTTCTGCTTTTGTGACACTGCTTTCTAGCAACAACTGATTGTTTTCTATGGTTGAACCTTCTTCCCTTTATGGAGCTGGATGGGGAAGGGAGCACTGGGCAGTGATCTTTGGGCCCTGTGTTTCTTTTTGTGTGTGTCTCTATCCTAGACTATTTTCTTATGTACACATATAGTCTATGAAACCTCTCTTAATTTTTGAAGACATTTCAATGGACTTTGAGACCTTTCCTAATTTTTTATAGTTTTCTTTCGGCCTTTCAGACCTGTCTGAATTGGGAGGGGAGGACAAATGTCAATGGCCCTTCAGACTTGTCTTTTGGGGTAGATTTTATTCCCGCTTTGTTTTTGTTATTTCTGGATTTGGCTTTTGAGACACACAATAATTTTGAGGAGTGTTGCAGTGGCCTCCTTCTAATTTTGCATTCATCAGCTTAGCCTCTTGGTTATGTTTCCTCCCAGGCACAATGTATGTGGTTCGGAGGATGGAAGGAATCGGGCTCCAAAGGACTTATTATAATTTATAACTTAATAGATTGACTTACTGCATTTCCTTTATATGCAGCCTTACTTCCAAAGTGGGAGAAAGAGGAAGTGTTACAGTGGCCTCCCCTCTTCCAACTCTGCACTCAGCAATTCAGCCTCTTGTGGTTGGGAGCCATGCGATTCTCAAGACTGCAGTCCCCAGTATTCTTCTTCTTGGGCTCAACTGTCTGAGGCTGCTGCGAGTTGCAATCCCACAACCTCTGGAGGGCTAGGCATGATTCCTACCCCTGATCTACTCAACCCGCCACCTCCTTGCATCCTCTTTAAGGTCTGTGCTCGGTCGCACAGAGAGGTGCTGAGGTTTTCTCTCTCTGCGTAAAATAAAGAAATCCACTGGAGCTGAAAAGTGCGAGGTCGTGGAAAGCGATACTCCAGGTTCGATTTTACCCCTTGGCAGCAAAGACAAACGTCCCGGGAAATCTCCCAAAAATAACTCACCCATCGGGTTTATTATATTTTTAGTTAATGGGTGTGCACTGAGGACGATCATGCGAAGGGTTCCTCCTGTTGCAGATTCTAAAAGTTGGTCTCCCAGTAGGAGGCAGAGATTTCACGGCAGCGCCTGGAGAAACCAAGAAGTGATCGCGTTGCTCTTTCCTTTCGGGGCTGCTGCGCACTCGAGGCTCATCTCCCGTCCTTCCTGCAACTCCGGTAAACAGTAACGCAGACGGGAAGAAAAAGAAGGAGGGCGCAGGACAACCTCTTCTCCACGCCCTCCCCGGTGACACATTTCCTTGTTTAAGGAAACACGTTCCCCTTCTCCGCGTCTTTCAGTTGAGCTGTAAAGGTTCCAGAGTTAATCCAGAAAGAGACAAGTTACCTGTCAGCTTTCGGGCTGGGGAGACGGAAGCAACCGAAGAAGGCAAGTAGTGCATGCACCTGAAACCACTTCCTGATAAATTTGATTGCTTGTTTACGCCTTCATGGAGATAACTAACTCTTGAGCGTAGCAGAACTGAGAAAATTACATCGTTTATTACTGATCATTAATGATGTACTATTGAATTGTAGCTCTTATTATTCCCAGTTTTCTTTTCTGTATTTTCTGTGTGACTGCGATGCGTGTATCTTGGAGCAAAAATATTTTATGCAAACCCTGAGGTGGTATTCTTCGTCAAAGCTTGTGCCATAATGTGTGTGTGTATACAGGTACATAAACGAGAAAGCAAAGTGTCATTGAAGAAATAATCAAAGATTACATTGACAAAATTAGCACAAATGTGCAACAGGAGGAAAAGCTTGTACATTTCTCTGTTTAATTATATCAGGACTTAGGTTCCCAGGTGGAATACTCACCTAGGAATATTAAATACTCACAGACCAGCAGCGGCTTATGCTATGATAAACCTATTCAGAAACAAAAGTCAGAAAATGCTTTGAGATTGCTACAATACAGCTAAGCTACTGTAACAGTCTGGAAGTTCTTGCTACCAAAGTGGACAATTTGTCTCTTTTCAATCAATGAACAAGCAATGTAATGCAAATATAAGTATTTTCTGTGTTTCTGGAGGCATGGCAGAGGTCACAAGACTACACTACAAGTCAGGCAAGCCAATTCTATAGTCCTAGCAAGACAATGTTCAATATCTTCAGTACACTTTCTGTTACTCTTTAAAAACACACACACACATACTTGAAAACTGCTTTTAAGTTGCCATAGTGAGTTTCTTCAGAAAATACATCATCTCCACAAAAAGAATTTGCACAATTTGAGAGACCTGGCATTTGTTAGACTCAAAATATCAAAGAAGTGGCAGCAATCCCTGTTTTCTGGACATAAAGAGCAGCTCCCAGTAACAACCTACCCTGAAAGCCTGAACAAATCTGATTTCAGGAAGTAGGCTTGATCTGGCTTCACTTGTGTTAGAGGTGCAACAGCACTGGGCACTGAAAAATCAAGAATGCCTCAGAGAGGGCAGCAGTAATTGAATTAGTTTGAGTGACCGAAAATCCAACATCTACAAAAGAGTGATACCTTTATTGGACAATCAAAATCCACAAAAGAATCCTACCTGAGACCCTGATGAGATGCTCCCACTTTGAGCTGAGAGTACCGGATTATGTAGACCAATAGGCTGAGTCAGTATAAGACGTATAGAGGAAGTGTTGGTCCACCTTACAAATTCTGTGGTTTATGGAAGAGGATAAAGGGAGAGCAGCGTTTTTCTGCTGCAAAGGCCTAGTATCCCCCTCTCTATCACACTTTTGTTTCTCATTAACACTGCAGCTGATTGCATCATGTGTGATGCCCTTGCTCTGCAGTTTAGGAATTTCCTGTTTTGTATTAAGCCCCGTATGTGTTTGTATTTCTGTAGAGATAATTTGTTATGCCATATTAAAGGAATAGAGAACCAGCATGGGTTGTGGTTGGAGTGTTGGACCACAGCTGTGGAGACCAGATTTCAATTCCCTGTTTGGGCTTGGAAACCCAGTGGATGACCTTGGGTACTTCACACAATCTCAGCTCCAGAAAACCACATGATGGGTTCATCTTAGAGTCGCCATAAGTTGGAAACAACTTGAAGGCACACAACAACAAATTAAAGGAGTGTTGCAGAAACATACCACAACAAAGGAAGTGTTGTGGTAAATCAAGACTGGGGGACCTGTGGCCCTCCAGATGTTGTTGGACTTCAACTCCTATCAGCCTGAGGCAGCATAGCCAGTTGTCAGATGATGGGAGTTGCTAGTCTAATAGCTGGAAGGCCACGGTTCTTTACCTCCATGACAAACTACACTTTGAGTGCTGAGTTGGTTTGTTTTATTGCAAGATGGTTCTTGAAAAGTTAATCAATGCATGCAGTTGAAAATTGTGCTTATAGCACCACATTGTGATATAATTGGACCAAGAACAACCACATCATTCTAGGGGATGTTTCCCCTGCATCTCTTCAGGGATTTTGAAAAATATAGAGTTAGGGCACTTTGTTTCAGTGGTGCCTGGAAAAGATAGGATATACACACGTAATTAATAAATTAAATAAACTATGGTGCATCCAGGGGTTTCAGATACAGTACAGTACAGTACAGTACAGAGATACAGTAATAATGGGAGATTTCAACTACCCGGATATATGTTGGCAGTCAAACTCTGCAAAGGCGGCAAGGTCCAGCAAGTTTCTTGCTTGTCTTGCAGACAATTTCATGGTCCAGAAGGTGGAAGAGGCGACAAGGGGATCAAATATTCTGGATCTGATCCTGACCAACAGGGAAGACCTTGTTAATGACGTAGAACTGGTTGGATCTTTAGGAGAGAGTGACCATGCCCTATTAGAATTTTGTATTCAGTGGGGAAGAGAAGGCAAGTGTAGCCAGGCATTCGTCTTAGATTTTAAAAAAGCAGACTTCTGTAAACTGAAGGAGCTGCTGGCTGAAATCCCGTGGTCAAGAATAGTCAATGAGAAAGGAGTTCAGGATGCATGGGAGTTCTTTAAAGGGAGGTACTGAAGGCACAGGCTAAAACTGTGCCATTAAGGAGGAAAAATGGAAGGCATCTGAACAAACCGGAATGGTTGACTAAAGAGCTCTCAGCTGAGCTAAGTATTAAGAAAAGCATGTACAGGAAATGGAAGAAGGGGGAAATCACCAAAGAAGATTATAAGCAAGTAGCCAGGAGATGTAGGGAGAAGGTCAGAAAGGCTAAAGCACAGATCGAACTTAGGCTGGCCAGAGACATTAAAAACAATAAAAAGGGCTTTTTTAAATACGTCCGCAGCAAAAGGAAAAAGAAGGAGACGATAGGGTCACTGCGCAAGGAAGATGGTGAATTAATAACAGGAGGAAGAAAAAAGGCAGAACTCCTCAACACCTTCTTCGCCTCAGTTTTTTCCCAAAAGGATAAAAACACGCAACCTGGCAGTTGGGGAGCAGGTGAGGAAGTGGGGGAAATGCAGCACAGAATAGATAGAGAGGTAGTACAGGAATACCTGGCCATACTGGATGAATTCAAGTCTCCAGGGCCAGATGAATTGCATCCTAGGATTTTAAAAGAACTAGCAGAGGTCATTGCGGAACCTCTTGCTATAATCTTTGAAAACTCTTGGCGGACCGGAGAAGTTCCGGCAGACTGGAGGAGGGCAAATGTTGTCCCCATCTTCAAGAAGGGAAAAAAGAGGACCCAAATAATTATCGCCCAGTCAGCCTGACATCAGTACCTGGAAAGATCCTGGAGCGGATCATCAAACAGTCAGTTTCTAATTACTTAGAAAACAATGCCGTAATTACGAAAAGTCAACATGGATTTCTCAAAAATAGGTCATGCCAGACTAATCTTATCTCTTTTTATGATAGAGTTACTTGCTTGATAGATGAAGGGAATGCTGTGGACGTAGTATATCTTGATTTCAGTAAGGCCTTTGACAAAGTTCCCCATGACATTCTTGCAAAGAAGCTAGTAAGATGTGGGCTGGACAGGGCTACTGTCAGGTGGATTTGTAGCTGGTTGACTGACCGTACCCAAAGGGTGGTCACCAATGGCAGATTCTCATCCTGGAGAGAAGTGACTAGCGGGGTGCCACAAGGTTCTGTCCTGGGCCCGGTGCTGTTCAATATCTTCATTAATGACTTGGATGAAGGAATAGAGAGCATGCTGATCAAATTTGCAGATGACACCAAATTGGGTGGGGTTGCTAATACGCCTGATGACAGGATCAAAATTCAAAAGGACCTGGACAGATTGGAGAGCTGGGCCAAGGCTAACAAAATGAACTTCAACAGAGAGAAATGTAAGGTCCTACACTTAGGCAGAAAAAATGGTATGCAGAAATATAGGATGGGGGACACGTGGCTGGCTAACAGTACGTGTGAAAGGGATCTAGGAGTCTTCATAGACCACAAGCTGAATATGAGTCAGCAGTGTGATGCGGCAGCCAAGAAGGCCAACGCAATTCTTGGTTGCATCAATAGGAGTATGGTGTCTAGATCGAGGGAGGTATTGGTACCACTCTATTCTGCATTGGTTAGACCTCATCTTGAATACTGTGTCCAGTTCTGGGCACCCCAATTCAAGAAGGATATGGATAAACTGGAGCAGGTCCAGAGGAGGGCAACCAAAATGGTGAGAGGTCTGGAAGCCATGCCCTATGAGGACAGACTTAGAGAGCTGGGTATGTTTAGTCTGCAGAAGAGAAGGTTGAGAGGGGACATGATAGCCATGTTTAAATATTTGAAGGGATGTCATGTCGAGGAGGGAGTGGACTTGTTTTCTCCTGCTCTTGAGACCAGGACAAGGAGCAATGGATGCAAGCTGCAGGAGGGGAGATTTCGCTTGAACCTCAGGAGGAATTTCCTGACAGTCAGGGCTGTCCGGCAGTGGAATGTGCTGCCACAGAGTGTGGTGGAGTCGCCTTCTTTGGAGGTTTTTAAGCGGAGGCTGGATGGCCACTTGTCGGGAGTGCTTTGAGGGTTTTCCTGCATGGCAGGGGGTTGGACTGGATGGCCCTTGTGGTCTCTTCCAACTCTACATTTCTATGATTCTATGATTCAGAATGGTGTTTGGGAAATGTACCACTTGTGCAACAAAAGTTGGCTTTTGCACAAAAAAATGGACAAAATGATGATTTTTTTTTTCAAAAAAGAGCTATATCTTGTATGTCCAATATATTTTTGAATTTCATCTCTATCTATATGTGACTAAGCACTGACCTTGGAGGGCATTTGAAGGACTGAGAAGGTAGCCGTAAAGAGGCAAATGTGTGGGGAGATTACTTTATCTGAGTAAAATGAAGATGCCTTAAAGGGGAAAAATGTGGTGGCAGCAGCAGCAGCAGCAGTACTCTAGTTTTGTGCTCCTGGAGTTGCTATACAGTGAGAAGGGCTTGTGATCTCATTGGCACTGCCAAACTACAGTTCCCAAGATTCCTTATTTTATTCAGGTCCATCCATGCATTTCTTCCAGTTTATCAGTGTCTAGTCCTTGTTGTTGTTGTTTTGTCTCTTCAAGTTGGCTCTTGACTTAAGGTGACCTCCTCCTAAGGTGTTATTTATCTGGAAGACATTTGCCATTGCCTTCCTCTAAGGCTGGCAGGCCACTCAATGTGCTTCCATTGCTCCCAGGGCCCTGGCCCAACTCCCAAACTGCTACACCACCCTGGCCATCCTATATAATAGCCTAGGAAATGAGTGGTAGTTTTTACGTGCCTTCAAGCTGACTCTGACTTATGGCTACCCTATCCTAGGGATTTCCTGGCAAGATTTATTCAGAGGAGTTTGCCCCTTGCTTTCCTCTTGGGCTGAGAGTGTGTGACTCACTACAATGATGCAGTGGACCCATGGCTGAGCAGGAATTTGAACCCTCGGCCATTTCCGCAGTAGTCTGTTATTGTGCTATTATTCCATGTGCAACATCCTATGGACCTGGGGTTTGCACTTTCAAGAGGGGCCGGCTGGCCCCTCCCGAAGCTGCAAACCCCAGGATTCCATAGGATGTTGCACATGGAATAATAGCGCTATAACAGACTAGTGCTGAAATGGCCTTAGTCTTCCACATCTTAGCCCACCACTCAAACCACTGTGCTGGCTGCTTAGATGAGAATTAGTATAAGGCAATTTGGTTCATATGTAAAGAATTATAGAGTTAACTCTAGGTTTTCCCTTCAGTGCAAGTTTTTCTTCTGAATTCCACATTGTTTTGCTAGCCCCTTGGAAGAATGTAGTCTGCCTCTGTGGTAGCATCCTGATTTGGATTTCTAATTCCAGATGAGTCAAGGCCATGTCTTCTGCAAGTAAGTAAATGTGAAACAGTTTTTCAAACAGACTGTGAGAAAGTTGACATAAATGACAGCCCCCCACATGAAAGATGGGGACTGGAGAAATTCCTGGGAGTGCTCTCTTGGACCAGACTGATCCTTGCAATGATGAAGATCCAGAACAAGAAAGTCTACTAAACACAGGAAAAGAAGAAGTGCACTTAAGGCTAGAGGAACCTGAGCAGCTTCCTCTCTGCTGTCCTAAGCATGATAATACCACAGGTAATTTCAGCATCTTTGCTACTGAACAGATAGATAAGAACCCTTCTGGATCAGGCCAAAGCTTTATCTAGTCCAGCATTTTGTTCACATGAAGGTCAACAGTTGTCCAAGAAAAATCCACAAGTAGGACATGGTTGCGACTGTGCCTTCCAAGGTGACTCCTATCTGCAGGTTTTGTTGTTTGTTGTTGTGTGCCTTCAGGTTATTTCTGACGTATGACATCCCTAAGACAACGCAATCTCAGGGCTTTTTGCCTAATATTAGGTCAGAGAGGATTTGCCATTGCCTTCTTCTGAGGCTGCCCAAGGCTACCTCGTAGGCTTCCTTGCCTGAGCAAGGATTCAGACCCTGGTTTCCCAGAGTGCTAGTCTAGTACTCTAACCACTACATCACACTGGCAGAAAAAATGATTTATTTAGAGGGAACAAATGGCCAGCAGCAACTTGATTTCTCTCCAGCCTCCTTATCCCATTCAGTTTCATAAAAACAGGCTTTAACTCTTCCTATTAAGTTGGTAACATCTTATTTTACTCTGTGAACTGGAGGAGTCTAGAAGACTGTGTAGTTCAGTGGTTCTCAACCTGTGGGTCCCCAGATGTTTGTGGAGTTCAGCTTCCAGAAGCCCCAGCCACTATGGTCAATGCTCAGGGCTTCTGGGAGCTGAAGTCTAGAAACATCTGGGGACCCACAGGTTGAGAACCACTGGTGTAGTTCATCATTTAATGCCTGCCATCTTGCTGGTTAGTCTCAGCTAGAGTGGACCTGTTCAGTCAAGTACTGAATGATGAGCCAACACATAGGTCAATACCATTGATGTCTATGCTAGTCAGGACCAATAACAGGATTTAGGCCAAAAAGTGAAACAATTAGTGCAAAACTAAGCACTCTTTAAGAGAGCCCTGGAATTCCAAGATGAAGAGTAGGATATAAATATTGTTATATCAACAACAATGCTAATAAAAGTAACCTGCTCCCTATCACAACCTTCCGCAAAAGGCCCTTTAAGCAGAATGAAGTGTAGGACAGTTTGCTACCATTTGTCCC
Organism: Iguana delicatissima; assembly: GCA_948472985.1. NCBI lineage: Eukaryota > Metazoa > Chordata > Lepidosauria > Squamata > Iguanidae > Iguana > Iguana delicatissima. Next base: position 99,313 of record CAOKZL010001491.1, on the reverse strand, counting down.
TATATAATACACAGATACAGAGTGATCTAGTAGTTCTTTATTATTCCTTACTTTATTGTTCCCGACAAATTGGTTAATTGTAAGAGTTCCAATGCCAAATGCAAAGTAGGAAGCTAAGTTTGCTCAAAAATGAGACGATACAAGACTAGGAGTTTTAATCTATATATCACTGGATGATTACAAACAGTTCTGCAAAATTTAATATTTCTGCTTATATAGATTATGCTAAAGCTGAACTCACTTGTGGGGATATTATCTAGCAAGTTCTTCTTGCAGACATTTGAGTTTGCCTTTTTCTACCTAAGATGTTTCTCTTAAGACAGTGTTAAACTCAAGGACCTTCTATGAAAATTGAGTATTAAAGTTTATTATATCTGACTATCTAATAAAACATTTTACTAGTGAACATTCTTTAGCAGGTGTTAAAATTTACTTTACTTCCCTTGCTTTTGAAATTTGAATTTTGAAATCATGTGAAATTACAGTTTTCAACAAATTGCTTTTGTTTTTAACTTACAAATACATTGTCAAGTCAAGATTTGTTCTAATGGAGATGAGCTGGGATAATTAATTATTTTTATTTATTTTTCTCCCCCTTGGAATATAGCCCAGGATAATATTGAAAAACGGTTTTGGTGCATCGTGTGGGTAGCTGTTGCAGTTTTCATTGCAGTTGCCCTTTTCTTCGTCCTTCTAGATGGTAAAGTTGCACAGTTTTTCTTGCGCCTACCTTGTTCTGTTTCTTCACTCTTGGATGCCATGTTGCCATTGACTTTAGTCAGCCAGACAGGATGCAAGTATGTTCCGTAGTTCAACAAGGCTGAGCTTTGATAGGATTCCATGATCGGCCGAGGTCTGACATTTCTCTATCCTTACTATTGCTGAGTGTCAGACAAGCAAATGAAGGCTAAAATATTTCTCAGTTTACATTTCCCAGGGTTTTTTTTTTTTTTATGTATTTTGCACCTCTACCTTTCTGCCAAAAATGTCTGCTCTTGGCAAGTAGCAATAATAAATCCTATGAGTGAGAAGGAAAGAGTGATGATAACCTCAATACAAGGAAACTGTTTCTGTTCTAAACCAGCACCTGTTGGCAGTGATAACCTGGATAGGGGTGAAACTCTTTCCTGACAAACCAACAGGCAGATCAGAGAACAGGGATTATGTTCCCCCTGAAGATACAGGTCTGCAGCTTGAGTGTACTGGATTTAGCCCTGATTCTGGTAGTGCATTTGCACAGTCATAGCTAGTATATCAACTTCCCCATTCCTTGGGACATCTGATCTGGACACAGTGATACATGGTTTAGTTACATTCTGATTGGATTACTGCAATGCATTCTGTGTGAAGCTAATTCTGAAGACTGTTCAGAAACTTCAGCTGGTCCAAAGAGCAGCAGATAGATTGCTAACAGGTGGGAATTACAGGAAGCACAATTACTGGGGCACAATTCTATAGGCTACACTGCAAAGGCTTGGCATAGGATGAGTCAAAGATCCAGATATTGGGTGATCCACTTGCCAAACTGTAGTACCCCCCCTCCACCAGCTTTGCAGCCCAGATGGTGGTGAAGAGAAGAGAGATATAGGATTCCAAAAGGGTGGAAGCCACCCTTTTCACCTGAGATTACAGTCAGCCCTCTACATTTGTGGGTTTCACTTTTGTGGGTTTGATTATTCATGGATTATTTGCTGTCACCTCTGCTGCCTCCCTATGCCATTTTAAATAGGGACTGCAAGCCTCGTGAGACTGAGAAACTGCGAATGTGGCTTGTAAGTCACTATTAAAAATGGTGTGGGGCAGCAGTGGAGGTGGCAATAAGCCTCACCAGCCACCCACTTCTGCTTTGTGAAAGAACCCTGATGCCTCAAAGGAATCCATGGAGGACTGATTATGGTGATTATAATTTTTTTTGTGTCAAATATGGTTTGGGAGGGCCTAGAGTTATTCAGTTTTTCCACTTTCACGGGGGTCCTGTGCCCCTAACCTTAGTGAATGTGGGGGGATGACTGTATTGTAATGCACTCTATGTGGGGCTGCTTTTGAAAAGCACTGAGCAACTCTACTTGGCCCAAAGAATTGTAGCCACGTTATTAACTGGAGCTGGCTACAAGGAACACACAACCCCCTTGTTGCAACAGCTCCATTGCCTGCTGGTATAAGTGCTGATTTTGACCTATAAAGTCTTATATAGCTTATATAGCTTGGGCCCAATTTATTTGCAGGATCATATCTTCCTTTATGAGCCCAGTAGGGCTCTAAGATTATCCAGAGAGGCTCTTCTCTGTCTCCCATCACTCTTTCAGGCCTATTTAGTGGAAACAGGGGAGAGGACCTTCTTGGTGGCTGCTCCCAGACTTTGAAACTCTCTCCTTAGAGAGGCCAGGATCTTTGCTCTCCTTCCATTGGCAGGTCAAAACATTTTTGTGTCATCAGGCATTTACAAATTGACTAGGTTTGGGCTTTGGAGCTTTGCAATGTTGTTTTTAGGTTTGTATTTTCTTTTAATGTATTTTAATATTTATAATGTATTAATTTCAGAAGTTGTTTGTTTCTTAAAGCTCATATTTATACTTGTATGAATGCTTTGCATTGTTTTTAATTTGTATTGTTTTAATGTCGTTAGCTGCTTTGAGTCACATTATTAAGATAAAAGTGGGATATAAATGAATATAACAATAACAATAACAACAGCAACAAGACAACTTCATGGCAAGGAACCTATCCCTGGATGCCTCACCCTCATGATCTTTAAATGGTCCCCTAAATTGAGAATGATAAGTGCCAAACTGGACCAGCCCCAAGCCAAAACTGGAAAGTTGTGGCAAGGAAGTAATTCCCTGGTAACTCTGTATGATCAGCCCTGAAATCAAACATATGATTCAGAGAGTAGGCGGGCAATGAAAACGCCTGGAACAGATGACAGTGCTTTGCTGGAGATATAATTCTATCCCCATCCTATATGGCCCAGACTGAAAACCTCTCACCTGACACCTGCCTAGAAATGCCTGTCCCTAGGTCAGCCAAATCAAGCCTCTGACTGGCTGGCAGTTTACTAGTCACCAGGAGCATACTGGCCCCTATGACTGAATCCTGGACAGAAGACCCAGCATGCCACTCTTCAAAGCAGATGGGTGTGGTTCCATGCCCCTTCACAGGGAGCAAACAAGGATCCCTGGTAGGTCAGGAACCTATGCTGCTGCTGAGAGAGAAGTCTTCTCCTTCTCCAGGCAAGGCATCCATCCTGGTCTTTGTGTAAACGAAGGTGTGTACTTTACATACAACTTGGACATATTCTATGTGTGTGGATCTAACAACTTTCCCTCGTTTGGAATAGGTGTTCACAGCTCTTCCTCCCTCCCTCTCTGACTTTTATTTCAAATACTATAAATTTTGGTTTGGATGCTCAAGCAAGAGCCCCATTCCCAGGAAATCCATACCTGTTGATCATCTGCATCTTCTGCAGCTGTAAATGACTCTGGAACCTTATGAAGCCACAAGGTTATGAAGAAAATGGTCACAGCTTGGGCTACAAATTCTGTACCCCTGCCTTGCCTGCAAAGAACCTTCAGTTTCCTTTCTACAACGTAAGAATGAGAATCATATCAGCTGAGAGACTTTCAGTAATCAGACAGAAGCAGTTATTTTAAAATTTAAATACCCTCAGCAGAGCTAAGCTGTGATTTGAAAACAAAAAAGCTGTTGCATAGAACTGAACTATGGTTTGCAGGCAAGGAAGATTTATTTTATTTATTTTTAGTTGTCACCTTGCGACTCACTCACAAACAAGACCTGAATATCCTGAGAAGTCTAAATACCAGGTCCTATCTGGTCATGGAAGCTAAGCAGGATCAGGCCTGGCTAGTACTTGGACTGGGAGACTGCCAAGGAATACTAGGTGCCGTAGGCTATATTTCAGAGGAAGGAACTGGCAAAACCACCTCTGAATTTTTCTTGCATTAAAAAAAGCCTATGGAATTCATGGAGTCAATATAAGGTGACAGGAGACTTGAGGGCATGTGCAGACAAATGGAGAGAAAGAGACAGAGAAAGGCATATAATTGGGCTGCTTTCTGTACACTTTGGTTGCAAATGTTGGTAAGATTTACATCTGGACCCTATCCATTTTGCTCTGGTGCTGCTTTTCCTGCCCTTGGACCTCCTTTCTGCATTTAGCCTCTATTGCTGTAGCACTTTCCTTGAGATCTTTGCTAGATTGGAATCCCAGCCTTGCTATTGATGTAAACCTTTATGCATGCTAGGTTCAGCATGGGAATACCTGACGCAGCAGTGACTGCTGGAATAGATGGACATCTCTTTGGTCTTCTTTTTCATTCTTGTTTCTGTTTATGATTTCTAGAGCAAAGTGTTGGCAAGTGTAGCATCTAACACCAGTTCCTTTTTTCTACGCTAGCATTTTTCAAATGGCGTCCACAGCCACTCACGGGCCCAGCCTGTCCCTTTGATTGGATTGGGTATCATGGAAGGTGCTACTTCTTTTCATCAGAAAAACGAAATTGGACTTTCAGCCAGAACTTCTGTTCATTGCAGAAGGCCGACTTGCTCATTTTCAACCCTAGCCGGGAAGAGGTAAGAGGCCTAAATATGTTGGTTTGGATTCAGGATGTTATTTCTGTGGACCAAAGGGTCTTCTCAGAAAGATGCCTACACTCAGTTTCAAGGGACTGTTCCCTCAGTTTTCTCTATGTCACAGCCTAACCCATTCAGAAATGTTCTTCAACCTTCGGTATAGGATATTTAGTATGCTGGACAGGCTGCTTTGGGAAGGAAGGAAAATCTGTTGTCAGTCCAACTGCCTATGCTTCAATCTAGAATCTAACCCATTGACCGGAGTCCTCTTGGTTAGTCCCAACTACAGTCGATCCATTGAATCCATTGTTGAAAAGTGAGTCAACCCCTAGGTAAATTACTACTGATACAGTGGGTCTGCTCTAGTCAGGAATAATGACAGGGTTTAGTTCCTCTTCTTCCTTTGGCAGTGGCAATTGGGGGCTTCCAATCGGGCAGTGAATCCACGCCAGGTTTTAGTTAGATGTTTAACAAGCTATCCAAGAGTCTGCACACATTAGGGGAATAGGGTACAGCACCTTGGATAGTGCTTTAAAATTCAAACTATAATCCAGGATGGATTCACTGCACCACTGATACTGAGGCCAATACTGTCCTTTGCTGTAAAGTCCCTGAAGCCCCCATCAGTCCCCAAAGCTCCTCCAATTTAAAAAAATGGTGTGATTTGGAGGTAATTTTTACCTTAAATCATATGGAACCAATCCCAAACACTTGAAGATACGATAAAATACCCCAACCCATGCCTACAAGCGCCACAGAACCCCATACTGCTCCAAACACCTCTTTTTCTCTTCTGCAATCAGTCTCAAAATGGTGACAGGAAAAGATGCAGCTTCATTTCCTATCACCATTTTGATAAGGTTTGCAGAGGAAAACAGAGGTATTTGAGCTTGATGTGTGTAACCTGCAAAAGAAATCTGGGGGGCAGTTGGTCCCTGCTTGGTCAGTTGCCCTCCCCTGCCATAGGGAGGGGTGGTGTGGCCTCACTGGTCACACTTAGCATGCAAATATATTTCACTGCACCCTTTTGAGCTTTTTGAAACTGAAAAACATTACTGGGATGTTGTGGTCTGAACTCTATTGAAATCAGTCCTCCTGAATCAATTGTGGAATTGTGAGTCAACACATAACACAATTGTAGGGATGTAGTTTTCCACTAATTTTCTTCTCAAAGGAGGCAATGAGTAATTTGGGCAACTTTCTTCACATTGCAAGAAATAATTTGGGATTTAGTATAGACAGAATTTGCCTGTGTGTGTGTTTGTGTGTGGTATGCATACATTTTCTTTTATTTTTTGTGCAAAACAACCATGTGTGAATTTAGTGCAGAATAAGTTCCAAACTGTGAAGATTCTCATCAGTCCAGGGTTCTTCCCCTCGAGATTTCTCAGTGCTCAAAAAACATGTTTTTCAACCATCTTCCATATGTTTTGGAATATTCTTTCAATCCCTCAGTAAATACCTTTAATTCAAATGGCCTACTCTAGTTAGGATCAGTGAGAGGATCCAGATCTATGACTTTGAACAGAGGAATGGTGGGGTGAGGAAAAGCCCTTGTAATCCTTTTCCCTACTAATTCTTTTGTGCTTACAATTCCTTTACCTGAAACGCTTTTTCTTGCTGCAAAATCCCTGGTGATTTGCTTTGCTTTGCTTTGTTTTGTTTTGTTTTAAACCTTTTAATCTTGCCTTCTTGTACATCAACCTATATCCAGGGGCGTGTCAGCACTGCAGGGCCTATACAGCGTAATGTTCTTCCCTCACCCGAGCCTCAACCCTCAGCCTCATTTGGAAGTCAATCCTGAAAGGTTTCCTAGCCTCAGTCCCTATTGTTCTGGTGGAAGTAGTTCTGTTGGTGGTTATACCTCATTAGTAATTGCACAATTTTTGAACATTTACCCTAGCATGGTATATTTCACTGTGTTCCATATTTAATTGAGTCCTGTGACATGAGAAATGTCCTTTTTTTATTATAAATGTTATATGAACAAAATGATATATGATATATATATACAAATTATATATGAACAAAAGACTACATTTCACCATCATCCCCTTTATGCTGTGCATAATCCACAGTTCCCAATAGCTGAAACACATACAAAAATGCCCCATAACCTACACAATCATCCTATAACCTACACAGTCATCCCTTGTACCAATCTGTTGTTATATTCCTTCGAGTAGGTTCCAACATATGCCAACCTTGTCATAAGGTTTCCTTGGCAAGAGGTGGTTTGCCATTGTTTTCATCTGAGGCTGAGAGCATGTGACTTGCCCACAATTACCCACTGGGTTTCCCTGGCTGAGCAGGGATTCGAACATTGATCTCCTGAAGTCCTAGTCCAAGACTGAAACCACTACACCAGCTGGCTCCTGTATCTAAGCTCCTTATGTATCCCCAAATCACATGCCTAGTGCAGACCATACACAGTCCTCATATGACATGTAGAAGGACAGCTACTTCTTTTATCATCATCTCCTTCCTCTCCATCCCCCAAGGTAACAGCAACCATCACCATTTGGAGCAGCAACCACACAATAAAACAGGGTGAGGGACCTGTAGCCCTCTATCTGTTCTTGAATTTCAGTTGCCATTAGACCTAACTAGCAGACAACTCCTCTGAGCTTGGAGGGAAGGAAGAGACAGGTATGCTCCATTTAAGAGAGCACCCTCATTTCTTTCCCCCGGTTGAGCTAACACCCAGTTGCTTCTCCATGATCTGAATAATTTTCCCCTCCCTTCCTTCTCCATTGGTAAGTGACAGCGGGAGGCACCCTCCTGGGGCTTGACAGCTGCCAGGTAGTGGGAGGAGGTGGAAGTGTACGGACTTGCCTGAGAATTGAGATCCCCTGGGGGCCCCTTCTCTGTGTGCCACCAGTGAGGTCAATATGTTGTGTTGGGACATGAGAGAGGGCCTTCTTAGTTGTGGCACTCTGATTGTGGAATCCCTTAGCTTTGGAGGCTAATTGGTACCAACACAAATTTGGTGCCAAATGAAAATTTGGCTGTTCATCAAGACCTTCAGCCTTCATTGATTGGTCCACCTCAAAAATTGATGTACATCCTCTTGAAATGTATAATCTTCTAAAGTGTTTTAACTTGTTATTGTGTTTAATATGTTTTTAGTATATTGAAACTGTTTGTATTGTTTTAAACTATGTGTACCCAGTTTGGTTTCAATTTTATTTGTCAGCTGCCCAAGATCTTTTAATAACTAAAATAAATAAAAATAAATAAAACTGCATACTGAGCTACGCGCCAGTGTAGAATCTTGGCCCCTGTCTGGTGGTCATGCTAGACATCAGGTTATGGAACCTAGGTGTGGAAATCATGCGACCCTTCATATTTCTTTAGGACTGCAATTCTCACTAAGCTTAGTCAGTCTGGCCAATGATGAAGGAATGGTGGGAGTTGCCATCCAAGAACACCTGGAAAGCCATATGAATCTCACCCCAGTGCAGCCTATCCTAAACAGCACTGAAAGGTCTTCTCTGAGGGACGATGAGAAGCAGGAGCTTCTTCTGTTCCTTCTGAACCTGGAGGAAACTTCACTTCATGTGGTTTTCACAGGTGTAATTCAAAAGGGTGTGTGACTCCTTGAAGACAACATGAAAAGCAAGGGAGTTTTGCATCACAAATTCTACACACTTCACATAGGATTTAAGAGTTTGTAAAAGTTTACCTAGTATTGGTCTTTGAATATTGCAAGTCAGCTCTGTTAACAATCATATTGTCTAATTTTAAAGGAATTTGTGATGCGTTTGAAAGGAAAAGCCGCATTTTGGATTGGCCTCAGCCGAGACTCAGATCAGCCCTGGAAATGGACAAATGGAAACATTTCCACGTGAGTGCTCCTCTTCTTTTAGTCTTCATTTATGATGCCTCAGCAACTGAAATATTAAACTTATGCTAGAAGTTCACTGTTAATAGAATAAATGCCTTATCACAGTTTACAATACAAAGCTGCACTGTATCTCATTGTGTCTTAAATCCAGTAATTTACCTCTACATTTTTAAAGATGTTCTATTGAACCTTTAATCTAGAAGTTTATGGCCAAAATCCAATTGCTAGTCTCAATAAGAGTAGAGCCATTAACTCCATTGCTAGGTAGTAAATCAAGCCTTGGAGAAAATCTTGTTGATTAAACAGTTCCGCTTGCGTTGGGAATAGCACTTGGATTTAGTCTATAATTTCCAGAGAACATTTAAAAGGTGGTGAATGTAGGTACAGACTAGAATGGCAGGCTGGAGAAGCCATGCTTAACCTTTTGCCATTGCCTCCCTCCCCAGCTACTCAATCAAGTTGTGGAAAATGTGCTTCTGGAAGCTGGCTGGGGAGAAGCGGTGGGAAAGATTAAGCACTCACATCTGCATACAATGTTTCACGGAAATTATAGTTGGGCTTCAGAGTACAAATCTCAGGATCACTGAATGTTTACCCAATAGTTATCCATCAAGCAGGTGAAGGTGTTGGGAATCCTTTTTTTTAAAAGTATTTTTGTCTATTTGTTGCAGATGACTTATTTGTATAAGTACCTTGTCCCCTTCTTTTGGATATGTTATTAGTCCTTGAAAAGCTTTGAAAACTGATTTGTTAAGACATGGTTAATGATGAATATGAAACATTTTGGGACATCAGAGCAATAATTTGATTGGTCAAAATTCTTATTTTAAAAAGTTATTTGGAGCTTTTATCACCACATAAAATTGTCAAGAGACAATACTGTGTATTGAACAAGAAGTAAGATTTGAATAGTCAGTTTGATTTACTTGAACTTGAACTGGCAGTTGTCAAGTTGCAAGTTTGCTTCCATTGACAGTACTGAATTAAACTGAGCCATCAAGGTGGCTCTGTCAAAGAGTTTCACACGAATAAATTATCCCTTGATAGACATATGTGAGGCCATATCAGTGCTAAAGAAATAGGCAGATATGTGAATGCTAACAATGTAATGATATATCAGTCACCGTAGATAATTGCTTTTTTGCCCTAAATCTTTGCCTAAAATAAGAAATAGCTGTGAGGATCTGGCACTCAGAGCCAAGGCACTCTGGAAGGGATGGCTTAGGCAATTACCTACGCTATTAGACAAGAAATTTTCTAAGCCATTCTTCCCAGGGTCCCTCAACTATGAGCATCCTGCTCCAGCTAGGCATTCCAGGCACTCCAACCTGTGTTCTCCTTTCACTGCTCCCAAAATTTTCTTTATTTGTTCCTCACCATTGGTGAGCCTGCAGCCCTTTCTCCTTGCCACCACAAGCTATCATCACTGTAGTTCAGCCACCAGTGGAACCAATAGGATTTTGACCAAGGGCTACATTTGTTTGTTTTGTATTGCTTTTTTTTGTTTTTTTTTTGCAAAATACTGTGAAGTATATTCTCTCCTAAGATTCATTTCCAGCTCTCAGGGCTAGCTAACTTTGTCTTCGTTTTTATGTGGCAGGCTGAACGTTCTTGGAGATGGGGGAAACTGTGCTTTTCTAAACAGTGAAGCTAATGCCACCTCTTTAAGGTGTCATACAGAGCTACCCTGGATTTGCAGCAAAGTTGATATATTTAACAGCCAAAATACAAGGTGAAATGAGATGCAATGATAAGGAATTGCTAGGATGCTCCATATGAACATAATATCATGCTCCTGTCCCTTGAGGCTTCATCTTTGTTGATAGATGAACTAGATTTATCTTTGAAGGAGCCACAGCAGATGCCTGATAGCCAGCCAAGTCCTTCTTCTGTTCGGCCAGTCAGGTGGGTTTGGAACAGGAAGAGGAACTGGACGAGAGGCTCCCCAGTCCCAGAGAAAGAAGGAGGCTTGGGTGTCTGGCACAGACCATCTCCTCTAGACAAAGCTAAAGTCTGCAGTCGAGGCATCTGGTGGATTACAGCTATAAAGTCCTATAGAGCTTGGATTTAGTGTCTTTGAAGAACCGCATGTCCATTTATAAGCCCAGTAGAGCTCTAAGAACATCTGGAGAGGCTCTTCTCTCTGTCCCACCACCTTCTCAGGATCATTTGGTGGGAAGAAAGGAGTGGGCCTTCTGGGTGGCTTCTCCCAGACTTGGAACTCCATCCCTAAATCAGGCCTGGATGGCCTCATCCTTGTTCTCCTTCCATCAGTGGGTTAAAACAGTTTTTGTGGCATCAGGCTTTTATAGCTGACTAGGGTTGGGTTTTTAACGGTGTGCGGTGCTATTTTTAAATTTTGTATGTAGTCTTTTAATGCATTTTAATATTTTTACTGTTTTAAATTTATAAATTGTTCATTTTTAAAATCTTTTATTTGTATTTTTTGAATATTTTTGTGTTGGTTTTAATTTGTATTGTTTTAAATACATTGTTAGCTGCCTTGAGTCCCATTATCAGGAGAAAGATGCGTTATACATGAATGTAACAACAACAACTGACTTGGGAAATCAGAACCTTGTTTGAACAGGACATGTAGCTGAATAATCATTCAGCTGCTAAAACATTCAGACAGAGTGTGTCAAACAGTTTCATGCTGTAGGCGATAAATAAGGGAGCACTTTTTAAAGAGGGAGGTTAATTGGCCAAGAAATATAAGGTCATGGTTCTATTTGAGGATCCTAACCTGTTCAGGAGAGGGTTCCATTCCACCTTAAAGGTAAGATGCACAGTTTGGGAGATATATTAGATCTAGCGATGCAGACGACACAAAATGCGTATGCCAGTGTGTCCACTGCAGCAAGAGAGTCTCCAAAATAAAAATTTAAGGAGGATCTTAAGACTTCCTCTAGAACAGTGGTTCTCAACCTGTGGGTCCCCAGATGTTTGTGGACTTCAGCTCCCAGAAGCCCCAGCCACTATGGTCAATGTTCAGGGATTCTGGGAGCTGAAGTCCAAAAACATCTGGGGACTTACAGGTTGAGAACCACTGCTCTAGAAATACCATCACCATTTTAAGACAGAATTTCAGTACCAACTATTGCTACTCTACCTTTCCCATTAGCTTACGCTGAAAGAAATGCAAGGTGATACTATCACCAAATAATCTCTGCTGCAGCAGCTAAAAAGAAGTGGGAGTAAGGCAAAGCTGAGTTATTGTTGTGGTCTATGAAATAATAGCTAACTGTTGGCCAATATGCCCTGAGGAGCAGAGTCTTTGACCAAGGTACCTGTGAAGATAAAGCATGTATAAATGAAACATGTTGTTTAGCTTGATATGCTTGAATTAAGAACTTATTGTTCTGTTCCTTTTATGTTGACTCAAGGAGAAAATTTCTATCATGTTATCCTGTGTTTTTTTAAAAATAAAATTCCATAAGGATATGGGGCAACAATTATTGAAAGATAATCAGCTTTGTATCACCTATGTTAACATTATTTGATTTGTCTTTTATGACCTTAATATCTTGGGTGTAATGTTCTGAAGATTTTATAGAACACCAATTTTTAGTATTGTAGCATGCGTTTTATATATTCTTGTACATTGTTTCTTCTCAAACAAGAGTGTGGTGAGAAAACAGCTTGTTTAGAGCTTTCTACACCACCCCATTAATAGTGAAGGTGCTTCTACCTGATGCTTTTATTTAGTAATCACCCTTCTTTATTCATGGAGTTATTTGAGAGGCCCAGTTGCTGATGCAGTCAGCTTGTAAACTCGATGTGTTTTCCCACTTCCTTTTTTCCCTTTCGTAAAAAAATCTATTCAAAAGGAAAAGATAAAATTGATGCACAATTTCCTTTGATTGTTAATGCCGGAAGACTTCCATCTAGAAGCAGCTTGTAGGGGAGCCCTCTGGTGGAAGAGTTTGCCTATTGCCCAAGACGCATAACTTTTGGGCTGGTGAGCTGTGTTTTCAAAGCTGGTAGCCAAAGAAGCTACTGTCCAGGAAGGATCAAACTGGGCTGCACTGTAGGCAGTAGCTTCAAGACTCTTTGTTTTATGACAAGGAGAGGGAATCATATGATCCTCCAGCTGTTGTTAGATTCCATTTCCCAACTCCTTAGAACTAAGTTGGCAGGAGTTAGAGTCCAACAGGATCGAAAGAGGGGCCATATTCTTCACTCTTACTTTATGGTTCATACAGTTAACTTTATGTGCATATTGAAATACATTCAAAGTATTTCATAGTCGATAACAATGAAATGTATGGTGAGGAGTTTTGATGGTGTATTTCTGCATGGCAGGGGATTGGACTCAGTGGCCCTTGTGGTCTCTTCCAGCTCTATGATTCTAATAGTAAAATAGAACTAATGTTGTGTAGTGTTGAACTAGAACTCCAGGAGGCTCAAGTTCCAATCCCTGCTCAGGCATAGAAACCCAGTGGGTAACTGTGGGTAAGTCACATACTCTCAGCCTAAAATGAAGGTAATAGCAAACCTCTTCTGAATGAAACAAATCCCTAGGAGAGGGACACTGTGAGTGAACTTGAAGGCACATTAACAGCAGCAATAGTAGAGCATGTAGCATATATGTTATACGTCTTTTGAGATCATATAAAACTACCTGGTGTAATTGCCGTTGCCACCCCCATTTGGAAATAACATTGGGTATCATTTTCGATATCAATAATTTGGCTTTCTTCCACCACCCTTCTCCATGTGTTTGCGAGGCCACCGAACAAGCTTGCAAGACAGGCATGGCTGATAATTGCTGCAATATTCCACACAGTACAGGCTGGCCAGAAATAGCCGTCCGAACGCTTCAGGAGACCTCAAGGGAAAGCGCGCAATTATGTATGCACGAAACTCACAAAGAACTCCCTGCCCCGAGCAGGCAGCTTGATTAGAAGTGTCCTCACCTGTCAAGCACTCTACATTTGCATACGGTCCATTCCATTGTCAATTTGGAACAAATTCAATCATGTTAAATTCTGACCTTTTGGAGGCTTTGTCTCCAGCTCAAAACTCATCGTTTTTCCCAAATGCAGGATGGCCTGTGGACACATTTCTCCCTATAAAAACCCCTGATTCTGAGACCTTATTCAGATCACTCCCGACTTCCATCCCGCCTTGCTGCCGCTTTGCTTGGCGAGCTGTCCCCTCAGTTCCACGTACTGAGACTACGCACCTTCGAACTTTCACAGTGATCTACCCAGGCTTCAGGACAGGTGTAGTACCACCCCAAATCAACAATCCCTCTTAAAATTCCCTCTGTCCCACTCACACCTTTATTTTCTCTAGCTCTCTGTGTGATTGTGTTGCATACACCGTTTGTTTGTATTTTAATAAAGATCACAATTATTCTTATAACCTGGTGTGCTTCTTGACTCGGCCTGACCCCGTATACATTGGGTAAAAGATTCCGCTGCATTGCCCTGCCTCTCGTATTGCTAGCTTGTGCTCTTGGCTAATTTCCCCACCTTTTGATATTTTGAGAACGCACTTCGGTGTCCCTCACGGGACCCCCAGTAAACAGGGTAATACTGGTCCTCTAGATGATTACCTCCAAGTCAGAGTGCATAGCACTGCAGCTATGCTTAAAGGGCAGCAAACAGCATTCTATATTGTAGTTATGGATTCATAGCCTAGAGTTACAGATCTGTAACTGCTCTGTATTCCGTATGACTACCCTAATCTTATTATAAGACTATTTGAATTCCGTCTCCAGTCCACTTTAACAACAGACAGATTGGGCAAGGTAGATCTATTTAGCTGCCAATCTGGGTGCAAGGAAGGTGATGTTTCTGTCCCCCTCCTACCAGTGAATGAGGCTACGACAATCAGAAGCAGGACCCTGTCACAATTACTTGTTGCAGCCTCATTTGCTGGTGGGAGGGATGTTGGAAGCATCATCGTCCTTGGACCTGATCAACAGCTGAACAGACCTCCTTCATGCTATTTGATTGCTGGTTGTTATGGTGGCCGAAGGGATCAGACCAGGAGACATTAGTTAGTTATGCGTAAATAGCTAAATCACCCATGTCAGAATATCATGTTAAATGATTTACAACATGGATTGAAATTGTTCCCTGTTGGTCACCCAACAGGGTGAATATCAGCGGATATTTATGAGTGCTGTACTGAATGATTTATGACATGAATTGAAATTGTTCCCTCTTGGTTCAATTTCTACTGCTCTTCTTCCTCCCATCTTTTTCATATCCCAGAGTCTTGACCTGCTGTATCTGTAATTGGCGAAAGCAAAACTCCCAGAGTCAGGATAATGCCACACCACTGGAAGTCTTGCTGTCAAAGAGGAAAGAGTTTGGCTTGCCTAGCTAAGGATCTCCTTTTAGTTTGTCATTCCAGCTTGATGATTCTCATAATTGAAAGGTGGTGGTTGTTCTGTTGTTAGTAAAATCCCCTCATGAGCAAAGTGAGTGAAACAGAATGGTATTTCTGGAAAAAGTTATAGGGATAAGGTCTTGAAAGGGTCTTGAAGGTGGGACTGAGAGGGCAAAATATATTGTCAATGAAAGAAGACAATATTCAGATTGCAGATTCTCAGAAATGAGAAGACTAGGATTCAATCCCCTGCTCAGCCATGGAAATCTATTGGGTAACCTTGGGAACATATACACTTCCCCAAAAAACCCAGTGATAGGGTCACTATAAGTCAGAAATGACTTGAAAGCACACAACACTACAACCTAGACATAGAGATTTTATTCCCCTTTCCCTGAAAAAAAGATGGTTTTCTTTTTGCCACTCTCCTCCTTTATTGTACAATGCAGAACTTTGGTTCAGCCCCAGTTACCACTTAGATCAAAAGCTTCTGTCTCACAAACCCATGCAGTCACAGTGCTGCAAGATTCAGTAATAATTTTGTGTCCATTCAGCATCCCGCAGCTGTTCTCTTCAACTGGACCCAGTTCTTGTAATCTGCAAAAAAAGAAAAAAGAAGGTTTCTGGCATTTTGTAAAAGGTGTCCAATGTACTCAGGAGGAATTTCCTGACGGTCAGGGCTGTCTGGCAGTGGAATGAGCTGCCACAGAGTGTGGTGGAGTCTCCTTCGTTGGAGGTTTTTAAGCGGAGGCTGGATGGCCACTTGTCGGGAGTGCTTTGAGGGTTTTCCTGCATGGCAGGGGGTTGGACTGGATGGCCCCTGCGGTGTCTTCCAACTCTACATTTCTATGATTCTATGATTCTACTCTTGCAGATTATTCTTCCTCCTGACAAGATTTCATCTCTCATTTTCTTTCCATTCACCCTAGCTGGGCTTTTCTATTGTGTATAAACACCCTGAAGCCACAGTACCATTGCAGAAATATTTCCAAGCCTTTAGTGTTTCATTTCTGAGTACCTAAGCAATTTTTAAAAAATCTTTGAGTACATTGTAATTTGAATCTGCCCTGTTTCACTGGCTTCTTGTCTTTGCTCAGGTATAACAACTATGCCAAAAGTCAATTTGACAACAATTTGATAACTGACTGTCTTGTTCTGAGAACATCTGTTTGCATAGCAAAGATGACTTTTTATGCAAAGAAAGTCATGAAGACTCTGTAATGTAGATCTTGCAACTTTTGATAAACAACTTTTTAATTCCTGTGCATTCCTCACTGTTTCATGTGACACTGAAAGTTCTATAAACACACTACTATTTCAAATAAACCTTATCTACCTGATCAGATTACTGATGCAAATAAGCTGATAGCACGAGCTGGGAAGATGTCCCCTTTTGGCCAAAAGTAATTGTGTGTGTGAATGTGTGTGTGTGTGTGTGAGAGAGAGAGAGAGAGAGAAAGAGAGAGAGTGTCCTTCTTAACCTGATTCAAGACCCCAGTCCAGCTCCATGCTTCTCTGGGAAGGCACGAGTAGAGTGATATTTCAGTCTATCCCAGCACGATGACACAAATGATTACTGTCACTGAGTAGCAAGAGAAATTCAGCTTGCTATGTTAGTGGTAACAATAAAGAGATATTTTTTAAAAAAGAAAAGAAAAGGAATATCTGCAGAAGAAGTAGAATATGGAGATTCTAATTGAAGAGGAAAGGCCTGGAAGGGTGAATGGATTAGAGAAATCCACATGAAATATACCAATCCACACGACCAGCAGATACCCATATGTAAGCCAAAGACAGCTTTCTTTTTGAGGCACACTAATTAAACTGTGTGCAAAGATATTGATTTGGGAGCAGGGAAAGCGTCTTTTCCCAAGAGAACAAAAATGTGGGGGGGGGAATAGAAAATGAGGTAGCAAAACCTGAGATTAGGGAAACATTCTTTGATTGTTGGGGTGGGGAGGGAAGAGTATTAAGTATAGCACAAGAAACACATTATTAGATTAATACATTTGGTATCTCTGGATGGTCTCAGAAAAATATCTCTTCAGCTCCCTGCTATTTTGAGGAAACTCTGAAGCCATTTATTTTAACATATAACATTTATGTATCATGTAATTATGTACATTTATGTAACATTTAACATTTTTTGATCCTGGGCCTGTTTATTCAGGAAAATTTGTACAGCATTCATTATTGAGCATGTGTACATAGGATTTTGTTCAGAAGCATAGGTAGAAACACTCACTGTTTTTCCTCTACAGCGGAGCCATCCACCCAGAGCCATTTTCTCTCAGGGAATGTGGCTGTCAGTCCAACCCATAGCAACTGTGTTTCTTCAGTAACACCCTGGATAAAAGCCTGTAGGCAGAATAATTGTTCTGCTAAAGCTGTACTAAAATTGCTCCTCCACTCAAAAAAAAACAAAAAAAAAAAAAACAACCTGTGATGACAATGAAGATAATACAGATTCTACTAGACTACATTCTGCCAGACTGCCACACTTTTTCTTGGTCCCATGGCTTCCTAGGCCTAAGTAGCAATAGCTTTAACTGTTCAAATAGTGAACAGGGGCCAAAAAGTAGGACACTAAAATTATTCATATTTAGGAAACTAATATTTCAATGCAGAAATATTAATTCCCACACAGAAAATGCAGTTTTCTGCACACAGTATGCTGGTTTTTATGCAAATCAACAATTTGAGAATTTTACACAGAATAAACCCCCAACTATAGTATTTTCTACACAAAAAACAGCATTTTCTGCACAAAAAAATTAATATTCTTATATTGAAATATTACTTTCTAGGCAGAAAATGCTGTTTCCTGTGCAAACAACCATGTGCAAATCTTGTACAGAATATGTCTTGAACTGTGAAGATCCTCATCAGTCCAAGATTTTTCTCATCAGGGTTTCTTCACACTTGAAAGACATGCTTTCCAACCATTGTTTGAATATTTTCAAATAGTCTTTCCATCCTAAAAAATCACAGTTTGTCTTTGTCCTTCCACTTCTTGCTTATAGACGGGCATTTCTTCTTCAAATGTTATGGCATTCATTGCATGAGCACAATACAGGTTTTGAAATGTGTGAGCACATCTGTTCCATGAGGTCTGAAACATGCAAAAATGCAATCTGGCCATTTTTCTGGTAGTTCTCTAAGACAAAGGTACTGATAACTTGCCACAGAGTGCTACCTGGCAGCTGCTAAACTGCTGGCAAAGAAGGAAAACATACAGAACAACCTTTCTTCTGTTCACATTTTACCCCATTCTCAAGAAAAGTGTTCTCCTACTTGCTGCCCTCAAGTTGTTTTTGACTATAATTCTCACCGTCCCTGCCATGTTACGAATTGCCTGGCTTCAGTCACGGCAAGGAATGACTTCAATCTTCAAGGCAAACTGACTATATACACAGGTTCCATTCTTAACTTGCCCCTGTTTCAACCAACCTGACAGACATCTCCCTTATTGTTATGTTTTTCTATTAATAGCAGCCATATTTCCACATTAAAAAGTGTTTATGCCCTGCTTCCAAAATTGTCCTCATGCATGAAGCTGCTCTAGGTATATCTATGGCCCTTTCCACATGGGGGACGGGGAAACGGGGCAGCGCACGCAAGGGCGGAGCTTACCTTGAAGTGGGTTGCTCCGTCCCTGCGGGGAGCGCGCGTTCGCCGCTCCACACGCTGGCGAATTTCGGCGGCGTTCAGTGGCGCCCAAAATGGTGGCTGGCGACTTCCGGTGGCACTCCGCCAATCAGGGCAGCGTGCCAGCCGGAAGCCCGCCCCTGGGCAATTTCAAACGGGGCGCTGCAACGGATTAGAGCGCTTGCGTTTTTTAAAAACCACATGAAATGTGGTTTTTAAAAAATACACCGCGCCACCCCTTGTGGCCGTGCAAGGGCAATTTGAGGTGTGGAACCTCCACTTTTCAAACCGCCCTAGCGCACCCCATGGTGTGGACGACCTCCAGGTGAGGTCGCCCTAAGCTGTTTTTTTTACCCCGTGTGGAAAGGGCCTATGCAAGAGTGCTGGACCGTTTTGCTCAGGCAAAGGAAAAGAAGTCGTCCCTTCTCATTCCATGGATAAAAGCCTCCTGGAGGGGCAACTGAATCTTAATTTGACAATAGAGATAGTGTGCCAAGGCCTGAAATACACGGGCAGACACAGCAAGTGGCACAGAAAGGAATGGATGAGGTAACTTGTTGTTGTGTGCCTTCAAGACATTTCCGACTTATGGGGACCCTAAGGTGAACCTATCACAGGATTTTATTGACAAGATTTGTTCAGAGAGGTTTGTTCTTGGCTTCATCTGAGGCTGAGAGAGTGTTCTATTTACCCCCTCTAAGAAAGGAGAAAGTAAATAGGAAAAAAAGACCTTGTTCATTTGTGTGTGGAGCAAGTGAAGAGCTGGATTGTGAGAAACATGGCTGAGAGAAGAAAATTTTCTTGGAATCAAGAGGAAAGTTGTGAAATGAAAGGAAGTAGACAGAGAGGCAACAGAAGAATGAAAGCAGTAGAGACAGGAATATAAACTATTCCTGGTCAGACAAGAGGAAGATCTGTGTATGTGTCAGGCCCAGGGAAAGAATATTCAAACATATAAGAAAAACGATTGTAACACTTTTCTTAAGGGTTGGGAAACATGGATGAGGAGAATCCTGGATTGACAAGAATCTTCACAGTTCAGGATTTATTCTGAGCATATTTGCACATGCAGATTTTTGCACATAATAAGCCCCGAACAACAGCCTTTTCTGCATAGAACCCCCCCTTCTACAGCTTTTCACTTGTTCCACATACAAACTCACAAGCTCTTTCTCTATTGTCCTGATTACCCTGTGAGCCAGCATAGTGTAATGGCTTAAGTGTTGAGAACACGGTTCAAATCCCTGCTCAGTCATGGAAACTCACTGCTCTTGGCCTCAAAGGCAGGCAAAGACAAAGTCCTTCTGAACAAATCTTGCCAAGAAAACCCTGTGATAGGTTCACCTTAGGCTCGCCATAAGTCCAAAATAACTTGAAGGCACACAACAACAACAAGAAGTTACCCCATCGTTTCTATGCCTTGCTGCATCTGCCTACATATTTCAAGTCTTGGTATTATTTTCTGTGAAGGAAATGCTTGAAACCACGCGTGAAATTTCCAGAAAACAAGCCCTGAACTGTGAATGGTCTTCAGAAACAGTGAAATTTTCAAAGACTTTCTTACAGTGGCAAGAAATTGTCTGAGATGGGACACTAAATGGTTCTCCTTATTCCCAGAGTCAAGGTACACACTACCCTAACCTTTGTACCTAGAGCAGAAAGTCTTACAAGCACCTCCACCACCTGAGAGCAAATATACAACACATCATTAATGAAACAACTAGGAATTTGCTTCCTTTCATATCATCCTAAAATCTAGTTTTCAAGACATTCATCTCCTTCTGCCTGAAAGAAGAGTGGGTAACTGTGGAAGGCTAAGAGGCCACCAGGAGACTGTGGAGGGCTGTACCCACTCTACTGTATCCGCCTCCACAAAAAAAACAAAAAAGGTTTTTTGCCCCTCCCCATGCTCCCAAACACTCCCTAGGGGGGATGAGGGCTTTTTTTTTACCCTATTTCGGGCCTTCTCAGGCCATTTTAAGTACAGGAAAGGTCATTTTTAACAAAAGGAGGTAAGTAGAAAACACTTCCTGTTCACTTTCTGTTTCAAAAAAATCTTCTTCCAAGTGTAATGGGTTCAGTTCCCCCTAAAATGGCGGAAGTGTCTCTTATGTTCTCTATGTCTCCTATAGGGCATTTGGGGTCTTTTTTAAAAAATGAAAACTTTTACAATTTTTGGACCCCTGGGAGGTTGCCAAATCTGGTGTAAACACTCTCTGCACTCCCAGAGTTTTCTTTTTTAACCCTGAGGGGCCCAACATGTTATAAAGATGGCCCTGGGGTTCACAGATGGCCCATGGGTCATACTTGCCCATCCCTGGCCTAAAGATGGACCTTGTCCTGGCCAGCATTCACACATACCCTTTCAACGGTAAAGACAGAAAGAAGTTGGACATGCAATATTCCTCCCATATAATCTTTAAGCTCTGTGTTTATATCAAAGAAGTCCCCACGCCAAGACTTCCTTTCCCTTTGAAACTAAAGGACAGACGTGTCTGCTCAGACTTACCACTTCTTCCTGTTTCTGTACAATCAGCATTTGAGACTCCTTTGCTCTGCAGTCTTCTTGACTCTGCTTCCAGGTCCCTTGGTTTTTAGAGATCCAGTAGCACTTGTTTTCATGACGGAACCAATTCTGAGGGCAAAGTTTGCACTTAAAATTCTCTGAAAAGGAAAAAGTATGGGAATATAGACTACTGTATGTCTCAGTCAGTGCCACTATATGAGAATTTGATGGAGGAGTTGGTCTGTTTTATGAAGTAGAAAAAAAGCACAAATCAAACATTCAAAACAACAAAACAACAACAAAAATTACATCCATACAAACATCAACAAATATCTCAATCTACACATATCTAAAACAAATACTAACAAAATATAACTAAAATAAGTTCTCAATCTTGTTGCAAACAGTTCATATTGCTTAAACATTTGCATCTATTAAGTCATTCATTTTATCACATAATGATTAATCGTTGCTTTTCACTTATCATTTTAATTATTTACTTATTTAACTTCTCAAGTCCATAATTCATTTGTTAACTTATTCTAGATTACTTTATACTAATGAACAATCATTAGAAGATAATGATAATCTATATAAAAATTTAAAACAACAGACAGAATGCAACTTCTAAATCTACTTTTATATTTCTCACATAGTAATATAAATTTTAATGAGAACTTGTTCTAAGCCTATCAGTATAGATTTTTAAAGCTCCACATCAAGTTTTACTGAATATATAAAAATGACAAGAACAGAACAAAACATATAAGAAAACAGACAATAGACAAACAACGCACATTAAAACAAAATTCTAAATTAAACTATCTAACTTACACTACCTAAACAATAACTACCAAACTCATCTAATCTAAATAAACAATTAACTCAAAATATAAACAATAACACACAATTAAAAAGTGGTTTCCACCCCAACCATCAAGTACTATGGTAAATTATGCAAGCACTAGTGTAATAAAGTTAAAGTAACTGAAATTGACATTTACTGATTAATCTTATTTTTACAGTAAAAATTATTTAATAGGTAAAACATATTTTATACATATATATATATATATATTTTTAACATCTGAACTATATATCATATAATTGTTAAGTGTAAACTAATTATAATGCATCCACATCCACTAAGAAAAAAGAAAGTTTTTTATAATTTTCTTTAACTCCTTTGCATGATATAAAACTTTAACATATTCTATTCATAACAAAGCAAAATAACAATAGCAAATTCAGAACCCCCAAATCATGATTTCACCCTCATTTTAAAACTCCACATCAGTTATTTACACTTCCCACAAAAAAAACAAGCTACTCACAGCAAGTGTATCTGTGGCAACACCAGATTATACAATCAGGCTCTGAGTGTGAACTAAAATCTGGCATGGTATGGGAGACTCATGTCAAGTTCTGTTGACCTCTGGTTGCTTTGCTTTGCTTAAAAGAAGCTGTAAGGGAGGCAAGTCAGAAAGAGAAGGTAATCTCTTCCCCGTGCCACTTCCCTAAATTATCCACAGTGCCCTTTAACAAAGGCCATTTTCGCATGAGACTGTTGCAGTGCTTTGATTCCACATTCTACATCCTCTGGAATCCTGGGGTTTGCAGTTCTGGGAGGGGCCAGCCAGCCCCTCCTGAAACTGCAAACCCCACAATTCCATAGGATGCTGAAAGCGGAATCAAAGCACTGTAACAGTCTCTTGCGGAAATGGTCAAAGTTACTATTAACCAGGGGAGAGAGGAGCAAAGGTAGGTGTAATGTAACTATCTATCTTTTTCATCAGCTGTGGCTAACAGCAGCTATGTGGTAAGAGACTTTAAAACCAGTGCGTGGGTCCTCTGTCAGCAGGCTGGTGAATCTGTTCCAGGATTTAGACTGAATTCTAATGGAGGAACACAAGTTCCAGTCTCCAAAATATGCTCAGCACCTTGGAGAGCCCCTTTAAAGTTTGGATTGAAATCTGGAGCACACCAACTCTTTCACCAAACGTTGCTCCCAATGACATCAACTTGCATTTATACCCTCTGCCTGGTTTTTCCACTAGTTCTTTTATCATTTCTTCCTTTCTACAATATGATAAGGGGAAAAAAATGGAATGGCTACAGGGTTATAGCAGCCAGGATCTAATCACAGACCTGCTGAGCCACCTCTTGTTTGGCCCTTGGAGAGGCTCCTGAAAGTCTGGCTTCAATTAATCTCCTAGTGTTCCTCAAGACCCATTTGGTGTAGCTTTTTGTGTCTAGAATTAATTGATATTTAAAGGGTAACACTTTACACAATTAAGAAAATGGAGGATAAAGTTGACTGTAACATCATGTGTTAACAAAACTCAAATAAACAAGGCTGGCACTGTTATTATTTATGTTCTGGTTTTGTAATTCTATTTCTTACGACAATAAGTTTGTGTCTTTCATCGAAATATCAAATCTTCACAGTTTCTATGTTTTATAGCACCTGTAAAATTTAAGGAGATTGCTATGATAGTGTGCTCTTCCTTACTTTTGTCACTGAGAGAAAATTCTAATACCTGTTAAACTGATATGAAGCGGCTTACACAAAAACTGTTTCAAGCGAGAGATGACATTCTCCAGGCTGGTCTTATTTCCTGAGCCATTGGTGAGTTCTTGTGAGACAGAAGATTTCTCCGGAGCATCTGTGTATTGCTTTGCCTGAAAAGCTTGAAATAGCAAAGTCTATTTTAGGTGGTTACCACACTAAGAAAATGCTATCTGCTAAAAGTTTTTATGTGAAAAGAACTGTGTACTGTTTTCACCATTTCCCACACACTTCATTACACATTTGAGTTCCTCACAAGTCAAATAAAACCAGGGATAGACAGGTTAACCTTGGCCTATACTGGGTAAAATTCCAGAGTCTATAGTCTGGTAAAATCTTTATTAAACCAAACAAAAAGCTCCTAAAATTTCTCTTTAAGCTTTGGACACCACAAGATTCTTTATCGGCCCAAGAGATCTTAAAAATCAAACAGGACAAAAGGTGTGTGTGTGGAGTGATAATATTAAAAGTTATGTGTTAGCATGATTTTTTTTTGCTTTATGCAGTATATAAGGAAGGGTGTGCAGATCACCCAATTAAGTTCAGATTAGATTCAGACATACTACACCTCCTGGAAACAAGAGAGACAATAAAAGAAATTCAGTAACATTGGGTTTGGATTCTCCATTTGAGAAGGCATGCATTACGGCATTATGGCAGAGAGGTCACATGATCTTGCTGGGTGAATCTGGAGACGTAGCTGGCCTTCTGTTTCATTTCCTCTCATATAGGACTTAAAGCTCTAAAAGATCTACCTATTGGTTCATGGTAGTATCACACATTTGTAAGACCAATGACCACAGGGTCTATCCTGGCTCACATAGTTTGGTCACCTGGATACCACAGATATGCATTTAAATAACACCAAAAACAACACTGAGGCTTTAGCTGAGAAGGCAAAAGGCTTTGACATGCAAAGGGAAAAGAAACTAAGCTAGCTAAACCTCATATGCTCTTAGAACAAGAGGGATGGGGAGAGAGAATGCCAGAATTTTCCAACAAATGGGAAGTAACATATCCCACTGTGAATGTAGTCACACAGAAACATTTTCAGACATATTACTATCCTAGGACAAACTATGTAATGTATAACCTAGAAAAGCTACTCACCAAAAATTCTCAGAGCTATGACAGCTCCTGCTAGAAGAAGGAACACAACACCTCCAGCCCCCCAATGATCTGACACCAGCGATGACGCCTCAGTTGGGTTTCTACAAGAGCCAATGTTTGAAAAATGATTGTTGGCTTCAGTATATATATAAAATAACAACAGAAATCTGCTTTGAAAAAAAAAAAGACTCCTCTGCACCTAAGTGAGTAATTTCTGTTCCATGGGCAAAGTGCCACCCACAAAGGCTCTTCATCTAACCTGTGGGGTGTGCTGATGGCTCTCAGGTCAGTGGGACCCAAGTACTTAACTCTGTCCCTCCAACAGATCTAAGGCTTTGGATAGCTCCTTAAGTTTGGATTAAAATCCACAGTAGATCCACCGTTCCATTGACATAGGAAACATCAGCCAGCACTGCTACTTGCAAGCATTTCCCCTAGACACTACCTACTATCCTGGTAGTGACAAGCCTTTATCTCCGATGATCAACAACATAAAAATAGGAGGGGAACCAAATTATTATAAATCCATATCAGAATAAAAACTCCATCAGCTCCCCCACAAAAGGTCACTAAAATTGGCAAGGTTTCAGTATTTCCAGAAATGTTACAAAAATCAAGTGAATGAGGGAAGGAACAAACCTCACCTGATGATAAAGTCATGATGCCTGCAGAGGAGGGAGCCTAGGACATTCAAATAAGGCTCAGGCATGGAGTAAAGAATGTGCCAAGAATGTGGGGAAGACACAGGGGATGCTCTCCAACCCATTAGAGGTCCCATCCTGCCATGACAGCAAAAAGGCTGCATTTTTAAAAATGTTCCTTGCTGCTGAAATTTGGTGATGCAGCAGCAAAATAAAGAGTAGCATTAAAAAACCACACTTCTCATTAAAACAAGGTCCACAGGGAGTGCAAACCATGCATTAAAACAGATAGTGCTTCACAAAACTTCCTAGAAATGTGAACTTGTTTTGCTCCCAACATCCTTTGTTCAAAGAAAAAAGAATAATTGTTTTTACCACCATCACAGTATCTGTAATTGGGGGTGAGGCTTTAAGTGGGTGCAAAAAGGCATAGCAGTGGGGGAGCCTGCAACCTGTGGGGGCATGTGCTGCCCACACTTACTCTAGGCAATTACCTGATGGTTCTACAGTAATCCTGACCAGAAGCCTTGCTGTGACACATCCCCATACTACCAAAGCAAAAGGGGCACAGAGAGATGCTATCTTGCTGTTATTATGAAGGAAAAATTCCCCACGGAGAATTTCCAGGTTTTTGTTTCTTTATCAGTTTCTATTTCCTAAAATACTTCTACCTCACCCTATATCAAAATGATCTCAGGGTGACTTACAAGTAAAATTAAAAGCCAGAGTTTAAAACACTAAAAATAAACTAAATATATTAAATATAATTAAGAAGTTAAAACTGATTGTAAAGATTAAAACAGTTTAAAACCATATGCAGTAATATTTTAGAGAAATCAATCAGGCCCAAGGCTTTGATGAACAGACAGATTTTTATTTGGCACTTGCTTGAAATCTGTGTTGGTGCCAGTCAGGCCTCCAAAATGAGGGCCATTTACAATTCGGGTGCCACAGCTGAGAGGGCACTCTCCAATGTCCCGGTGCAGTGTATTGACCTCACTGGTGAGACACAGAAGAGGGCTCCCTAGCAGACCTCAGTCCTCAGGCAGGAACATCATTGATATTCTTTTCAGTTTAATTCATGTATAACTTTTGATGGATGAACAGGCCAAGTGGCATTAACTATTAGTTTCATCAAGTTTTCTCAGCCTCCAGCCTAATTCCAGAACTAGTCTTTAACCACTCCAACACCACTTCCCTCACAGACAGAGAACTACACGACAAAAGAGAAAAAATTATGCATGGGTAAGGAAAATGCAGGTAAGCTCTTCTAGAACCTGGTAGCATTACATGATATAGAACCTGGTGGTACTACTGGATTTTCCACTGTCTGCTGATAAATATGGGAAACTGGATGGACAGGAAAGTAGGTAGAGAAGATCTCTTCTGTGAAAGAAGTGATGTGCTAGGACAGAGGTAGGAAAAATTCCTAGATATTGTCAGATTACAGTTCCCATAATTCCTCCTCATCCTAGCTAGGGCTGCTGGATCTTGCTGTCCAATACCACACATGGGGCAACATGATTCCCACCCCTGTACTAAGGCAAGGTGTAGGCAACCTGATACTGTCCAGATGTTTTAGACTACAACCTCCATCAGCTGCAGCCAGCAAAAGCAATAGAAAAGGATTGTCGGAGCTGTTGATCCACAAAACCATCCGAACAGTACTATAAATGTAGAAAACTCTTACACAAATGACTACGCTCTTACTTACTTGGTTCCTGAGATCCTCGGTAAAGCTGTTGTACTTTCCTCATGTGAATGTTCAGTGCCATGTAGCCCTCCTCCTCCTCCATTCTTGAAGGACAGACCTTTTAGAGTCCTGTTAGAAGGCCTGTGCTGGTGGGAGAGATGGGCAGAGAGGCAGAGTTCTTTGTGCCTGCAGTTCAACTCTGCATGAGAAGAAGTGTTGACTTGACCCCTTCCTGGAGAAAAGGAAGCGAATCACACAGGAAGCGAAGCCTCTTTCACCTGACCACTTGTCACCACCTCTGCTCTGCTCATGAAGACTGTGTGCTGCCAATTGTGTTTTGTTTCCAAAAATGGTGATGAAGGAAGATTGTGCAGCTAGGACATACCTAGCCCCAAAGCTAGGGCATACCCAGCCCCTTATTGGGAAGGATGCTCCCCGCTCTTGTTTTATATACATGAACAGCAATTTAATTCTCTCTTTTCCCTGATGAAATGAACCAAATGAATTTTGTCACACCAGATTGCAAAAGTGTGCAGTTGCTGCAGACAGCATTCTGGGTTCCGTCAGTGTGAAGAATCTTGCAAGGTAGAACTTCAGGTTCTTAAGTAGTTCCACGTTGGACCCAAAAATGAAATAATCTAAGAAGGCAGTTACATCTTACTAAAGAAAAGCAGGATACTTAACTCGGTGATTCCGTCACAGGATTAATGAAGAGGCAACAGGAGAGAAAGATAACACTAACAGCGAATGGTCTTGGCATAGGAGATAAAGCAGAGAGAAGGAGGGCGTTTATCCCACCAAGTTCTCAAGAAGCTCAGTTTGAAGGGCTGGAATGGGGAGTGGGAGGTGCAGGAGGCATTTTCAGGACAGTGTGTTTAGTCAGGCAAAGAAAAAACTGATGTGTGATGTGAAAGCCATATAGATTACATTGCTACACTACAAGATTCACCAGAATAAAAGCTAAAAACCTCACCCCTCATGTTACTTCTCTCCCTGTACCCTTTCCCTATTTTGAGCTCCGAAGAGAAAGAAAAAAATATAACAAAACACTGGACCACCTTGGTGTAAAAAGACTCTCTTCCATTCCAACCTCCTTTTTATTGTATGATCTGAACCTTGTAATTTCCTCACCTTTAGGCAAGATGTAGTTCTGGAAAACTTGAAGAGAAAAAGGCTTTGGATTTTAAAAAAATCAACCAGCTAATGAAAAATTAGTTGTCTCTTTCGCTGTGTGTTTGTTTAATTAATTCACAACTTAATTAAGAGAAACATGAATGCTGAAATTCCAACTGAAGTCATTCACTTTTATGTAGAAAATAAATTTAATGAAGCTCCATTTTTTGCTGACAAACTTTAAACTTAAATTAACTCAACTGACTTTAATTCCCTAGTTCCTATAACAACGTAAGAGACGGAAAGGAGGGGAAGGGGGGAAAGGGGTGAAGAAAAATCTTATCCTGGTCAAGGAAGAGACATCATGCAAGAGGAGAGGGGAAAACATCAGACGGCTCTAATTATGTATTGAGAGCCAGCATGTTGTAGTTGTTTGAGTGCTGGACCACATCTCTGGAGAAAAGAGTTCAGTTCCCTGCTCGGCCGCAGAAGCCCACTGAGTGATCTTGGGCAGATCACACACTCTCAGACCCAGAAAACCCCATGATACATTCACCTTAGGGTGACTATAAGTCAGAAATAACATGAAGGACCCTTTGAGGACCCTTTGTCTGTGCAGACGTGTTTAGCCTGAGGTCTCCTTGGGGAAATGTGACTGGGGATTTTCCTGGCCTTGACCTAGTTTCAGTCGTTCAATCTCTTTGTCTACGCACCCACCTGGGCAACCTCTCTGGCATGGTGGACATATTTGATATCAATTTTATATCCCCCTGGGATGGGGTCTGCCATTGGGGTAACAGTTGGACTCGAGGGCCCATGAGTCCCCTTCCAACTCTATGATTCTATGACTCTGTGGCTTTTTAATCATAGAATCATAGAGTTTGAAGAGATCACAATGGCCATCGTCCAACTCCCTACCATGCAGGAATGCACACTCAAAGCATGCCCAGCAAATGGACATCCAGTCTTTGTTTAAAAAGCTGCAAAGAAGGTTACTTTATCACATTCCCAGGCAGCATATTCCACTGTCCAATGGCTCTTACCATCAGGGAAGTTCTTCCTGATGTTTAGGTGAAATCTCTTTTCCTGTAGTTTGACTTCATTACTCTGTGTCCTGGTCTCTGGAGCATCAGAAAACAAGCTTGTTCCATCTTCAACATGACATCCCTTCAAATATTTAAACAAAGCTATCATGTCACCTCTTAACCTTAACTGAGTGCAAACAACTTGCACACTATGAAGTCAGTTGCACACTATGAAGTCATTATGGACTCTGTTTGCAGCAACTGAATTAATTTAAAGAAGGAGGAGGAATGTGAGAGGAGGGGAGAGAAAAAGAGATATTTTAAAAGTAGCTGGAAAAGTGGGAGGACAGAGGATGAATCAGGACTGTCCCTGCCAGATCAGGACAGTTGGAGACTATGTAGTCAAGGTTATAGTTATGCCACAAAATGAATGAAGGTGTACTTTGTTAACCTACCAATATTAGTCTAAATCCTGTTGGTTTATGGAGAGTGTTTGACCTGTGCCACCAGGTTGGTGAATTTTGCCAGATGTTAAGAGTGGTACTATATTCAGTAGCACTGAAAGAGTTAATATGCACTTAGTGACTTTGTTAAGGTATTTTTTTGCATTTGTTTGGCAGTTTGAAACAGGAGGGAAATACAAAGGATGAGAACAGACTTGGGCAGTGACTTTTCCTCTGTTACTAACCTGCTTGAGCAGTTCTCATGGCCATGGGAAAAGGAGATGCCTCCTTTAATTTTCTTTGCTTTGGTATCATATAGCCCTTGGGAGCCTTCTTCCTATTAGCCTTGCCTGGCAGGAGTGTACTTTCGCTGAAACGGCTCCTCAAAAGTAACCCTTGGGGAACTGGATTGTCAGCCAGGGATAGTCTGGGGAGAATTAGTTGTTTATGGGGACATTTCTTCCTTTGGGTGTGAGGGGATGCTGAAAGGGTTGGAAGGCTTCTCTGCTATAGACCATCTGCTACCTTTGTTTACCAATGAGTGATGCTTATGGCAACAGTGTGTGCCAGCGGTAAATGCCAAATAAAGTCTTGGGGAGGCTGAGAACTACACCCAGTTCTGGCACAGAACAGTGCACTACACAGAGCCAACAACGCCAGTGTAAGTGGTGGCATCAGGAGGGAAGAGGTCACAGCCGCTGCAGCTCTGAAGGGAGTCAGGCACAGGAGGCAGAGGATGCCGAGAGCCTGCCATCATCTAGCACAGGGCTTCTCAAGCTAGCTGATATCAGGGACAGGCAATTATCCCCCCCCCCCAGTATGCCAGGGATCAGCACCATATTTGTGTCCACTGCTACAATTCTTTCTTTCTTTCCTGAAAAATCCTCAGCAATCAGTCAGCAACCAATCTCTCAGGGACTGATACAGCCTGAGAACCACTACTGGAAGTACCACTATTCCAAATACCAAAGACGAAATCATCCATCCTGTAGTATTTCCAGTTTCTATGTATGGCTGTGAAAGCTGGATAGAGAAGAAAGCTGATAGGAGGAATATCAACGCATCTGAACTGTGGTGCTGAAAGAGAGTTCTGCAGGTACCATGGACCGCTAAAAAGACAAAGCAATTAGTCCTTAAGCAAATCAACCCTGAACTCTCCCTAGAAGCTAAGATGACTAAGCTGAAGCTCTCATACATTGGATGTATGATGAGATGACATGACTCACTGGAAAAGGCAATAATGCTGGGGAGAATGGAAGGCAATAGGAAAAAAAGGAAGACCACATTCCAAATAGATTTAGTAAATTAAGGAAGCCATAGCCTTGACTTTGTAAGATCTCATCAGGACTGTTGATGATGAGGGATCTTGGAAGTCTCTTCATCACAGGCTCACCACAAGTCAAAGCTGAATTGATGGCACATAAGAAAAGCAAATATAACTTTCACTTTACCACAGCACTGACAGTACACTGTTTTTACCTGTTAAACTGTCAAGCTGTTTACAAAAAAACTGCTTCAGCTTAGTTAAAGTCTCCAAGCATGGATGATTTTCTGTTCCATTGTCAGATGTCTGAGAGATACAGGCTTTCTCCAGATCATCCACAGGTTTAGGTTGCTTTGTCTGAAAAACTTTCAATAAAAATTTAGATGATTAGCAAATAAGGAAAATTAGGTTGCATATCTCAAAACCATTAACATTACCTTGTAATGCTGTAGGAAATCCTGTGGTGCTGAACAACTGGAATGTCATGGCAGATTCACACACTTTCTAACTGCAAGTGGGTTACTGTTCTTCTCAACTGAGAGTTACAGATAGTTTGCAGATAAGCATTCATGTAGCATGCGGATGTTACAGTGGAGATGCAGAGCCAATAAATCCCCATTGTGCAATTCACTTAGCCTGTTGTTGATATCAACAGGAGGTAACTTGCACAGACTACTTGGCTGTGCATGCAATTGCACAGTGGGCACAAAGCACAATATACTTCTACCATGGATGTGAAGTGAGTGGGGCAGACAGCAAAACAGCCATCTGCCCAATGGACTGTAATGTAACATGGCCAGCCACTCACAAAGAAGCACAGTAAACTCTGGCTGACACACAGCCACATGTGAAAGCACAATACCACAGTAACACTAGGCAGGGCCTGAGTGCAACAGGTGCCAGGCAGAAGCACAAGGGTCCAACACACATGTGAGGCAGCCAGTGGCACTTAATGACAATGGAGGTATACCAAATACAACTGCACCAGGGCATCCCTGCGTACCATGCCCACAAGATTGGCATCTCAGAGGCCATGCAGCCACCAGGCAGACCTGATGGGTATCTGAACATCTTGTGGAAAGTTGGCCAACCACCCCAGGCCAGGGAGGGCATCATGGGCTGCCACATTGTACAGCAAACCGTAGGCAATGACAATCCAAGGTATCATGTTTTAGTGCTACATGCAAACTTCCAATAGTGCAATAGAAGATCCTGAAATGAAACTTCAGTCGTTCAATCACACACTGAATCAAGGTGTACATAACCCTGTGGGCAGCATTGAAGTTGACCTCAGCAGGGGCCCTGATCTGCTTGTATGGAGTAAACATATATGGCAGCAATAGCTGTCCCAAGTTGCCTGAAACAGGTAGGACAGAGAAACATGACACATGACAAATAGCACTGGAGCGGTGTTCCAAGCATTGCTGCACTCACAATCAACTCAAACAGCAACCAGCCTGCCCAGTTAGTTCAGCGGCAACCTGCAGCAGCTGGAAGACATACATATCCTGGGTGCTGCCAGGATACAGCATGAAATTGTTACCCTGTTTACTGGGGGTCCCAGGAGGGACACCTAAATGCGCTCTCAATTATATAAGTTGGGTAAATTAGTCAAAGAGCACAAACTAGCACTGTGAAAGGCAGGGCAACGCAGCAGAATCTTTTAACCAGCATCTACGGGGTCAGGCCAAGTCAAGGAGCACACAGAATTGAAATTAATAATTTTGATCTTTATTAAAATACAATCAAACAGTGTATGCAGCACACTCACACAGATAACTAAAGAAATAAAGGTTGGAGTGGGATAGAGGGATTTTTAGAGGAGTTGTTGGTTTCAGTAATACTACACCTGTCCTGAAGCCTGGGTAGTCTGTAGCAGAAATTTGGAGGTATGGAGTCTCAGTACGTGGGATTGAGGGGAAGGCTCGCCAAGCAAAATGGCAGCAAGGCTGGATGGAAGTCTGGAGAGATCCAAGGAAGCTCACAAAGTCAGGGGATTTTATAGGGGAAAATGTAGCCACAGGCTAGTCCGTACTTGGGGAAAACAATGAGTTTCGGGCTGGAGACAAAGCCTCTGAAAGGTCAGAATTTAGCATGATTGAGTTAGGTCCGAATTGACAACAGAGTAGACAGTATGCAAACGCAGAGTGCTTGACAGATGAGGATTCTTCTAATCAAAGTGCCTGCTCAGGGCAGGGAGTTCTTTGTAAGTAGCGTGCATACGTAATAGAGTACTTGCCTTTGAGGTCTCCTGAAGCGTCGGGATGGCTATTTCTGGCCTGCCTGTATTGTTTGGAATATTACAGCGATTAGCGACCGGGCCTGTCTGCGAGCTTGTCCGGGGGACCTCACAGACATGTGGGGAGGGATGGTAGAAGAAAGCCAAATTATTGATATCAAAGTGATATCTAATGTCACCCCAAGCGCGGCTTAGGAACTGCAGTAACAAAACCATTGGGGATCCTGCCACAGGCATCAACTGTGAATTGAGACTGTGGAAATCTTTCTGATTCTGATATGCCACTTTATTCCTGGACAGAGTAAACATTGCTATATGCATGAGCCTACAGTCCTTATGATGATGTTCACGATGTCTGCAATGCCATAGAACTTGCCACCTCTTTGCCACCAGTGCAACATCCATTGGAGCAACCATGAATTCCCCCACATGTCTCTACATCACACGAAGGAAGAGTGTAAGACAGTATCTCATAGATGCTTGTATGCTGCCCAGGTTCCTGTTCCCACAGTGCTTGCCTAGACACACACACACACACACACACACACACACACACACCCCATAGCCAGGGCCCAGATAGCAATAAGAATCCACTGGACAGATGAGATGCTTCGATGGCTCAGTATGGCTTTGGAAGACTCTGCCTACCAGTGGTGTATCTAGCATAAACAGTGACTAGGGCAAGCAGGGAAAGTTGCACCCCCTATCTTTATAACCCTACCCCCACCCTCACATACATATCATCGCAATTCTATCTTTTCTTTTCTACTTCTTTGTTAAACATGATTATTATTCTGGAAAAGTCAAAACAAAACTTCATTATTCAAAATATTTTATTTTTTCCATGTACAAACAAATTGCAATAATATTTTTCTTTCGTTCATTGCTGCAAATTTGTCTATGATGTCCTCAAAGTTTGTTTTCATGTGCCATATGTTCCTTCTTCTATACACCATAAATGCTTAGTGTGGCATTTATGCTCATCAACCTCACCTCTGCAACAAGCTATGAGGCTGATCAAGCTGGGAAATGGTTACTGCCCTAGGTTATTCTGTTGGTTTCTTAGCAGATCTGAACCCATCTCATTGAACATTATCTATATAAACACACACACACACACACACACACACACACACACAATCCTGACAAAAGGAAGTCTGAAAGCCACTATGGTGTAGGAGCTTGAACATCAGACTATGACCCTGGAGACAATGGCTGAAATTGCTGTTCAGCCTGAAAACCTGACCTTGGTCAAGTTTAAGAGGTGACTTAATAGCTAAAAGAATCTGGAAGGCTGGCTGGTTTGAAGATTAATAAAGAGAAAACTAAAGTATCAATTGAAAATATGACTACACAGGACAAAAATGAGTTACAAATAAAAACTGGTTTTAAAATTGAAAAGAAAGTTAAATATTTAGGTGTTAATTTAACTGGAAATACAAGCCAGTTACAAGAAAACTATTACATTAAGACTTGGAGAGAAATCAATATGATAAAACAGCAGCAATTAAATCTGTCTTTATTGAGAAGAATTTCCACAGTTAAAATGAATATACTCCCCAGGATAATGTTTATTTTTCAAAGGATTCCAATTTTAACAAAAGAGATGTCATTTAAAACATGGCAGAAGGATATTTCAAAATTTATATGGGGAGAGAAGAAACCCAGAATAAGATTTATGATCTTTCAAGATGCTAAAAAGAGAGGTGGTCTTGGACTACTGAATTTAAAAGTTTACTTCACAGCAACATGTTTTACTTGGATTAAAAATGAATAACCTTAGAACATAATAAGCTTTTGAACTTAGAGGGACATGACTTAAGATTTGGATGGCACATGTATCCTTGGCATGAAAAAATTAAGGTTAATGTGGCTTTTAACAATCATTGTATCTGACATGCCTTATTAAAAGTTTGGACTAAATGTAAACAGAGACCATGTCCTAAAACTCCACTTTGGACAATAACTTCAAGAAGAAGGATATTCTTTACAATGGTTATCACACAGACAATATCATTTAAGATTTTTAGAAGACGAAAAAAGACCTAATTGGATTTGGAAGTTTTGCTATGTGATAGTGAAGAGCATTTGACTGCAAAAAATGTATAAATCTTTATTGAAAATTGAGATGGAAAAAAAGATAGGTAAAAGAATATATGATTAACTGGGCAAAGAATTTTGGATACATAACTATGTACCGATGGGAAAGATTATGGACAAAAGAAATTAAAAATATACTATGTTATGAATTATAAGAAAATGATTATAAAATGATGTTTTGCTGGTACCTTACTCTAGAAGGACTTTTTAAGATGCGTAAAGAAATGAAGAATACTTCTTGGAAGCGCCTGGAACATGTTGGATCTTTGCACCATATGTGGTGGACTTGTGAAAAAGCTAAGCAGTTTTGGAAGATGATACAGGATTCAGTTCAAAAAAATTTGAAAAGCCAGATCATACAATCACCAGAATTGTTTTTATAGGGAATTTGGCAGAAAGATTCCAACTATGATAAGCAAAGACAAAGAATGATTCACTATATGTTACTGGTAGCATGATTGGTCTACACAAAGTATTGGAAGAATACTCAAATCCCAACCGTAAATGTTAATGACAATTGTAGAAATGGATAGACTGACAGATAGACTAAAAGGTTCAAAAGAACATGAGTTTGTTGACAATTGGTACTTACTTATTGAGTATTTGGGAGAAAATGAGGGTGAAATTATGATTTGGGGTTCTGAACTTGCTGTTGCTATTTTGCTTTGTTTTGTTTACATGAGAGAAATTTATAATTCATGCAAATGAGTATAGGTAACTTCCTTTTGCTGCTATATATTATTTTATATGTATATATAATATATGAAGTAGGAT
This sequence comes from Iguana delicatissima, assembly GCA_948472985.1. NCBI lineage: Eukaryota > Metazoa > Chordata > Lepidosauria > Squamata > Iguanidae > Iguana > Iguana delicatissima. The sequence continues at coordinate 63,406 of CAOKZL010001491.1, read as the reverse complement.
GCAAAAAATATTTTGTAATCTTAAATTAAAAACTCTTAGTTAAGTATTGATATAAGTATGTTTATATATCCATATTAGAAGTATTTTATATTATATAGAACCATTTTATTTTATAATATAGAATTAAGATGATGCAATAAATGGTATTTTAGTATTTGGTGTCTATTTTTCTAAACTAGTATATACATATATAGAATACTATGAGTAGCACATAGTTGGGGTGGGAATCACCTTTTAATTATGTGTTTGTATCTGTTCTTTCTTTTTTAATTTTCTTTTTCTTTTTTTATTTAGTTAGTTATTTCATTAGTTTTCTAGTTTTGATAGAATTATAGGTTAGCTTCTTATTGTTGTGTACTTTTCTGTTTTGATTATTGTCAGTTTTTTTATAGATATAGTATGTAGTGTTTGGTGTTATGCTGTTTTTATATATTTAATGAAATAATAATAATAATAAAAAAGCAAGAGGTGACATGATAGTCATGTTTAAATATTGGAAGGGATGCATATGGAGGATGGAGCGAGCCTGTTTTCTGCTGCTCCAGAGACTAGGAAATGGAGCAATGGCTTCAAGCTACAGGAAAACAGATTCCACCTAAACATCAATAAGAACTTACTGATGGTAGGAACAATTCTACAGTGGAATATGCTGCCTGGGAGTGTGATAGAGTCTCCCTCTTTGGAGCTTTTAAAACAGAGACTGGATGGCCACGTGTTGGGAGAGCTTTGATGTATTCCTGCATGGCAGAATGGAGTTGGACTGGATGGCCCTTACGGTCTCTTCCAACAACTTTAGGAAGTGAATAAATGCTACATTGGTCCCAAATGGCCACTGAGGAAATGCACTGCATAGACCCTGGAAGGTAACAGTGTAAATCCATTTAGTGCAAAGACTTTCCCCTGGGGTAAGGCAAAGAGAGGCAGGCAAGTCACTAGACCCATAAATCCAATTTTGTGTCTGTGGGATTCTCTGCTGAGGAGGCTGCCTGGACTGCCACGAACATCAAACAGGGAAGAAAAACAAGTCAGACAATCCACTTCTAGTCTTGCAAACACAGGTGTTTTTTCCCCCCTTGATGTTCTGCACTGCAGGGAGGTGCACCATGTAATGTATTTTAGAGGTGAATCCCCACTCCAGGAGGCTGTACGTTGTGGCTGAACAGCAATGTGCCATTCCTTTCAAAACATCACTGATAATTTCAAAAATGAGTCCCTTTGGAGGGATCAAAGCCTGCCTGGAAAAACATACCCTCTTGCATAATCTAAACAGCCTATACAGTGAGGGATGGGGGTGTGAGGAAGGAGAAATTCTGCATATGCTCAGAGACACTCTTCTCTGAACCTCCTCAGAGTGTCACAGCCTGCCTGGAAAATCAGCACCCTGACTCCCTTCCTCAATCTGAACTGTCTTTGTGCTAAGGAACTGGGAAAGGAAGGAGGGAGACATTTTGCGCATTCACAGAGACACTTCCATCTCACCATGGAATCATGTCTTAAGAACATCAGGTGACCACGAAGCATCAAACAGCCAGCATTTGGGAGAGTCTCCTGGGATACTGAGGGAAGTACATTCTCTGCATGTTCAGAAATGCCCTGGTCTTTCTGACTGTTGCTTTTAAAGAATGCCAGGTAATGACTTGAACTGCTATGTTCACTTGGTTGTGTTCCTGCATGGCAGGGGGTTGGACTGGATGGCCCGTGTGGTCTCTTCCAACTCTACATTTCTATGATTCTATGATTCTATATTCACTAGGCTTTAATGACCCAAACACCTAGGTTTTAAAGGTCTGTTACATCATTTTGAATGTCACAGCTATTTTCCATCTTCTGCGTTATGTATTTGTCTCTCACCACCGACTGAGCATAACGCTTCAGTGATGGAGTGTAGCTACAGAGGTGGGCATTGCACCCACAAATAAGAATTCTGCTCCAGCAAATAACATTTCCCTTCACTCCCCAAATTTCTAGCCTTTCAGAGACTGAGACATTGAAAATCGTTCAAACCTAGAGTTCTGTTTTGCACTTCCTTGGTAACTTTGCCTGCTCCTTTCCCTTTGCATGCCTAAACTGTATCTATAAATGCTCAGCTGAAATGTTTTAAGTTCTTCCAGAACTAGAAATTTGGGATATTTGGGAAGGAAAATTTCATGGGGGGGATGAAAGATTTACCTGGGGACAATACTCTCATTTTGCTCCCCTGTGTAGCTACGCCTCTGCTTCAGCGTGTCAGAAACTAATCCAAAATTTTATGCGACCAAAAAATCTACTGCCAGTCCTCCAGAAGTTTTCCTTCCCCTTCTTCAGCCTAAGCTTTTGGGTCATTTGGCTGTGTGCTAGCCTGAAGACAAGGTGGTTGGTGATAACGATCCCAGTACGAGTGTCAGTAAGAATAGTACAATCTTGACAGCTCTCTTCATACATACTCCCTGCAGAAGGTACCTCTGTCAAGGTAAGATACTGATGTAAATGGAGAGTCCTCACATAGGCTATAGTCCCAGTACAGGGGTTGAAGAGGAGAAGGTCGTTCTCGAGGAAGAGGTGATTGGTTCCAACTGGGTTGAGGAAGATAAAGTCAGTCTCAAGGAATAGGTGATTGGTCCCAACAGAGTAGGGAGTGGTGAAGGAGATGTACAGCTGTACTCTTCTTGGGAGTGTGGTGGAAAGTGAGGTCCAGAATACTCAGCTTCCACCTACACTACTGGTACCAAGGGTGGCGGTGTCAGTACTGAAACAGCAGGAGGAGCAACTGTTGGGGAAACCACCAGGGGGACAGGAGCAGCTGGTATCGAAGATGAAGCCAAAGTGTGAGGGACATTGGGCCACTTCACTTTCTTCTTTTTCTTGTCCTTCAGTATTGTTGGATCCTCAGCAGCAGGATTCCCACCAAGTTACTTAGCTCTAGAATATTCTGACGGGGCTTCTGCTCAGGCATGAAGAACCCATTGTGTGAGGCACAAGGACTAAAAGAAGAATAGATTCTCCTTTCCTTTTCTATGGCTTACAGTATTTATTTATTTTTAAATGTTTCCCTCTGTATTGTATTGTTTTAAATCTGATCTGCCAGCACAAGCTCCGTTCTGCCAGAGACATGGGCCTGTACTTTTGTATACCCTTAGAAATAGTTTCAAGCTCACATCCCTTTCCTTCTCTAGTAAATGATTGAACATAGATACCTAGTAATTCTGCACAACCAAATTTACCATAGCCTAAAGTCAACTGTGGCAGTTCAAATTGGACAAATCAGCCAGTGTAGATACTGGATTCAGTGGGCTAGCCTGAAATGATCTGGAGTGATCTGGCAATTCAGACATAAAAATGTGTTTTTTTAAAAACATTAACATTAAAACATTAAGACATCCAGTGTTTCTCCAACAAGAATATATAAGAACTGGTGTGTGTGTGTGTGTGTGTGTTGGATTTTCTTTGGGCAATAATTTCACCAGCACTCTCACCAGCACTATCAGACAATACTGAAGGACAAGAGAAGACCTTCCTAAAATCAAGGGTTAGGTTTAGTGAGGTCCCATCTAGCCAACCTGAGGCATTTTCCATGCGAAACGGCACCTGGAGCATCGTGTGATTGTGAGGAGTGATCTGCATGACGCACTCACAATCGCGCAACGCTCCAGGGGCCGGCAGGCACCGATAATGCACCTTTTCATTTTTGGCTAGAAGCCGAAAATGGTGTGTGATTGCACATTGCTCCTGGGCCCCATGCACACTTACCTGGTGTGCGGAGCCTCCAGAGCTGCGCTGGTCACACTTCCTGCCCCAGTGCAGCCTGGGAAACTCCCAGGCCGCGCTGTGGAAGGAAGAGGCGGGGCTCTTGAGCGAGCAGGCAGCTCATGCGGAGCTGAAGCAGCAGGGATGCGAGAGCCTCTCGCCAGAGGTTGCTTGCGCAATCCCCGCACCCCAGCGCCAGAAGAAGATAAGGTGCAGAAAGGGCCTGAGTCAAGGGAAAGAAGAAAGAAGAACAAACCAGATACTGAGTCTCACACCAAGACAGGTGCGACGATCAATTAAAAAAAAGAAAAGCACAATTGCAAGTTGTTTGTGAAGACAATGAGCATGGAAAAAAGGAGGTTATATATACATTTTATCTTGAACAACTACAGGGATGCATCAAATCAGCCAGGAGGCAAGCAGCCAAAAGTGTGTGTGTTTGTATGTGTATGTACCTTCAAGTTGCCTGTTGACTTTTGGCCACTCCACGAATTTCATGAGGTTTTCTCAGGCAAGGAACATTCAGAGGTGGTTCTGCCAATCCATTCCTCTGAAATAGAGTCTACACCACTTGATACTCATTGGTGGTCATCCATCCAAGTACCAACCATGGTTGACCATGCTTAGCTTCCAAGATCAGACAGGATCTGGTGCCCTTTGTTGTTGTACTTAATTACAATCAAGTCAACCTCAACGTGTGGCGACCCTATGAAAGAGAGACCTCAAGTCACCCTCTCATCGAAAGCACTAGTCAGGTCTTTCAGACTCAGGGCCATGGCTTCCTTGATTGAGCATATTCATCTGTAATGCAATCTTCCTCTTTTCCTTCTACCTTATGAAGCATTATTGTCTTTTCCACTGAGTCATGTCTTCTCGTCATATGTCCAAAGTACAACAGTCTTAGGCCATTTCCACACTAGGCTGTTATAGTGCTATTATTCCACTTTCAACATCTTACAGAATCCTGGGGTTTGCAGTTTAAGCCTTTGAGGTCCCTCCCTCAACCGCAAACCCTAAGATTCCATAGGATGTTGAAAGTGGAATAATAGCACTGTAACAGTCTATACGGAAATGGCCTTAGATTAGTCATCTTGGTTCTAGGGAGAGTTCAAGCTTGATTTGGAGTAAGAACAATTTGTCCTTTTAACAGCCCACAGTATCCATACAGCCTTTCTTCTCCAGCATCACATTTCAGATGAGTTGATTTTCTGCCAATCAGCTGTCATGACCATACACAGAAAAAGGAAATACAATGGCACAGACAATCCTAACTTCAGTATTCAATCTTGACACTTCAGAATCTTCATTATTTCTTTTATAGCTGCTTTTCCAAGTCCTAACCTTCTTCTGATTTCTAGTCTTCATCTGATTTTCTGATCAGTCTCCATTCTGATTAATGACTAAGCCAAGGTATGGATAATCTTGAACTATTTCAATGTCTTCACTGTCTGTTTTTAAGGCGATGTATCTCATCTGTAGACATAAATTTTGTTTTTTTAATGTTCATTGGTAAACCTGCCTTTGTACTTTCTTCCTCGACTTTCTTTAGTAATAATTCCAAATCTTTGCTATTTCCTGCTAGTAGCATGGTATCATTACATATATTAAATTGTTGATGTTCCTGTTGGAAAATTATAGCATTCGCTCTCCCTTCTTCTTATTCTAGGACAAGTGGAACCTAGCTAGTTTAGGGTTAACTGTTGTTCTGTGATGATGGTATCCAGACCTTGTGACCCAGGATGCATTCTAGGGTCAGTTACTGGTCATACCTGATAAGCAACAACTCTCCCTATAGTAATCTTGCTTCTAGCACTTTCTCTCTTTATGCTAGCCTCTTCACCAAGAAGTTGGTGAGTTTAAAATACTATCTTCTCAATCCTTTTATTAGTTAGTTAGGATCTAGTTTCTCTAATGGATATGTAATTATATAGCTTATTAGTAACTTCTAAATTTGGAACCTGAAACCACCTGTCCTGGTTTGCTTTCAAGTCAGTCTCCTGTTCAGGGAAGACAACACAGAGATTGGGACATGCTTTTTCTGCAACTCTATTAAAAGAAGGCTAATTCCTCTCAGCTTTAGCTTTCATAGAGTTCCCCAAAGACTAACACTCTGGGAGACTCTAACCCCCAACAATTCCTTCCTCCAATTTTCATGATTACTTCCTGTAGGTCTAATCTTGCTTTACATATGTTCAGAGTACAGGTGAGAGAGATAGGGTGCTAAAATGCAACCTTTCCTGATGCCTTTGCCAACTGGAAACCATTTTGTTTCACCTTATTCTGTCTCAATGTTAGCACTTGTTCTGAGCACAGGTTATGTATCAGGACAATCAAATGCTGTGGCACATCCATCTCTTTAAGACTCATCAAATATTTTTCATGATTTGCATAATCAAAGGTTTTACTATAATCTATAAAGCACAAGCTGATTTTGTTCTGAAATTCTTTGGTGTGCTCCATTACCCAACCTATGTTTGCAATATGATCACTAATGCTTCTTCCTTTCCTGTACCCAGCTTGAACGTCTGGCATTTTTTACTCCCTACACAGTAAAATTCTTGCCTGTCTGAGAAATTAGTGCAATGGTCCTATTGTTAATACCTTCCATGGTATCTCCTTTCTTGGGAACTGGCATGTATATTGAGCATTTCCAATCTGTGGGTCATTCTTTTGTTTTCTGTATTTCTTGACAGATTTTAGTTAGAGGTAGAGATTTCTTCTCTGTAGCTGCTCTGTTGATATGCCATCTGTTTCTGGTGATTTATTTTTCCCTAGTGCCCTCATTGCAGCTTACACTTCACTTTCTAAAATTGCAGGTTCATCTTCAAATTGTTCTTTCTTGAAATATCTGTCATACTTTCATCTATTCTACGTAATTGTGCATTTTTTTGTCTCCATCATCTTTTTATTTGTACATGGTTTATATAATATGTTTCCCAGCTGGTCTTACAGCATCTCCATTCTTGCTTTAAATTTCCCTTTGATTTCTTGGATCTTGTAGAAGAGATCTCTTGAGGAACTGTACATTTCTCTGTTTTTTTCTCTCTCTCAGGTATCACTTTCATTTAGAAACTTGCCTCCAACCTTGAAAGAACAAAACACAGATTAAAAGCAGCAGATACTAATTAAGCCTCACTCTTTAGGCAGTTGAAAAAATTGAAGACTATTATACACTCACAAAAGTCTGAGATTTTTTTGTATGACATACATAAGTAGTCAAGAGTCATGGAGTCAGGTCATAAAGGGCCAAAGCCACAAACATTAAGCACTTAAAGATCCAGACATATGCTAGGGAAGTAAGTAACAACAACCCACAGTTCATTTCTTATCACTCGCCACATTATAACACCTTAGCAACACACACACAGAGGAAATGATGCACCTTGTACCCTGAACAACCTGGTAAACATCTGAATTCACAAAAATATGAGAGTTCAAAGTTTATTATTGTTTTCAGATTCCAAATGTTAGAAATAATGTCTTCAGGTTTTTTCTTTGCCTTCTTTTCTAATGTGCATCAGAAGAACACATATTGTAATAATTAGGAAATGTGTGACATCCTGTCATGGACCGAGATTGTTGGTACGTTTGACCCAGAGAAAATTCAGCCACCCTAGACTATAGGATCCCAACAGAGGACACATAGGAAACCAGATCTGGGTTTAACCACTATGCATGTAACATTTATTAAGACATGAAATACAAAAATCACATTTCCGTATGAAGTTTTTTCACACATTCACACATTCACATTTCACATTCATTCTACATACTCACAAGACGGTCCTTCGCCGAACATTGGCCAGATGTCCTCGAAGGTATGGATGCCCTCTGCTGCAACCAAGGGTCATGAAAGTGAGTCGAAAATCTTCCCCTCTTTATAGTCATATTCCCCATTTCTTGAGATGCATAGATCCAGAAATGTGGCTTCCTTAATTGCCATGTGATATTGCCTACAATGCATATCTTCTTTGATTGTCTTCATGTCTCATCCACCTTCACGAATTCACGATATTCAACAGTGATCAATACCTTTATTAAGAAAACAGTTAAGTTCTTATGTGTAAAGGCAGAAGAAAACGAGGAGCCGTGAAAAGCCATGGAGCCTTTGCCTTTGCCTGGTACACCCTCAGACAGGCCAGCGGTGATGTATTTCCGACCCTACCCTACCCTGCATGGCCGAAACCACTGAGGCATTTGATACATTTCCTGACAACATGATATATGACCAATTCTTCTGCAAGCAACCTTTTATTAGTAAGGTACAAGATGATATGAACTATTCTTTTAATTGCTTGATTGCCTTTATACAATGGAAGTACTTGGAACTATAGCAACCAGCAAACATGTCCTTTTCCTCAAGAAATGGGGAATATGACTATAAAGAGGGGAAGATTTTCGACTCACTTTCATGACCCTTGGCTGCAGCAGAGGGCAGTCCATACCTTCGAGGACATCTGGCCAATGTTCGGCGAAGGCCGTCTTGTGAGTATGTAGAATGAATGTGAAATGTGAATGTGTGAATGTGTGAAAGAAAGCTCTTGATACGGAAATGTGATTTTTGTATTTCATGTCTTAATAAATGTTACATGCATAGTGGTTAAACCCATATCTGGTTTCCCTATGTGTCCTCTGTTGGGATCCTATAGTCTAGGGTGGCTGAATTTCTCTCTGGGTCAAACGTCCCAACAATCTCGGTCCATGACATAATTGACGTACAAAGGGATTGATCCAAGAGAGTTTGGTCTTACCTTGGTGAAGGATGACTCAGTAGAGACACTGGGAATTGAATAGGAATTGAAAACCAAATTTGGTCTCTCTGTGCCTTTTTGCTTGTCATTTGTTCTGAGATCTTTAACTAACACTCTCCAATGAAGGACATAGTTGGGAAGAGTGTGTAGATTTCAGAATATTTTGACAGGGTTAAGGTCGGAGAGTGGGAAGCAGAGGGACGCCTCTGAATAACTGGTTATAAAGGGTCAGAAGGAAATATGGCTCTTTTTGCAAAAAGAAAGAACAGAAAGGGAAACGAGGAGGAAAATGGACTGGTTTACGGAAACCCTTTCTGTCTGTGGAGGGAAATGTACTAAAAGCTCCTCTTAAAAATAAAAAAAAGCCCTGAAGTTCAGGTTAACTCTTGAGGAAGTAGGGAAAGAGAGTAGCAAGGAAGATTCCTGTTTTCAATGAATTGGCAAACTCATTAAGCCAGGAGGCTTGGCAAAATTAGAATCCTGTTAATGTGTAAATGAGAAAATAAACTTTTAGATGTTGAAGAATTTCAAAGAGGGCTTCAGTGGAGATCAAGGTGACTCCCCCCATGAATCCCTAGCAGTTGTGAACTTGGTGTGAACTTTGTGCTTCAATTTATGTTGAAAACCTCCAAGAAAGGGTTAAGCAGAGATGTACTGGTTTGAGGTAACAAAGAAACACTGCTTTAATGCTTTAATGTATGTAATGTAATGTCTATAGGAATATATGTATGTAGGGAAATTCCAAGGTTTGTGTGTAAGCAAAGCGACATTTCGCCTGGTATCTCTTTGCTGTTTTTCCTTTCTCCTGTGCTCAAAGCCACTCCAGCTCCTAGATTTAACTCTATGGTTGCTGAAACAGACCTTAGAAGTTGATGAGAAATAATGAGAAAACAATGCTAAAATTAGACTCCTCTCTCTGAGGTATGGATAAATGACTGATGAACACTGCAAAACCTTTTGGTAAATAAAATTGGTTGTTTAGTTTTTCTTTCCTTCTAAGACACCGGAGCAACTCTGGTTCTTGTCTTTTATCCCCACGGCCCCTCCCCTTCCTAAAAAGGGGAAAGATTTTAGATTGTGTGTGGGGAAAGACTGGGCAGAAAAGTTACCATTGGTCCTAATGGCTATGAGAAGTAGTCCTATAGGAAATCATAGTTATACACTATATGAAGTTTTATTTGGAAATGAAATGAATTTGGGATTGCCACATATACCGGAGGAAAATGAGGTTCATTTGGAATGGTTACAATCTTTAAAAGATAGGGAAGACATGAGATGGTTCATACAACAAGACATGAGAAATAGCATGGAAATTCCTACTCAAACAGAAAAGGATATGATACCGATTGGAACTCAAGTATTGTATCTCTGCTTGGGTCTGAAAGAGCATGCTTTGAGGCCTAAATGGAAAGGACCATATGTTATAATGGATCACATATGGCCCACCAGTTATTTGATTGAGAAGGAAGGAAAATCAAAATGGGCTCACCGTAACCAAATTAAACTGTATAAAGTTGATGAATAACAAATTTGTCTTGCAATATATTTATTTTTCTTCAGGATAAAGGGATGGAAAAACCACCACAAGGAAAGTCGGATTTGGTTCCTCCAGGATCTAACTGATATGATTACATTTTACAGGCTGCTGTGTTAGCTAGATTATATCCTGTTTATATATATATAATTGAAGGGAAGAATTTGAGGTGGTATATTAATTGGGACCCACAGAATTCAGATTCATTCAAGTTGCGTTGGGGTTTAGGATCCCCCGAAAATAGAGGGAAGCTACAGATTAGATGGAGACATTCAAGAAAATGGTGGATGGAGTTTGTTATTTTCAGTTTGTTTGTCAGGGAAATTGAGCTAAACAAAGGAACAGCTGCACCTCTCAGTTGGGAAAAAGGAATAGAACAAAGAAATTATTCTTTTCCACAGTGGGAGAAAAAGAAATATGCAATAACAGGTTTTTACAGTATGACTAAGTGTACAAATAGTACCATTACAGAAAAAAACATGTTATGGTATTATGGGGGACACCGGATAGGACATGTCAGATTGTCAGTTTTGTGGAATAAACCTTTTGAAATATATAAAGGAACCTTTTGGATAAGTAGGACTGGGGAAATTAGAAACTTAATATATGTAACTAAGTGTCTTGGTCATTTTGAAGATACCCAGCCAGAACAGTGGAAGCAGTGCTTAAAGTGAATAATCAAAGCTGTACCCACGAATGTGATGTTGAATTTAATTTTTCTAAAGTACAAGTAGTAATAGTACAAGGCTTTTTGAAGAACACAACCAACGGAAACTGTCAAAATCCAGAGACAAATAGAACTAGGCCTTTGGGATATGTAACCTTTCAATTGCCAAATGTTACCAGTGAAACTGTAAAAGAAAACATAACCACTGTAATGAAACAATGGCATGCACCCACTCCTGTTTAAAATTTGGACCAAATTTACACCAATGGAATATTAGGTTAAATGTTACTATGTTTAATGTAACAAAATTGAGACCAGAGTGCAGTAAATATGTGAATCCCTATTTGGAATTTGCAGGGAAAAAGAAAAATTGTGGAAACAAAATAAAAGAGATTTGTTAGATACCATATTGGGTAATAAGAACAGGAGTTGGTGTAGCAAATTCTTGTGATATTGAGAAACAAGCAAATAAACTGTCCGCTTTAGGAGGATTACAGTGGAAAGTCATACACATGGCTGGGGATGATTTAGTATCAACTTTTAGACTGCATGACATAGCTGCTAGTTTACAATTAGGGACTTTTTGAACATTTAAATAAAACACTATATGCCCTTAAGGGGACCAGCAGTCAAACTCTGGAAGCTGTCTCCGATGTTTTGTCATGTTTAATAAAACAGACCACTTTGTCAGGTTCGAGGGATCAAATGGGAATCATGACAATATGTTCGTGAAAATAGGAAAACTAGAACCATGGATTCATACAAATTTTAAGTCATGGTATGAAATTTTGGACTACAAAATAGAAGAATCAATGTGGCAAATAAAATTGATGACATTAGAAAAAGCGCAAAAGACTAGAAAAATTGGATTTGTGAGATTCAATCCTTACCATTTAATATGGGAGAAAATTATTGGAAACCCTATTTGCAGTCAAGTCATGCAATCTGTATGAATTCAAATATAATAAGAATAATAAGGTAGATTGGGAAAAATTCGACAAATTGTTAAAATATAAGGAACAAATTAGAAAGCATTTACAAGCACATGCATGGAACTCCAAAAAAGAGTTTGTAAGGATACAATATGAGAACAGAGAGTTTCAAAGGATTGCAGATGAAGAAAGTAAATTGACTGAACATCATTGGTATGATATATTTAAAGGGTATTCTCCAAAAGCAACTGCATTTTTACATGTAATGATCCACCCTATTGTATGGTTAATCTTGATCATGATATGTATAATGATATGGCTGTTATACTTAATTAGGCGAGTGAAAAGATTTCAAAAGGACTTTGAGAAATTAAAAGATGAAGTATCAAAACTTTGAGAAGTGAATGATAAAGTAGCCTATGGTTGATTGATCTTTGTTGATTGGAATGGATAGTGATTTGTCTATTAATTTGCTGCCTTAGAGTTGTAGTAGTCTCTAAATAATCCATATAATATTATTTTAACCATATTTAATCTCTATATAATCATTCGATTATTCTTTCCTACCTTACACATTTTATTTTTTGATACTCAATTATGAATTAATTAAGTATAGAGGGGGTGTGTTTCTTTCCAACCCCGCCCCCCACACTAAGGTCCTCTGGGAGGAATTTACTGCAGCCAGTCAGAACTAGGTTGGCTGCAGTTACCCCCGAGGACCTCTCTTCTATCGCTCCCAAGTTATGGAATGGCCTGCCGGAGGAGACCTGGCTTTACCAGTCTTGACTGCTTTAAAAAAGCAGTCAAGACTGCTCTCTTCCGACAGGTCTTCCCAGATTAGTACTTCCACCGCCTCCCACCAACTGTTTGCTGTTCTTTTAATAGTCAGTTGATTTTGTTAACTGTTAATTGTTTAGTGTTTTTTCAGATCCTGCTAAGGCACGGTCTGCTAACTGGTGTATTCGGAAGTTGAAGCAGGGTCAGCTCTCTGTTGCAGACTATGCCAGCAAATTCTGGATGCTGGCTCGGGATCTGGTATGGGAAAGAGACGGCCCAGGTAGACCAGTTCCTTGAGGGTTTGGCTGACCCTATTCTGGATCAGTTGGTACTTGCTGATACTCCCGACACCTTGCAGGGCCTGATCCAGCTGTGCCTGAGAACTGAGGGGCATATCCTGCAGTGCAGAGCCAGGCATTCTGCGGTTTCTCCTGCCAGTCTGCCTCCTCCGCCATCACCAGCACCTCTGAGGGAGGCAGGGGGGCTGCCTCTTTTTTCCCCCTCTGGAACCCAGACAGGAGACTGTGGCAGGGAAGGGCTGATGCAACTTGGTGGCGTCCGTCCTCATCTTTCCTCCGCAAAAAGTCCAGGAGGCGCCAGCTGAGCTTATGCTTGTATTGTGGCCAGTCTGGACATTTGACGCCTTGTGTCCTGCTAAACAAGGCCGGCTTATGTTGGTGGGAAACTGATTGTGCCTCTTTGGGGGGCCTCAAGACCAGGGTGCTTTACGTTTGGCACCGGCCCGTCCTGCCCATTTCCCCATATTCAAGCACTTGGTAATTGAGGTCTTGCCCCGCCTCCGTGGCCGGCTGGCCTTGCAGACTTGGGCCATGGTAAATCAGGGGCCACTATGAACTTATGTATTGGGCCTTTGTGGAGGCCACGGACATTCCCATGTCTCCTGTGGACCCGCCTTTGCTGGTGGAGACCATTGATGGCTGCCATCTAAGCTTGGGCCCGGTGACGTGCTCCACCGCAGAACTCCAGATGCTGCTAAGGTCCCATTGCAAGGACGTGGCATTCTTCATGGCCTCAGTGCCCCTTTTTCCAGTGGTCTTGGGACTGGAGTGGTTGCAGGCGCACGGCCCCCACATTGGATGGTCTCTTCTCCCCATTGTGCCTCCCATCTTCAGTCAGCTCCAGCCTCCTTTGTGGTGGTTTCCTCAGCCTTGCCGCCTCCGGACCTTCTGCCCAAGTATCGGGACTTTGCGGATGTCTTTGATGAGAAGGATGCAGACCAGCTGCCTCCGCACTGGCCCTACGATTACCCGATTGACTTGGTCCCGGGGTCCAAGGTTCCGGTGGGCTGCATCTACCCTCTCTCTGAGCCTGAGCTGGCTGCCTTGAGGTGAACCTGCGGAAGGGGTTCATCCAGCCGTCCGTCTCTCCTGCAGGAGCGCCCCTCTTCTTTGTGAAGAAATGGACGGGGGATCTTCGTCTTTGCCACGATTATAGGTGCCTAAATATCATCACAAACAAGAACTGCTACCCACTTCATCTCATTTCCAAACTCTTGGAGAGGTTGCGGGGGTGCGGGTCTTTACCAAGTTGGATCTCTGAGGCGCCTATAATTTGGTGCACATTCATCAGCAGAATGAGTGGAAGACAGCTTTCCGCATGTGGTATGGCCAATTTGAGTGTACCATCATGCCCTTTGTCCTCACCAACACCCCAGCGGTGTTCCAGCACTTCGTGAATGACATCTTCTGGGATCTGCTGGACCGCATTGTCATCATTTATTTGGATGGCATCCTGATTTTTTCCTCTTCCCTGCAGGAGCATGAGGGCCATGTTCGTACAGTCCTGCATAGGCTCCGGGACCATCGTGTCTACGCCAAGCTGTCTAAGGCCCTTTCCACATGCGGAGGGAGAAACAGGGCAAAGCACGCAGAAACGGAGCTTACCTGAAGCCGGGTAAGTCCGTCACCACGAGGAGCAGCGTGTGTTCTCCGCTCCACACTCCTGCAGCATCCGGCAGTGTTCGGCGCCGTCCAAAATGGCGGCTTATGACTGGTGGAGGCTCTCCACCAATCGGAGAAGCTCGCCAGCCAGAAGCCCACCCCTAGCAGATCTGCAGGCACACACTTGCGCACACCTGCAAATCTACACTGGGGTGCCGCAATGGGGCTGCATGCTTGTGTTTAATAAAAATCACTTGGAAAGTGGTTTTTAAAAAACATGCGGCGCCACCACTTTTGGATGCTTCAGGGCGGTTTGAGGTATAGAACCTCAAAATTAAAACTGACCCTGTGCACTCCAAGGTGTGGACGACCTCCGGTTAAAGTCACCCTACACCATTTTATTAACCCCGTGTGAAAAGGGCCTAAGTGTGCTTTCGAGCAGTCAGAGGTCAATTTCTTGGGGCACCGTATCTCGGTTGGGGGTCCTGCCATGGACTCGGGCAAGGTGGACACGATCCGCACCTAGCAGCCCCCAGGCATGGTCAAGGATGTGCAGCACTTCCTTGGCTTTGCCAATTATTATCAGCCGTTCATCCCCCATTTTGCGGATCTGGTGGTACCCCTGACCTCTCTTCTCCAGAAGGTTGTCTGTTTCCGTTGGGGTGCCAGGGTTCAGGTGGCCTTTGAGGCCTTGAGGGTGGCCTTTGTCTTGGGGCCAATCCTGCGTCATCTGGATCCCTTGCGGCCCTTTATTGTGGAGGTGGATGCTTCCGATGTGGCTCTGGGGGCTGTGTTGCTCCAGCGGGTGGATGACTCTGTCTTCCTGCTTCCTTATGCTTACTACTCCCAGCAGCTGGACGAGTCAGAGTGGAACTATACGATTTGGGAGAAGGAGCTGCTGGCCATCAAGGTGGCTTTCGAGACCTGGCGACACCTGTTTGAGGGAGCTCGTTTTCCTGTCGAGGTCTGGAGGGACCATCGGAACCTGGAGCACCTGTGGATGGCACGGAAGCTCAACCAGTGGCTAATGCACTGGTCGCAGTACTTCGCCTGTTTTGACTTCAAGCTGACTTATATTCCCAGCAGTCAAAACAGGCAGGCTGATGCCTTGTCCCGGAAACCGTAATACGTCAGTTCGGGGAAGGACATCCCTTTTAGCCATGTTGTGCCCATGGAGTGTTTTGCGGCTGCCAATGTGGTTCCTGACTTCCTACCTGAGCTGAGGGAACAGCAGCTTTGGGATCCCTATGCCCAGGCCCGTCTCCAGGATCTCGAGGCTCCTGTGGGAGCGCCCTCTCCTTTTTGGTCCAACGAGCAGGGGCTCTGTGTTTTCGAGGCCACTATTATGTTCCTGCTGGACCTTTCCAGGTCCAGATTCTGGCCCAGTGCCATGACAGCCCTCCAGCGGGCCACTTCAGGAGTTTTAAGATGGTACGCCTGGTGTCCAGGGACTTCTGGTGGCTGCGGTTGCAGACAGAAGTGCAATGCTATATGGACTCTTGCCCTATTTGCCAGAGGTCCAAGGACATTCCAGCCAAGCCGGCGGGCCTGCTGTGCTGCTTCCAATGCCGTCCCTTTCTTGGCACTCAGTCTTGCTGGACTGTGTGATGCACCTGCCACTGTTGCAGGGGGCTACGGCCATCTTGGTGCTGGTGAACATGTTCACCAAGATGGCCCATTTTGTTCCCTGTGCTGCTCTGCCCTCAGCCGGGGAGACGGCGAGGGTTTTTTGGACACGGTCTTCCGGCTTCATGGCTTGCCTGAGCACTTGGTATCAGATCATGGCCCGCCGTTCACGGCACGGTTTTGGCAGGCCTTGTTTTGGAGCCTGAAAGTGGAACTGCACCTGTCCTCCTCCCACCATCCTCAGTCAGATGGCCAGACGGAGTGGGTGAATGCCATCCTGGAGCAGTACCTCCGCTGCTATGTGAACTTCCAGCAGGACGATTGGGCAGCCCTCCTGCCTTTGGCCAAGTTCTCCTGTAATAAAGCGCATCATGTGTCCACCCAGATGTCACCCTTTTTCGCGAACTACGGCTTCCATCTGCACTTTCTTCCAGTGGCTCCTCCGTCTTCTCCTGTTCCAGCAGTGGACAGATTCCTGCAGGAGCTTCAGGCTGTCCACCAAATGCTCCGGGACCAGTTGCAGGCAGAGAAGGACCAGTATAAGCACTTTGCTGACCGGTATTGGTGGCCTTGCCCTACGTTGTCTGTAGGGGATCTTGTCTGGATCTCGACCCGCCATCTGCCGACCCAGCACCCGGTGCAGAAGCTGGACCACCGCTTCGTGGGGCCTTTTCCAGTGGAGGCGGTGATCAATCCGGTGGCCTACCGGGTTCAGTTGCCCACCTCTCTCAAGGTCCACCTGGTCTTCCACGTGTCCTTGATGTCCTGGAACGCTCCTGGCAGCCCCTACTGGTCTGCGGCTCTGCCTCCTCCACCTGTCCTTGTGGATGGGGAGCCGGAATATGAGATGGTGCACATTGTGGACTCCTGATGGTGGCAACGTCAGTTATAGGACCAGGTGGACTGGAAAGGCTATGGGACCGAGGAGCGGTTGTGGGAGGCTGCCTCTGATGTCCATGCCCTGCAGCTCATCCACAGTTTCCATCGCCGCTATCCCCACAAGCCGGGCAGGACAGAGAGGGTCCTGGGGGGGATAGTGTGATAACTGAAGCCTCTGTCAGAGCCGCTGATGATGAGCAGCAGCTGTTGGTCCCTGTGGCTCTGGGTGGAGATGAGTCCTGCAGCTCAAGAGCCCCCCCTGCTGCCATGGACCAAGCAGGCGTGGACGTCCCTCTGCCTGCTGCTTTGGAGCAACAGGGATCCAATTCTGAAGAGGCTCTGGAGCCTGGTTCAATAACCCCCCAATCAAGGCGGAGACTCAAGAGGGCTGTGCAAAGTGAGGTTTTCTTGGCTAAGTTTAAGAAGCGGTGACTGGACACACCTGTGCCTGGGGCTATTAATTTTTCCTGCCTGGAAGCTTCCCTTTGCTTGTGGCAAACTTCTTACAAGCCCATCTCTTGCCTGTACCTTGCTCCCAGCACCTGGTTCCTGTTACCTTGAATTGATCTCTGGACTTTTGGGGTTTTGGGAAACCTGTGACAACGGCTTTCTTGGTGCTCGGGTAAATAACTTCCTTGAGTAAGTGCTTGCTTGTCTCCTCCTGGCTGGACTTTGCTGGCTCTCCCACTCTCTTCTCTGGGCTGGCTCACCGCCTGGGTCTCTGACCTTGACACTGAGGCATAGTAATTTACTAGTAATTTTGAACTGTTCTGTACTTACCTAGCAGTGCTATCAGAGTGATCACCCACCCAAAATTTCCCAAGCCATCCAACCCAAAAAGGGCAATATGTAGACGGTGACCCGGGGGGGCCATCTGTGGAAATTGAACCAGCATAAGGAAGTGTAATAAGAGATCAAATTCTGCCTATTCATAGGTGATTGGGGAAATGGAGACCCACCATAATCCCATAATTGGTAACATCAATTTAAGAACTAAAATCTTTAAGCATAGCTGAGCAACAGCCTAAAGAGGCACTGAGATAGATCAAAGTATAGTTGTCATTTATATCTAACTATGTATCAATATCACGATCACACTGACCACATCCAGTTCTGTTCATTTCACTGTGGTTTGTACAACTGCAGTGTTTTACAGCTGAGCTGCTATTATTACTATTATTATTACAAATCTTTATTGAATCAGTCTACAGACTATATCAGACAATTAAAAAGAGGGAAAAAAACCCAAAGCATGGAAAAGAGAAAAAAAACAGCATCATCAGTAAGGAAACAGATCGACAAGTAGTAAGTAGTAAAAATGTAAAACAATATATAAAGATAAAAAAAAATTATTCAGATTAAAAAAGTTTAAAAAGCCCAACCCGTCTGAATCACTAGAACCCCCGCTCAAAAATTTTAAAAAAAAAGAGATTATCCATGAACCGGCAAGGTGGATTTTTTATCTACTACTTGTTCCTCAATTTAGCTGTATAATACGCAAAGGGGGCCCTTTTTTAAGTCACAAAAAGGTTTAAACCCCCTTTCCCCAAAAGGAAAGTCAGCTTGGACTCGTCATCCCACTTCTTCCAACTAACTTGAAATGGATTGAGGTAGTGGACTCTAATATTAACATATAGCTGACAGTGCAATAAGTGGGGGAAAAATTTCAATGGCAGATGCCCCAAATATGCAGATTCTATCTTGAACAGGAATACCCTGATAACGATCTTGCAACATCCTCGTTTCTATTTGCTCAAATTGGAGATGTATAAAGGCTGTGTGCAAGCCCCTTTTTTCATTGCAAAGGAGAAATATTTTTCTTCCTGAAAAAGAAATTTGCTAACCATTTCATGAATCTTACAGAAGACAGCGCAGCTAGATCTAATTGCATTCTAATGTTCATCACTCTTTGTTTAAACATGTTTCTGGTATTGGACTTGCACAAACTAATAGCCTCAATGCTCAAACCCTGCTTTGAAAGCTTTTTTGAAAAATTGGAAAGCCAGGAGTTACTTATAGGCTTAAGTGCTTGTTCATTTAAACAGATCTTGGGCAATCTGTCATCATTAATTTGGGATAGCTTAATCCAGAAATTAAATAATCTAAGGAGACATAGATCTGAAATGGCTGCCATACCCAATTCAGCTCTGACTGCCTGGGCCGGAGAAGTTCTGAGCACTTCCAGTATCAGTAAAAAAATTTTTTCTGGATTCCCCAATATTCTTGATTGAAGCAAATCCCCAAATTTCTGCCCCAAAAGATTAACACTGGCAACATTTTAACTTGTACACTTTTATAATTGGGAGAAGTGAACCATGGTATTTATAATTAAATAATTTATTCAATGTATGGACACCGGTTTAGGCTTTTAATGCATTCTCTTTATTTGCGGAGACCAGGAACCTGAGGCTAAGAAGACAATACCTAAATAATTATAGGCTCTTACCTTTCTATTTCTTTAGAATCAATAAACCATTTATGACGGGGTCCTTTTTTGCCAAAAATTACAATTTTAACTTTACTGTTATTAATTACCCAATCATTTTGCTGACAGTAAACACTAAATGTTCTTAACTGTCTGCGCAGGCCTACCAGAGTGTAGAATCATGTCATCTGCGTACAGGAGCACATTAACTGGTCTGTCCAGGACCTAGGGCATATGAAAATCAGAGTTGTACATAGTGGAAACTGCATCATTGATATAAAAATTTAAAAGGAATGGGGCCAAGATGCAGCCTTGACACACTCCTTTGAATGTGGAAGTTTTGTTTGTTAAGGCTTGGTTTACACCTGATCTAATTTTAAACTTGTATCCCGGGGGAGAGCCATTATTGGATGAAGAAGTCTCCTATCAATGTTTGTCTTCATAATTTTTTTCAAAAGGAGCATCCTGTTAATTGAGTCAAAGGCTGCACTTGGATCCATAAATGCAGTATAAAGTAGTCCACTGCTAACCGTGTATTTTGAAATCAGATGCAGGAGGGTGAAACAATTATCAATGGTGCTCCTTCCCTGTCTAAAACCTGCCTGTTCTTCAGCTAGGATGGGATTTTGACCCCAGCCCTCTAGTTTCTGCAAAATGGACTTAGCATAGATTTTGGCTGCAGTATCTATTAAACTAAATCGGCCTATAATTTTTAGGGCCCCTTTTCTTTCCCCTTTTTTATAAAGAGGAATAACTTTCCCAAGCTTCCATTCATTGGACATACATCCCATGTCATTTATATGAGTGAATAAGCCACCCAAAAAGGGCAGCCCACTAATCTATATCGCCCTTAAACAATTCAGGTGGCATGAAATCCTCTCCTGGGGCTTTACTGTTTTTCAAAGACTGAATGAGGATTTTAATTTCCTGCATGGAAACCAGGGCCATTTTGGGAAGTCATTTATTTTCCCCAAAAGTCTCTTCATCCATCAAGGAGCTAACCGTTTTTAAAGGGGCTTTATATAGGTCGAAGTAAAGGGGTTTCCCCAGGTTGAAGCAGAAAAAAGGGGTTTCCAAGATCGTAACAATAGTCACCCAATTTTCTGGTTACTAACTGTCGGAACTAGCTGAATTTTTATTAATGGCCGCTGCTTCCAAATGTGCCCAATATTTTGGCAACATAGTTGATTGTTTTTACTGTAACTAGTTTTTTATATTTTCTCCTAGTAATAAGCATAAAAAAATTGCACTGCTGTTAGGGGATTTTGAACCTTTCTTATTTGTTTCCTCAAGTGTTTTAGTTTTTATACATTCAGCATCAAACCAAGGATGCTTTTTATTCCTGCAGCTTTTTATTGTTAATTGGGATAATAATAGAGGTTTGATCTGAGTGTAAATGGCATGATATGTGGCCAAGACATGAGTAATATTTTCCTCTGGATAGCAAATCTTTCTCCCAAGAACACCACCCACTTAACTTTAAAAAAGAGCTAAGTTTCTTCACGTCCACTTGCTGCCATCTTATCGTTTTTCTTGCACTATGTCAAGGCCCTGAGTCACCTGCCTGTCTACTTGTGTTGATTTTCTTAAATCAGATTTGAGCATTATCCAAGTGGATATCAGTTGGTGATCCCTGTTTCCTTGGATGTTTACAGAAATACCTGAGAAAAGATGTTTTTATGTTTTGAGACGCATATATAATCAATAGCGCTACCAGTCTTGTGGGTAAAAAAAAATGGATAAGGTGCTCTGTAATCACTAGGGCCGAGGATCTGAAGATCAAATGAAAGCAAAAGCCCTAGAAATTTTTGCCCAGCTTGATTTGATTTTTTATCACTAGAAAACCAACAAAACACATCTTGCAATTCCTCCTGGGGGCCCCCCCCAAATCCACAAATTTTTGGGGTGATGTACCTATTCGGGCATTAAATTTCCCCCGTCAAAATTATTAAAGCAGTTGGAAATCCCTTACTTAATTCATCCAGCATTTGGGCTCCGGGAAAGCCCACACTTCCTTAGAATAATAAGGGGAATTTAGTGGAGGGATATAGATGTTGACTAGGATGATGACTGTACAAGGAGAATTCAGCTTGACTATTAAGCAGTTTTGTGGTAAGATAGAGAAAGAAACCAACTCCCCCTCCCAGCCTAACTCTTCTTTGACTGCAATTAATAGTCCTCCAGAGGCTCTCCCTTTTATTTTTAATTTTCTGTGTATGTTCATACCAGGTTTTGTCCCCCGGGCAGTACATTCCTGTCCCCAGCTTGGAGCCAGGTCTCCTGGAGAGCAATCAAATTAAAATTGGATAAAAATCCAAAAAAATCCTCCCCAAAAAAGGGGAAACCTTCCCCCCCCTGCTGTATTCCAGGAGACCATATTAACTAGGGTGATGGAGCAATGACACCATTATTCAGGATTAAGCCTAAAGTCTCACTATGTGCTAGTAACAAGGGAGTGGATAGACTAACAAAGGGGCTCGAGACTGAACCTGATAATCCGCATTTGGTCAGTCAGTTTTAACTGATCTGGCTAACTGAATAAAGGGGGTGTACCTCTTCACAATCAAGGTGAATAAGCACATCTTTCAAAGGACTCAGTTTACTGACGTTGGGCCTTATTGGGTGAGTAACAACTGAGTCAGAGGGTTTTGCCCCACATGAACCTGGTACTCTTCCCAACTCATCATCATCCACGTACCTCATTTTAACCCAATTATTGTTGTTCTGTTGACTGTTGGCAATAAGTTTAGGTAGAACAGAAACTGCTCCCTCTACTTGATTCATGGGCAGTGAAGGTGCCCCGTGATTTATCTCTACTGAGACAACCTGAGTTCTCCCCTTTTTTCCTATATCCAACCAAAACCTCCCAGCTTGACTACTATCTGACAGATCTCCTGGACATCGCTTTTTATATTTGGGATTTTGCCGCAAACAAGTAACTTGGCTCTCTTTAGGGACAACTGACATATGTGAGAAGAAAGATGGTTTAAAGCTCTAAACAATTTCTCAACAGATCTAGTCTGTCCAAAATGTCTTTTTAAACAGGGGATGGCCAACACCAAAATGAATTTATGAGAGCTTTCTCCTCTAGATTACATGGCTCCACCCTTTCATAAAGAGTCTGGGCAAATAACCAGGTTAGCCTGGCAAAATGCATTAGCACGGGAGTCCAAACCCCTAGAAACTAAGTGGCTATCATTATGAAGATCCACCTGAGGCTCATTCAAATCAATAAAATTAACAGTATTATGAGCAAAAAATGGCATCCTTACCCAACCTCATATTATAAGAACGATAGATTAGGGGTGATGGGGGGGGTTGGTTTTAAAAAAATCTTAAATATTAATACCCAAGTTTAGAAAAGCATCCCTTTGCCTTATATATTGCATTGGCAATAGCACTATTTTAAATGGAATTCCCAAAACGAGCTTTAAAAACATCATAGTAAAAAAAATTTCATAAAACTACATCCTTAAATTTCAAAACATCTGGTAAAACTTCGTTATTAACATCTAAAAAATGAAAAATACAATTCTTTTAATGTAAGAAAACCAAATGGCTTAGGGTAATTTTTTTTTAAAAAAAACTTTTGAGGAATCAAGACCAAATTCCAGCCAGAGTCCATGACTTTATGTCTTGTTTGCATCCTTCTGGGGGAAATTTTGTATATGAATCCGATTTCACCACCGGAAATTGAGCATTGTCTGTATTAACCTCCAGTTAAAGCAAAGGACTTCCTTTCCCCCAGGTCCAACAACTCTTCTGCCATGGAGACCTTATCTGCTAGGAGATCCATAGAAGTCCCTGAATGGCTGCCTGCATCAACTGACTGCAACGAATTAACAGTATTGTTATGCACGCTCTCCTTTGCCTTCTTTTAATTTTTTTCCTGATTTTTCAAACAGCTTTTGTGATCTGATTTTTTCAGAGAGTAAGTGTTGTCCAATAGTTTAAAAAAAATGCACCCAATCTCTTTTCCTGTAGCATCGTGATTGATTAACCCCTTTTTACTTAATTTTTTGATATTTTTACTTTCCTTGCTTTTTACAAACTCTCTTTAACTCAGCCTTACTGTGTTTTATGGAATGGGTTCTTTGGGGAAATTTTTTTCTTGACCCTTTCGCAAACATGACTCCTCCTCTAAGGCCATTTGGCGTTAGTCTTCTCTCAAACATTGGATAATTTTCGGCTAAAGCTGTCATCAATTTATAGCTTTCTGAAAGGGAAAATTTTTTAAAAATACAAGTTCCTTATACATCATGGGGGAAGCCCCTCTTGTAAAAGAATAAAATACAAATCCTCTGTTTGAATGCATGTAGTTCAATTTTGCATTTGGACCGTTAGGCACATTGTAGCATGCAAGATCAATAAGCTGTTTTTAGTAACTTTATAGGCAGAAACCCGAACAGTTTTAATGTTGGAAGAGGACGAAGCTTCAACAGGAAAATTGACCCTTTTTTTGTAACTTACTTTGATTTATTTTTTTAATCATTTTATTCAAATTCAAGGTTAAAGCAAACTATTGTAAATGTAAGATTGCATGAATTATTTCTGATCTTCCACGCTGATTTAGATTTCATTTTCAGTATCTTTTACATGTTTATATTTTGTACCACAATTTACTGCTAATATTACATGTTGGCTTACATTTCTATTTCCGCATTCCCGCTTTAAAGATATATATCCAGTAGCTCCCTATTAATCTTCTAAATTTTTAATTACTCATTTCCATCTGACAGTACCCAGCAATTATCCATTAGAATTTGCCATTCTTTTTGAATCTCATGGTCTGATTTCCCTTTTAATCTCTAGACACCATATCAGCATTTCTATTTTCAATAAGTGTTCCCACCATTGTTCTATTGTGGGTATTTGCTGATTTTTCCCCAACTTTGCATACTAAATACAAGCCGTTGTTATCATATACAATATTATTTCCAGTACTTCTTTATACCAGTACCTTCTAATACATCAGTCATATTTAATAAGTACAATTCCGGTATCTTTACAAACTGAACTTTTTTAAAGCAGTAATTTTGTTATGTATTTCAGTCCAATATTTTTTCGCCTTAGGACATGACCACCACATATGATATATCGTACCAACCTCTTTCTGACATTTCCAACAAAAATCCAGTATCTGTATTATAAATATTTTTTTTAAATTTTTATCTTACTTTGATTTAAAGAGCAGTCCATAATTGTTTCTATGTGGGACAGGTGGGAGGCAGAACCTTGCAGAAGGTTTTATGTCCTCTCAAATGGCCAGTGTGCTTTTTCTGATGATTGATAGGGGTCAGGTGATTGTGCTTTCTCCACAAAGATGCAACTTTGCTCTGCAGAGCACAATTCAGATGCAAGGTTGGAAAGAACTAGCTTTGCAGTAGGGCTCTGTGGCGCTTGGGGAGAGTCCTTTAAAACCAGAGTCCAGTCCAATGCTGAATTTGCAGGGGTACTGCTTTAGCTTCCACCACTTTTTAGCTTCCTTGGGAGCAAAAAAAATGTGTGATTTTCATCATCTTTTTTAGGGTTCAAGGGGATTTTCATCTAGTCTTTTTTAGGATTCAACGGGGAATTCAAAAGCTGGCAAAATGCCTAAGGTTTTGTAGGCCTTTCTAGTAAGCATGGCTTATTCTCTCAAAAGCTTTTTAAGTATCCAAAATTCACCCCCGCAGCTTTAAGATCTAGCTAACAATCATTAAGTTTTGCAGACTCTTCCAGTCCCAAAAGCCTCCTTTCACCAGAATCCGCTCCAGCAAAACAGCAAACCAGCAAACAAAATAATATCCTTCAAAGTTAGTTCCCCTTTGGGCCCAAAAACAACAACTTTGGCTGACAGCCAACCGAAATTCACCAAAGACACAACTTAAGAAACGTAGCATTTGTAGATAAGCATTAGATAGCAAAGCAGGAAGCTGGAGTACGAGGCAGATAGTAAAAATTATAACAGAAAGTGAATATAAAAAGTGGAAATTGAAGGGAAGACAACATGAGAACAGCAAAACAATAAAACAATGAAGCTATTAAACCAAAGAAAAACAAACTGCAACAGAGACTCTGACGGAGCTGTCAACCCCGACGCCATCTATGCCAGCGTGATCTACAGCTGAGCTAAAGTGACCACATTTTGTAGACTATCACTGTATCTCATAGAAACCTCTGCAATCAACATCCAGCCTGATTAATAAAAAAACTCCAGAAAACCCATTTTTTTCCTGTTCTTACTGATTTTATTTTGGAGATCAATATACATATTGTTGATCCAGAATATTTTCTACCAGTTCTTGTGTGATCAGAAGCTTTTTATGCCAAACTCCTCAGTTCAGTTGATTTTTAAACCCAAGTAGAAAAGAACGGGCATAAAATGTGGGACTTTTAATCTGGCTGGTGGGACCCTGATTTTACCTTATGAGCACTATCCTCTATGTGCTGGGGACCCTATATTACTTCACTGGAGAGGAAACAGGTGCCATTACATATAAAAAAAACCTACTAGTTCAAGAAGTTACTAGAAATTTAAAGCCAGCTAATATAATGATTAATGTTAAATCCTTCATAAAAATTTAATGGGACAGATGCTTCACAATGTATTTCATTGCTGAGCTTCTAGTTAGGGCTTACTTTGCACACTTGCCTGCCACAATTAATGTCCATGCTTCTAATCTGAATTCAATTAACAGGAATCCAAAGTACTGCACAACTAGTTCTGTGATTCGTGGACACTGTTAAATTTTGTTAGGACAGCCATCCTGCTTGCTATGTGGTAGGTGTATGTGGTACACTTTTGAAACTTCAGCAACATGCCAAAGCAGTTTTTAAAATGGCACAGACAGTGTCTGTTGAACAAAAGAAAAGAATTTTAAAAAGCATGCCAGGCTAGTCGTCACCAAGATTTTTTTTCATTCCTAAAGTAGCTTGTTGTTCTTCCTTTCCTCCTTAATCTTTACTTACAACTTCCAGTTTTTGTTTTTTCCTTTTTTTTTTTGGGTTTTTTTTTTGTGTTTTTGGTTGTTGTTTTGTGCAGCCCCTGGATGGTTCCAGTGGGAAAAAATTTTCCCCCTGGATCCACTGCAGTTGCCCATATTCCCAATCTCTCTCTTTCCCCCATCCTGACATCCTCTGAAATATCTGAAAACTGTCCATCAATAGTTTTGTTGTTGATGTGTACCTTCAAGTCACTTCTGACTTATGGTGACACTAAGGTAAATCTATCACAGAGTTTTCTTAGCAAGATTTGTTAAGAGAGGATTATGCATTTACCTTTCTCCGAGGCTGAGAATGTATGACTTGCCCAAGGTCACTCAGTGAGTTTCCATGGCTGAGCAGGGATTTAAACCCTGGGTCTCCAGAGTCCAATGCTGAAACCACTACACTATGCTGGCTCTATAATCATCCTTCCCACACCTGATTCCTTCAGCATCACAACAATCCTCCTTCGCATTTTAGCCATGATAGTGCATTTTAGAAAGTTAAGAAAAAAAATCAGCTTACTGGATCACAATAAAAAATTATGGGGGAGGTATCAGTGCTTACATACCAGCATGCCCTTTTCTAAAGAATACAACATGGCTGAATATCCTCTTTGCTCTAAAGCCATTTTCTTAAAGCAACGCATGTGTGACCTTGGACAAATGCCACTCCTTTCTTCAAAATCATGCAGCAGAAACTTTCATCATATTTTTGGAAAACAACAAAACTTACTAAAGTGTGGAGACGGATGAAGCACCCTTGGAGAGATGACTTCAGAAGGGAGGTTGAGGTCAGCGTAGACAATTTCATTTGTCATACCGTCAGTAGTAGAGATGACCAGGAGACTCTGTGCACAAGAAGATACAGCCAGCTGCTTCTAGAGAGCATAGCGTATATAAATTAAGCTGACCAACCAATGTCACTCACTTTCCGGAAATGTTATTGTAAGGTATGTGAACTCAGTCACTATAAATTCACAGGCTTTCACCAGCCTTCAAAAACCTAGAGCAAAGATTTTTTTTTTTTTGTAGAAACATGTAAAAACTATGAAGAGCTGCATAATTCCTCGTTAAGTTGGTCTCAGTCTTTGGCACAGAATACTCACCGATTTATAGTGAAATAAATGAACTAAGAGAGTACATTTATAACAAGCCCTGCAGCACACATACATAAACTCAGATCCAGGACAGTAGAGTTTAAAATAGCCATATCTTGTAATTTTGATCTTTGTAAATTACTATTCAGTTTTGTTATTTTCCTTAGCCAACCTGAGCTCTCATGAGGGAAGGCAGGGATAAATCTAATTGATGATGGTGGTAGTGATGGTGATGATGATGAAAGTGAATGTTATTTTAAGGTGGCCATGGGCAAAACCACTTAGCCAGAAGACTGAGTTGGATTCAGATTCAGGCAAACTGAAGTGGGATGGCAGAAGCTGACTTGTCCTACCCAAACTTCTCTAGACAGACTCTCTGGATCCTCCAAAATGTTTTACCTGGAGTGGACAACAGAAAGCTGGGCCACAAGCTGCCCTCTGCTTTTAAATCAGATGTGCTCCTGAATGTGCTCCTGGAAGTGTCTAGAAAAGATAGTTCTTCTGCAAAGCAAGGTATGCCACTTGCTTTATGAAAAATCCATAGGGCTGTGTGTTCCAAGCTACAGCTTATTACATAGAGGGTTGTGAGGGGTCCCACTGAATGTAGTGGGCTATGCTGTGGGGGGAAGGGGGGAAATCTCTCAAAACTGGACTGAAGGATCTTCTTTGAGAAAAGCAAAACTCACAGAAAGCTCCTGTTCTTCAGTTGGGAGATCCTGCCTATACTATATTCTGCTTAATTCAACAGCAGCTCTCAACTCCCTTTGCAAGGTCTTTATAAGGGTTTTGTAAGGGCTGCCATGGGGAGGGGGAAGGAAGGTAGACTTTGGTCTGTCTAAAGGCTCTGGTGGTGTGCCTTCAAGCAGTCTCTGACTTATAGTCATCCTAAAGAGAGCCTATCAAGGGATTTTCTGAGAAAGATTTATTCAGAGGGGTTTGCCTTTGCCTTGCTCTCCGGCTGAGAGAGTGTAACTTGCCCAAGATCCCACATGAGGTTTCCATGGCTAAGTTGGGATTCAAACTCAACTTGCCAGAGACGTAGTCCAGTGCCCCGATCAGTATACCACACTGGCTCTCATCTGTTTACGAAGAAAAGTTGTCAAGAAATCCAATTATGAAGCTGGGTAAACCCACAAAAACAAAGAGAAACATTGCTGCAAACAAAAACTGTGGGCAATCTTCAGTGTGTCCAGAAAGGTGACAGAAGTGCTGTTATAAATATCGCTGTGTGTTCAGAGAGTTTCCTGTGCTTATATCTCCCTCACTACAAAGAAGCTGTTGGTGTTGACTTTGAACGTCAGACAGGTTCTTATGATTTACTATAGCACATGTGTCAAACACAAGGCTTGTGGGTCAAACTTAGCCCACCAGGCCATTTCGTACGGCCCTCACACCTCTTCTGCAGCTGCGGCTGGGGGGCAGAAAGAAGCACTGGGAGGATCTGGGGCACACTTTGGACGTACTGACCAATTCTATGTCACTTTACAGAGGCATAGGGACCATAAACTACGATCAAATGTCCCCAAAATGTCCAAGAAAAGAGAAGTTGATGCAGAGGGAAGTCAATTTAAAAACCAGTAATAATCAAATGCAGAGGCAATTATTTAATATGATAAAAGAATAGATATATTTATATAGTCCTACAGATATGGTTGCCCTTTGAGGGCAACCATAATGCTGATGCAACCCAAGATGAAATTGAGTTTGACACCCCAAAGGGACAGGGAGGAGATATGCTAGAGGCTGAAAAAATGACTGATGTGAAGCAGAAATTATCTCCTTCTCCCTTCATACTAGAACTAATTTGTCACTCAGGAAACTGACTGGCAGTCTTGAGACTACTGGCTAGATAGGTGTAAAAGATGACTGGACACATTCATGAGAGACAGGCTTGCAAACAACTGAACAGTAAAAAACCTCCAGTATGCCCTTGAAGGTGAACTATGGAGAACTGAGAGGACTACAGTTGTCCCTCACATCCATAGGTTTGGCTTTTATGGATTTGATCAATTGAGAGTTTCTCCAACCCCTGCTCCCCCACTTCTTTTTCAGGGGAACTTTCTCTCTCAGCAGCTCCAATCAGGCTGCAAAGCCCTTTAAAAACCTGTTTCTGGTCCTCCCCCTCCTCCACCAGCTGCTACCTGGCTGGTTGGCTCACACCCTGAATTGTCAGCACACAAACCTTCTCCTGATGCCCCCAACACCTAAGGAAAGAGAAGGGTAGTAGAGATGAAGTGGGGGTCACCATGCTGACCCAGCCCCTTTTCTCTCTCCTTTGTATCCTGGGTGCCCTCCCTCCCCACTGTACCCTGGCCCCTTTACCACAGACACACACATACATTTTGATATTTGTGTTTTCCCCATTTTTTTGGGGCCCTTTATCTCTAACCCCCACAAATGTGGAAGGCTGACTGTGCTTGCTTTCATTCTCTTTTGTGAGGTTTTGGGTCTCGCTGACTAATTTGTAAACAAGATGAACCCTGCGTCATGCTCAAGCACCATGATGGCCTTCTCATTTAGGCAAGTTGAGGCCCTCCTCAGATGATACAATACCAGCAGTGGTAATTGGAGGTATGTCTGTGAAGAGCTAAATACTCCCAAATAGCAGCTTCTCCTAGTCCCATTACGGGCACCTCCTCTCACAGTTGCTGTCACAATGTAGGGGAGTATTGTGGACTCCTTGCTTCACTTTTCCCTCTGCCTGTGTGTGAGAAAGCAAAACTGCTTGTAGAATTTGTTTAGGCTAGCAGGATAAAGTGTTTCCCATGAGAATGCTGTATGTAATCAGGCCTTCTGGAACATGCAACTGTGATCGTGTGTTATGTCTCTGGGTGCCTCATGTTATTGTACATGTATACTTAAACACAGTTTCTGAACAGGCTGTGTCTGTATTCCTTTTTTTCTGCTCTGTTAGAGATGGCTCGCTTTGCTGTGACTTAACCAGCTTGATTTATTACCTGCAATAAAAACTGTTAGATTGCTGGCTGGTTTCAGATGTGAGTCTTTTTTGTACTGATGGCAAGAATGCCTCTGGTGGGTTTTTAACATGGTAGCAGAAGATGGTTTTGAGAGGTGTTTTTTAAAGGGTTTTTGAGCTGTTATTACAATGGCTCAAGCGGCGCCTGGGGGCTTGCCTCTTGTTAAGCTAAACGCAACTAATTACTTGGCGTGGTCGGCTCACATGGAAAAGTATTTGCAAGCCGAGGGGCTATGGGGTGCTTTTACAGCTCCCATGGCTCTCCAAGGGACTGCTGCGGAGATAGCAGCAGCAACGAGGCGTGCTATGTCTATCCTCTTCCTTGCTATGGAAGATGACCAGCTTACATATATTAGGGATCTTGCCACCCCTCGAGAAGGCTGGGTGAAACTGAGGGAGTTACATCTGAGTCAAACGGCCGCCGCCAAGTATGCACTCTGCTCTCGCCTCTACAACACGAAATTGGCCCCCGGTGTCCCAATGAGGCAGCATTTGGCAGAGTTTTCAGAGCTGTTTTCGTCACTTCGGGAGAGAGGCAAAGTTTTGCCTGAAGGTGACAAGGTATTTTGCATCCTGAACTCCCTCAATGACTCCTGGAATCTAGTCATGTCCTCGCTTCAATCCATGCCAGAGAGAGAGTTAACCGTCTCCTTGGTTTCTGCTCGTCTGCTGGAAGAAGAGGAAAAGCGTGCGAGGAATGCAGCGACTCCCACTCAGACGGCTCCAGCTGCAGAGGCCTGTGCTGGGAGGAAAGTTCTCCGGCTGCTGAAACAAGGCAGCAGAGGCTGGTGAGAGCCCATGCCGTGCGGAGGTGCTTTCGCTGTGGGTCTGCTTCTCATCTTAAGTGTGATTGCCCGCTCCTGAAGCAAGGGGAGCAAAGTTTCACAGGCGCTGGTTCCAGAGGCCGTGGCAGAGGCAGAGGAGGTCGAGCCAGAGGGCGTCTGAGAGTTGCTGTTGCCGTGGGAGATGCTATTCCGGACACTGTGTCGGGCTCTGAGGAGGCAAGTGATTCCATTTGGCTTCTTGACAGTGGCTGTTCCTAGCATCTGGTCAACTCTGAAGATTTATTTGACTATTTGAATTTGGCCAGTGTTTCCACTGTGACATTAGCAGATGGGACAAAGGCTGAAGTTTGTGGCGAAGGTGTAGCTTTTGTCCCTGCACTTGACATGGGTTTGAAAAATGTTTTGTTTGTTCCCTCTCTTGATTTCTGTTTGCTTTCTGTGGGGCAGCTGACAGAGTCTGGATTCAAGGTTGAGTTCTATGGGAAGCAAGGTAAAATCCTCAAAGATGGAGTGGTATGTGCTGTGGCTACACGAGAAGGGAGGCTGTTCTTTTTTGAGCCACGACACACTGTGTGTAATGTGTATGGTAATGTCCTACAACATAATGAGTGCCTTCATCTCCTCCACCGGCGCACGGCACATGCAAGCTTTCCTGTGTTAAGGAAGCTTGCTGGTTGTTGTAAAGGGTGTACTCTGAAGCCTTGTAGTGTTTTTCTTGACTGTGCAATTTGCAAGCAAGCCAAATCCAAACAGCTCCCAGCACCAAGGGTTAGTTCTCGTGTGCCAACCGCCCCATTTCAGTTGGTACACTGTGACATTGTAGGTCCTTTGAGTAAACCCTCCCTAGGGGAGCTAGATATTTTGCCATCTTCGTAGACGATTTTAGCAGGTACGTTTTCTGCTATTTGTTGAAACAAAAGTCTGATGTGTGTCAAGTTCTCAAGAACTGATGTTCCTTGGTTGAAAGGCAGTTTGGTTATTCCCTGCAAAAGCTGCAAACCGACAGAGGAATGGAATTCCTGTCGGAGAACATGCAACAATGGTTCAAAAAGAAAGGGATCATTCACAGAACAATTGCCAGCTATTCTCCTCATCAAAATGGAGTGGCTGAGCAGAATGCAGGGGTTCTGCAGACTCTAATGCACAGTTTGCTACTTGATGCAGATCTGCCTCTGAGTTTTTGGGGGGAGGCAGTTCTGACTGCCTGTTACATACACAACAGGCTGTGGAGTTCTGTGGTTAATGCAACTCCCTATGAATGTCTGTTTGATAAACAGCCTTCCATTGCACACCTTAGAGTGTTTGGGAGTTTTGCTTGGGTGCACATCCCCAAGGGGCAAAGAAAGAAGGGGGAACCAAAAGCCCAGCATATGCGTTTTGTTGGTTATGACCCCAACTGCAAAGGGTATCGCTTTCATGCTGGTGGCAATTCCTGTGTTGTGTCTAGAAATGCCTCTTTTGAAGAACACGCAAATTGGGCGCGTGTTCAGGCAGCTTCTGAAGTTTTTCTCCCTGTGACTGGTCTGCCAGCTTCTCAGCCAGTGCAACCTTCAGCCTCCGCTCCCAGTTCCTCAAGAGTTAAAACAAAAGAGGAGGGAGGCACGCGGAGGAGAAGAGCTGTAAGTGATGTGCAGGAGCCTTGCACAGAGGAGAGAGAACACGAGGACTCAGTGAAGAGGTCTCGCAGTGCTGAGGAAAGGGACGAGCTTTTGCAGTCGTCCCATCCCCAGACGGTCACAGAGAAAAATGAAAGGCATTCCACCTAAACGTTTTCCCCAGAGTCTCTAGCAGTTCGTGTGTGTGCTGTAAACTGTGAGCCTCAGTGCTTTGCTGATGTTGAGAAAATGCCTGAGCAACAGGCAGAACCTTGGTGGGATGCAATGCAGAGTGAGATGGATTCCATTGTTCAGCATAATGTGTATTCTCTTTGTAATTTGCCCAAGGGTGTGAAGCCAATTGACAGGAAATGGGTCTACAAGTTAAAACCCACTGCTGATGGGCAGGTGAAACATAAAGCGCGCCTAGTGGCACGTGGATTCTTACAAGACATCAGTGATCTGGATCAGATCTACTCCCCAACTGTGAAAGCACAGTCCATCAGGTTGGTGTTTTCCATAGCAGCTCAGAGAAAAGCTGTCATCACACACTTTGATATTGCCACTGCCTATCTCAATGCCGACTTGGAGGAAAATGTGTACGTGTTCCAGCCTGATGGATTTGTAGTGGAAGGGAGAGAAAATCAAGTATGGCATTTGAAAAAATCTCTTTATGGGTTATGGCAATCAGCCATGTCTCTTTCTCATTCCAAGGTAGCACAGCTGATGCCAGAGGTTATCCCATAACATTTCACAGATGAAAACTAGGACACGTGCGGCCAAGCAACATCAGAGTGTGGTCAAGATGGCTAGAAGAGGCTGCAGCAGTTTGTTTATGCCTGAGTCTGCAAGGAAGGACAAAATTTCACTCCTCTTCTCCTCCGCCAACTGCTGAGTTGAGTGCCAACTCCTTTTGCACTCTGAGCTTGATTTGCAGCCAATGATAAAAGGAGAAATAGGAGGAGGACAAAGAAATTGGGACATTTTAAAATCAAATGGAAAAGTGGGACAACAAAGGATTATTTGGGACTGTCCCTACCAAATAAGGACAGCTGGAGACTGCAGACCTATCTACAAAGCCTGGATCTGAGGAAGATCTAGAAGGGGAAGTATGTTTTAATTCTCTCTTTCCATTTTATTTTTTCTATTCTATTCTATTCTATTCTATTCTATTCTATTCTATTCTATTCTATTCTATTCTATTTTATTTTGACACCTTCCCACACACTTTATGTAGAGATCTCAAGGCAGTATATGATAAAACTGACACGATCAGTTTAAAACAAGATAAACAGTAAAACTGATTTTTAAAAGCTAAAAACATATTAAACAATTTGAAAAGTAAAAAGAAGACAGATGACAACCAGTTAAAATATGTTTATACAATTCGAAGCTTCCACGACTGTGGGTTTTTACAAAACCAGTTAGGCCCCAAAGTCTTTTGTAAACAACCATGCTTTCACTTAGTGCTGGAATAGCGTAGGTACCAATCAGCTACTTCGGCCATTTCCACATGAAAGGGGAGGAGCGGTTCACCTTATGTCAAGAGCAGTGTTTTATACTCTGATTCAGAAACTGCGCTGACTGCACTTCCTCCATTTACATTATACTTGCATGGAGAACAGTAGTTGCTAGCATTGAAGCCCACCAATTTGATGCTGCTTTGTAAACTTCACCTATACTTCCATCTTCACCAGGTGCCCTTCCCTTCTTTAAAGTAGCAATAATTTCAGAAATGTCCTTCGGGAAGACCGGGTCCCACTTTGGCAAGTCATCTGCCATCCTAGGTGGACAACTTTTGCTTCTTGTAGAGTCTTCCAGGGAATTATTAGAGGGCTCATTAAATAGATGTTGAGAATGGGCCTGCCATTCATGAAAAGGTATTTTAGGTTCATTCAAGGGATCAGCTATCTTAGATTTGTTAATAAGTTTCCAGAATCTTTGTGAATCTCTACTTTGAGCTGCTAGCAACAGCTCATTCCATTGTAAATTGAAATATGACAGCTTTTTATATTTTAGCAGTTTCTTGTAATTGCTTCTTAGATGGCAGAAATAAAAAGTTAATCTAGGAGCTTGCAGCTTGTGGGCTATTCTTGCTGCTGCATTTAGCTTGGATTTGGCCATTCTACATTCTCTGCCATACCATCCAGAGGAGTGAGATTTTGTTGATTCTGAAGGTGTTGTTTTGGGGAATAGAGGTTCTAATATCTGCAAGATTTCCAAGAATTTTATAATATGATCATTGCCTTCTGACATATAGATGATTTTCTCTCTCAGTTGAAGATTCTTCTCATCATATAGTATCCCCAGCAACTGATGTTCTGTTTGCACAGACCATCTAATTCTTTTGGTTAGAGTGCAATTAGAAGTATTTGCAAAATCTTCATCCTATAATGGCTCTATCTTAGGTGCCTTCACATACGATAACTGGAGTGGAAAATGATTGCTTTCTGGAAAGCAAATTACTTTAAACCCATTAATGTGAGGAATCAGATCAGGTGAGAGTACTACATAATCTATGACATTTCCTCCACATCCAGCAAAGAAAGTTATATTACCTGGTTTGTCATTAGGATGGTTTCCATTAAGACTATATAGATTAAATTTTAGCACAATGCTATAAAATATTTTGCGATATTAATTTGTCACATTATCCTTTGATTCTCTACCTGCATTTAAAGGTGAAATTTGGGACTGCAGATATTAGAGCTGTTCATAAGAAATTCCTCATTTGGGCCAATGCAAGCATTTAGATCTCCCACCAAAATTATGGATACATCATGATTTATAATTTGTAGCTGTTCTATAAATATTTCTAATTCTTCCCATATATGTCTGTAATCATGTTTGGAGTTCCTGGGTGGAATATAAGTATTTATAAGATAGATGCTGGTTTTGTTGGTCAGGTTAACTGTATTTATACATTGAAAGTTGGAGCTATCAACATTTATCTTTTCACATTTAATATTTTGATTGACTGTTACGTAAGTAATTAGACTTCCACTTGGGCGGCTGTATTTTGCCAGTTTATACACAGGTTTTAACCAAAAATTGAACCTGATGAACGGGAGTGGAGGAACCCAATTGTTTTGGTTGGAGTTGATGAAGCAGCGAAGGTATTGTTCAAGGGTCTGATTGACACTTCTTTTTGTCCATCAGTTTGAGGATGATGACTGCTGCTGAGTTTTTGGATGATCCCAATGGATTTGAGGAGGGCTGTCCAGAATTTGGATGTGAATATCGGTTCTCTATCTGAGATAATGTGCGAAGGTAGTCCGTGCATTCTCCAGATGTTAATGACGAATGAGAAGTTGGACTTACCATGAAGTTTAATTCTGGGATGGTGGGAGGAGGGATCCACAATGATTGGGTTGTTCCCTGCATGCCAACTGGAACTGGTTAGTTTTATTTTTCCTGCCAGTTCTGGTTGGCACATGGGGAACAACCCAATTGTTGTGGATTGCTCCTCCTGCCATCCCAAGAATAGATCAGCAAACTTTTCTGCTGTGAGGACTTTCTTGAGAGCAACAAAGTGGGATTGTTTGGAGAAGTGATCTGTAATGACCCAGATGACATGGCATCCACAGCAGTTGGGAAGACCAATGATGAAATCCCAGGAAATGGTGTCCCAAGGGGAAGAGGGGGTGAGTTAGGTATTTTACAAGTGTTGCATGTAGCACAGTTCTTTATGTATTCTTGAACAGATTTGGTCAAGCTGGGCCAGTGGAAAAGTTTTCTGATTTCATGAAGGATCTTAAGAAGTAGCCCACAGCTTTGGAATCATGATACCTCCTAAGGACTTCTGACCTGCAGTCAAGGGAAATATACGTCTTGGTTCCAACAAAGGCAATACCATCAGTCCAAGTCACTGTGTCAGGATGGCTTTTCAGCCAGTCATCTGTGATGTAGGCAGTTTTGATGGTGTGGAGGAATCCAGAGTCGAGGGCAGACGAGACCGAGGAAAGGATGTGTTCTTGCGCCCATGTGGTTACTTGCATCCCCAAGGTTTGGGGGATGAGTAGATTCTGTTCTTTAGTGGGAGAGGATTAATGTGGAGATTTGTGGCTAGAGGGTCAAGCTAGAGGGTCAGCCAGTGTGTTGGTCTTCCTTGGTTTCAAAACAATTTTGAAATTGAAACATTGAAAGAATTCAGCCCAATGAGCTTGTTTAGGGCTTAATTTCCTTGCAGTCTTTAAAGTCTCTAGGTTGCGGTGATTGGACCAAACTTCAAAAGGCAATTTAGCACCTTCTAAGAAGTGTCGCCAGGTAGTGAGTGCAAAGTGAATTGCCAGGCTTCTTTCTCCCATATCGGCCAGTTCTGTTGGGTTTGGGAGAACTTTTTCGAGATGAAGGCACATGGTTTGAGGTGGATGTTTTCATCACATTGAAGGAGTACACAGCCCATGGCAAAGTCAGGGGCATCTGTTTGTATCATGGACTCCTTTTCCGGATCAGGGAAAAAGAGAAGTGGTTGCTGTCAGGGTCCATCCTAATTTGGTGAAAACCCTCCCTGAGGTCCAGTTTCGTGAAGCATTTGTCTTGCATCAATTGAGCCGTTATATCCACAGTGAGCAGAATCGAGTAAGTATTAGGGAGTACTGCTTGGTTTATTAAATTATAGTTTACAATGCTGTCTTTGTCGGAAAAAAATCGGGCTTGCTGTCAGAGTGGAAGATGGTTTAATGAATCTGTGTTGCAGATTTTTATTCAGGAATTTCCTCAGTGCCCCCAGTTCTTGTTTGTCCATGGGACAGATTTTTGGTTTTGTAATTTTGGTGCTGTCTACTAATCTTAGTTCACAGTCAAAGTCTCTGTGGGGTGGGAATATATATGCTTTATGTTCTTCGGAAGTCTTCTGCAGCTCCCAGTACTCTTTTGGGATTTTCTGCAGCTCTTTGGCGCTCAGCTTTAGGGAAGTGTTTGGTTTCGTTATTTTCACAGGGGAAGTGATCTGTGTCTTGGGCACTTTGTCCATGTTCTTTTGTTTTAAAAGGCCTTGGGTCCGGTTGATTTTGGGGTTATGTCTTTTTAGCCAATCGAAGCCGAGGACTACTTGGAACCCAATTTGCATGGTACTAGGAACCTCAAGTGCCCCCAGATGTTTCTCACCTGAACAGGAATGGGCTTGGTTCTTTCCCTGATTGGGTATCCCGCCATAGGGAAACCATCCATTAGTGTCAAACAATGGTTTTTTTGAGAGGTTCAAATTCCGCTGCAAGTTCTTTGGCCACTACAGGGTTTAACAAGCTTGTAGTACATCCAGAGTCAACTAATGCCTTGTACTGTTTTAACTCCCCATCTGTCCCTTGTAAAAGTATATTAACATACACATGCCAATTTTTGGCTGTACTTACATTTGCAGTCTGGTCTGGAGTCCATTTGCTCCTGTTGGAGTCAGAGGCAGGCTAGGGGCTATCCTTGCCCTCACAGATGCACACGAAGGGCCCTATGCCCAAGCATTTGGCCTGCAGCTTCAGGGTCTCGGTTTTATGGGTCACAGGTTTTGTAGAGGGAAGCATTGACTTTTCCTCTGTAGTCTTCCCTTGGCCTTGGCAATCACTGGCAATGTGGCCCCTTTTTCTGCATATAAAACAGGTCTCTTCATGCAGCAATTTCTTCCTTTCATCACTGCTCAGAATGGGTTTTTTTCTGGCTCCTGGGGTTCTGCGGCCACTCTCTTGAGCCTGTTTTTGGTTGGCAAGTTGGACACTTTTCAGGAGGCTCTTTGCTTTGCCAGCAAGTTTCTCAGGCTGGCTGGATTTCCTTGGGAAAGGCACTAGTCCAGAATGGTGGGGTTCAATCCATCCTGAATGAACTGTTTCAGTATTTCATCTTTCCATTCTGGTACCTTAGCAGCTGATCTTCTAAATTCCTGGGCGTACTCTCCAACAGTTCCTTTTCCCTGGAGCAGTTTTCTCAGTTGGTGTCTGGCTTGTCCTTGTATAAAAGGATCTTTGAACCTCTCTTGGAGTTGGTTCATAAACAGTCAGAGGACCGCTGTTTCTTCAGCCCGGTTGTTGAATAATGTGGCAACCCATTCTGACACCTCACCCTTCAGATGCTGGCTCAGCTATCTCACTCTAGCGTCATCGTCACTGAAGCTGATCCCGTTGTTGGCCATGTGGTTGGAGACCACATTGAGGAAGTAGTTGAGAGTAGCTTCCTCTCCATTGTAAGTGGCTTTCATCTCTCAGAAAGGTCTGGGCCCAGGTTGATGTGCTGGTCTCCCTGGTGGTGCTGGAGCTGTGATAATTGGTGCTGCTACTGTTGGACCATGCTGTTGGGCTCAGCCTAACTGAGGCATCAGATTCCTCCAGTCGGCTAGCTGCCCCCGCAATCTAGACACCTCTTCTCGTAGTAATGCCACTTCCTTTTCTTTGGCTAGAAGTTGTTCCATCAGGTCAGTCTCGCTGGTTGCAACATCCCAACATGTGGCACGGAGGTATTGTCTGCAAGCCGTGTCAGGGTGCTCTCCCCAGGGCCAGGTTTGCCCAGCAACAGAGATGGTTGCAGGTGTTGGAGGATGAGCCTTCGCTTGTACATCTGTGGGCAAGTTAGGGTCTGGTTCAGCCCCTCAACTTGTGCCTCTCCTTGGGTCTTGGTTGCTCCACCACCCGCTCCCTCCTCCTGTGGTTCTTCCTCAAATGCTTGTGACATGGTTTAAAATTTTGGTTTGAGTCTTCTCACTCTGTCAGGAACTGAATCCATGCATGCAAATAGTATGCATAAGCACTATTTATTTGGAGTGAAGTACATGTAAAAGACTTTAGTGAGAAGACTGAGCTCTAAAAGGAAATACATGAGTTTAAGATTCCCTGCATTCCCTTCCCTTAGTCAAGAGACCTTGCAGCTGTGACAGCAGCAGTTATCAGCACATTCCAAGTAATGTTTACCTAATGGTCTCTGGTAGCTATGCTTCTTCAGCTATGAGCTGTCTGTTACATTATACTAGACTACATATCCCATTACTTAACATGGAGAGTATCCCGACAAAATGCCTGAAAGGAAAAGAGCCAGGTCTCTGAGTAATGAGGAGGAGGTGTCTGTTACAATTCCCAAGCGGTCTGTGAAAAAGACTAAAGGCATTCCTCCACAGCATTTCATGGTTCAAAGCAGTGTGAGAGTGTGCCAAGTTTCCTGTGAGCCAGAAACCTTTGATGATGTGCTGCAGTTACCCAATGCACAATCTGAGAATTGGTTTCATGCCATGGATCAGAAGATGAAGTCCATGAACAAGCATGGTGTGTTTACCCTGCCAAAGTTACCAGAGGGTGTGACTCCAGTGGGCTGCTGATGGGTATACAAACTCAAACCTCTGGCTTCAGGGGAGGTAAAGTATAAGGCTAAGGTTTTTCTAAAAAAAAAAAAAGAATCTTTTAATGAGACCTTTGCTCCAACTGCAAGGAGCAAAATCATTAGGTTGGTTTTGGCTGTGGCAGCACAAAGAAATGCTTTGGTGCATCATTTTGACATCACCACCGCCTACCTCAGTGCTGATCTACCTGAAACCATTTATATGTACCAGGCACCAGGGTATGAAACTGGAAAACCCAATCAGGTTTATAAACTGAATAAGGCAATATATGGTCTCAAGCAGTGTGCCTGTTGCTGAAATAAGTACCTTGATGGTGCTTTACAAGGTTTGGGGTACAAACAAAGTGTGGCAGACCATTGCGTATACACTAAAGGGTCCTGAGAAAATCAAGAGATACTCCTAGCATTTGTTGATGATCTATGTTTGATCACCAGGACAAAGGAGCAGGTGGCCAAATTTGCCAAAGAACTGGGCAAAAGGTTCCAAATCAAGGAATTGGGACCAATTCAGCAGTACCTTGGGATTGTGGTACAAAGGTCTCAGAAAGGATTTCTGCTCAGCCAAAAGCAGAAAATAGCACAATTGCTGCACAAGTTCAATAGGTAGGAATGCAAGGGTGTTCAAACTCCAGTGTTGCAAGGGTTTGCAAAAACTATTGATGACAAGATAATCCAGGATAAAGAATTGTATCAATCAGCTGTGGGGTCTTTGTTGTACTTGGCTGGATATAGCAGACCTGATTTGTTCCTGGAAGCAAACATTCTGAGAAGGGGTAAAGTTGTTGACATGTATTTTTGGAAATCAAAGAGGGTATAAATACTAACTGAAAAATGCGACCTGGGCCAGCTTTGCTTTGTGTTATCATTCCTGGCTGGTCCAACTGTGTAGTTGAATAAGAGACTTATTTCTTCTTCATTCAAGACTCCCAAGTTGTTCATTGGTATGCAGCTCGGGAGGCAGCCTTTGCAGAAACAATGCAATGTCATCTCCAGCTTCCATTTTGGCTGATTTGGGGGTGGTTTTTTTGGCCAGTTTTGAGAGGGCTGAGGGGTTAAGGAGGCAAACTCTTGCCCTTTTAGACAGTTTTGGAAGATTGGGGATGGTTTGGGGGCAAAAGATTGCTCTGAAAAATGCCCAAAAATAATTCAAAAGATTGAGGTGAGGGTGAAGGTTTTCTAGTACTTCTGAGGGAGGAGTCACATAGGCCACATTTAAAGGTCCCAAGGGCTGCATGTGGTCCACAGGCAGCATGTTGCCCACATCTGGATTAGCAGTAATTCAAAGCAATGTATAAGGATCTGGAAAACAGGATGTGTCTTGAGAGATCATGAATGTCAGTTCAGGTGCAACAATCTCAGGCCAGGAAGCTGTTACCCTGTTTACTGGGTGTCCTAGGAAGACACCTATATGCGCTCACAATTAAACAAGTTTGGGGAAATTAGCTAGAGCACAAGTTAGCAATGTGAGAGGCAGGGCAATGCAGCGGAATCTTTTACCCAATGTCTGCAGGGTCAAGCCAAGCCAAGGGGCACAGCAAGTTTAAGAATAATTGAGATTTTTATTAAATACAGCACACAGTGTATGCAGTACACACAATCACACAAGTAACTAAGGAAAGTAAAGGTTGGAGTGGTATAGAGGGATTTTGAGAGGGATTGTTGAATTGGGTGATATGAAACCTGTCCTGAAGCCTGGAAGAATAGAGAGCGGTGCTGGGGTTCAATGTGGCTCAGCATGTGGAGCTGAGGGGAAGCTCGCCAAGCAAACTGGCAGCAAGGCGGTCTGGAACTTGGGAGCGATTAGAGGAAGGTCTCGGAATCAGGGGTTTTTATAGGGAGAAATGTAACTGCAGGCTATTCCGTACTTGGGGAAAACAATGAGTTTTGGGCGCAAGACAAAGCTGTGGAAAGGTCAGAATTTATCATGATTGAGTTAGATCCAAATTGACAAAGAGGTAAGCAGTATGCAAATGCTCAGTGCTTGGCAATTGAGTATTCAGCTTGCCAAGTTGCCTGCTCGGGGCAGGGAGTCCTTTGTAAACAGCGTGCATACATAATGAGAGGTCTCCTAAAGCGGTGATCTGGCTATTTCTGGCCTACCTGTATTGTTTTTGTTAAAGAATGCTGGGTCAGGCAGTCCAGGTCTGCAGTAGGAAAGTGTTAACTGGTTCGCTGTGCTGCTATAGCAACCCAAGTTGTAAATAACTCTGTCTCCCAGCCTGGCCAAGGTCAAACAGCTGTGGCAGGAGAGAGTAGCCTGAGAAAGTAGCCTTGTAAGATATGAGCTTTGTTATGTCTTTACCTGTCATCCGGTTTCACACAGGAACACAGCTATGTTCCCATGATTATGCCATGTATTTTCCCTACATAATATGCTGTCTGAGAATGCCTTGTGTGACTTGACTTTGTGCTTTGCTTGCTGAACCTTCAACATGCCTTGCTTTGCCTTGTAGTTTGGAGACTGCCTCTGAGTTTGGAGGCATGCTCTCAATAAAGCTTTTTAGTACTTAGACTCTGAAAGCTGTGTGGCTGGCTTTCCGTGGCTAGAAGATGGGGCTTTGCAATGCATTGCAACCTGGCCTGTTTGTGGGTTCAGCTTCTTTTTCAGCTGACACTCCAGTTCTTCTTGACAGTTTTGGGATATTGCAACGTTTGATGGCTGAGCCTAGTTCTGTGCTTGTCCGGGGGCCTCACAAACACATGGAGAGGAGTGGTGGAAGAGAGCCAAATTATGGATATCAAAATGATATCTTTATGCTATCTCCAAGGAGGCCTAACCTGCAGTAACAAAGCCATGGTTTGTTTGTTTGTTGCATCAAAACAAAGCCTGTGTCCTACATTAGTGTTTGATAGCTGGTTTTTGTTTTGGAGGTTTTTAAGCCCTTTAAAGTTACATTTCCATTTCCAGTTCAAGCTGTGCTATGGAGTGAAGATCTTCAGGAAGAGCTTTTTCCTGGTCCCATTGTCCCTGCAGACTTGTCTGGTGAGGATATCTGAGAGGGCCTTCTTGGTGGATGCTCCCAGGCTATGGAATTCCCTCCCACAGGACTGGTCCCCTCTTGCTCTTCATTCACCTGTAGGACCTTTATATCAACATAAGCACTTGATGTTTCATGAGTAATGCAATGTGCTTTTAGTGGGGTATGTATGCTGCATTTTTATGTTTGTTTTTATGTTTTCAAAATGGTTCTATATTCTTTTAATTAAGGCTGCTTTTACCTGACAGATAATTTAATTTTTTTTAAAAACTTCTCTATCAGCAAGTTTTTGGTTGATGTTTTTTTAAAAAACTTGATGCCCAAACTTAAAAAACTTGATGCCTCAAGCAAGCAGTGATGGTCAGTGGCTTCCAAGTCCAAGGTGCTGATCCCTGGCCCCAAAATATATTCAGCACCTTGGATGACTTCTTTAAAGTTCAGACTAAAACTCAATGTGAATTCAATGCCTCACTGGCATGGGGGCCACCAGACAGAACTTGAATGAAAAAGCTAGATTCAGAGACAGGGGTGCTACAGTGCAGGGCTGCTGTACTGTACAGTCAACCCTCCACATTTGCAGGTTTCACTTTTGCACTTTTGATTATTTAGGAATTGTTTGCTGTCACCTCTGTTGCCTCCCTCTGCTATTTTTAATAGGGACTGCAAGCCTCGTGAGAATCTGCAAATGAGGCTTGTAAGCCCATGTTAAAAATGGTGTGGGGGCAGCAGTGGAGGTGGCAGTCAGCCCCACCAGCCACCCACTTCTGCCTTGTGAAGGAACCCTGATGCCTCAAAGGAATCAGTGGTGGTTTGAATATGGTGATCATACTTTTTTTTGGTGTTACATATGGTTTGGGAGGGCCTAGAGTTTTTCACGGTTTTTCCACTTTCACAGGGGTCCTGTGCCCCCAGCCCTAGCAAATGCGAGGGATGAAACCACAATGAAAAGTTTAAAAAGTGACCTTTTACAGATAACAAAGGTCACTTTTTAAACTTTTCACTGTGGTTTCACAGTTTAAACTCTGGAAAAAGTACTCATATTTCCTTTGCAGTCCTAAGCCCAGGGCTGAGGTAGCAAAA
This sequence comes from Iguana delicatissima, assembly GCA_948472985.1. Lineage (NCBI taxonomy): Eukaryota > Metazoa > Chordata > Lepidosauria > Squamata > Iguanidae > Iguana > Iguana delicatissima. Next base: position 19,397 of record CAOKZL010001491.1, on the reverse strand, counting down.
CCAAGCCTCTAGTCTATTGTAGTTTTCTTTGAGCCTCTTGAAATATAACCATTTGGGATTATGGAAGATGAAGAGGGCTGCATGGCATTAAAACCCGGGCCACATAGTGAAACATCTATCATTCATGCACAAGCCAAAAAGAAAAAAGGTATGTTTTCCTCAGAATTGTTTAAGCATGTATATTTTTGAGAAAAGGAAAACCAAATGCTGCATTTATAAACAGTTTTGAAATAATGATGAAGCAGTTTTCTTCTCTGGGGCTTATGTCCCACTCTTTGACTCACAATTGATCAAATTGTTCAGATACTGAATGTCATATTTTGGTATATGTTAAACCTTGGAGAAAGTTAAGTTATTCCACTGGCAAGCTACTTCACCTAAGAAGTGGCATATCATTCACTTTTATTTCTCTTGAAAGGTTCTGTATTTTATGGAATTTCTTCTCTCAAACACCATTAGAGAGAATGGTCTGTTCTCTGGTGTGCATCCAGTCGAAGACATTTTTTTGGTGGGAAGAAAGGTCAGGATCTGTTCTACAACACCTTCAAGCAAATTCTTTTGCAATGGAATTTCTGAAATCATGGAATATTTTAGTGGGGAGTTGTTACTGCAATCTTGAGAGACACCTGTCTTTCCTCCTTTACAAGCCTGTTATTTTATAACAGTTTGAAGTGACCAAGAAAGGTAGAATTGTCCAGAGAGAGGCAAGCTTGATTTAATAGCTGCAATCACCAGGACAGAGGATATCATCCTGATTCCTCCTTCTGCAGTGTTTTTGATAACTGAACTCCTTTACTTTCCTCCGATAAGTAAATGGTTAACATTTATCTTGCAGGGGAAAAATGTGTGCTACATATGGGGATACTCTTATACTGAGGATTTTTACCATCCCTGGCCCATACCTTTCATGAAAATGGAACATGGGTCATACAAGGAGACAGTGTTGTCATGTACACAGAGTCTCAGAGATTCCTGCAATGTACAACAATCTGGCATGCAACCCTGTAGTCATCATAAGAAACAATTTGCAAATAAATGTACATTTTTACTGTAAGACAACTTCCCAAGTCCATATTAAGTGCCATATGTTTATTAGGCCAAGAAACAAAAACAAAAAAGCATTTTTGTGCCCTTATGATTGGCTTATCAAAGGTATTATTACACTGTGGACCTTTTCAGACTACCCTATTGTATGAAGATTTTTTTGGACCTCATCTTTTGGGGTGGAGGTGAGGAGAAAAGCTTTAAAAATATCCTTGCAATCAATTCCCCCTGAAAAAGAGTCAGATTGGGGGGTCAAGGATGCAAGCAACTACCTAGGGTGCTGTGCTTGAGGCTGCAGGGGGGCATTAGGCCCAGGGGGGCTTTCCCGTGGGCTGTCAGTGTGTTGAACTCTATTAAGGGACTGAAGCAAATAGTATTTGTTTATCTTAATCTTATTTATTTATTTGTTTAGTTTTATTAGCTTTATCTTCATACATAAACCTGACTTCATTGAATTCCATGATGTTAATCTTCTTCTTTTGCATGACTTGTGCCGCATTTCAATATTTTAAAAATTGTTCCCATGGGTCCCATGCCAGGAGAAACACAGGATATTAATTCAATGAATGAATGAATGAATGAATGAATGAATCAATCAATCAATCAATCAATCATGTTTATTCAGTGGACATTTTACAACCTCAATGTGGGTTTTATCTTGGCTAAACTATGGAGAGGACAAGGACAAGGCTGCCAGTGCTTGCTATCTTCTCATCACTTGAATATGGCACTGGCCATTCTTTGAGTTTCTTTCAGACTGTGTTTCATTATTTTGCAAAGGCAGAGACAAGAAAAGTGAAAATTTTTAAGCAAATTGGTTAGGGTGAAATCTTTCCAAAACTGTAACATAGTTAATGGCTGCTTCACCTAATACTGACACATAGTTGTTTGATGATGTTAGTAACATGCTATTTTTAACATGCCAAAATGTATAAGACTCAATGGAACAATTCTTCTTCTTTGCTTTTGTAGGACATTAATAAATACAGGCTTACACATCCTGCATACTAAGCCATAATGTTATGATTAGGGATCAATCATGCATCCAAATTATGCACCAAATCCCTGAAGTGGGCCACAGATGTAATAAAAAATAATGTTACCACCGTGTACTTGCCTGGCCTTTGGTGAACCAAAGATATCATTTTGATATCATAATTCGGCCCTGCTCTGCCACCAACCAAGTATTTGTGAGGCCACCGAACAAGCGCGAAGCTAGGCGTGGCTACTATTTGTTGCTCACACCAAACCAAGCCAGAGATTGCCAGATCTGCTTTAGAGGACCTCCCGAAACAAACTCCCTCATTACCCTCTGCCCTGAGAGGGCACCCTGGCGAGCTAAGTGCTTAACTGCCGAGCTAGCCGCATTTACATACCGGCCATACCATTGTCAATTCGGAACATAACTCAATCATGTAAATTCTGACCTTTCGGAGGCATTGTCTCCAACCCAAAACTTATTGTCTTCACCCAAGACCAGACTAGCCTACTGTTGTTCTCTCCCTGATAAAAAAACCCCAGTTCCAAGAGCTCCTCAGACCGCTCAATGGACTTGCGTTCGGACTGGTCTCCTGTCTTGCTGCTGCCTCGTTCTGCGAGCTCCTCCTCGGCTGCCGCGCCGAGTCCTTCTACCCTCCATTGGCTTCCCCTGGACTTCAGGATTGGTGACATATCACCCATTCCCCAAAACTCTATTTTCCTCTTCTAGTTAGGAGCGTGTTTGTGTTTTTCTTGATTATTATCTAATAAATCTTAATTGCTATTTTGAACTGCCTGACTGCTCACTGATCTGACACTGTAGACATAGGGTAAAAGATTCCTGCTAAGTTATCCTGCCTCTCGTTAGCCAAGAGAGTGCTCCAGTTAATATCCCCATTTTTGCTTGTTTTGGTTTGTTGTTTGGGCGCCCCTCCCGGGACCCCCAAGTCACAGGGTAACAATAAGGTATTGAAAAACTGAACAAATGGGGGGTATATTCCTCTCTGTGGTTTATCATTTGGTCTTGAAGTACCTATAGTTGAGGCAATGGAATTAAGAAAGCATGATGTCCCATTTACAGCAATGTAGATCTTTTCTGAATGTGCAGCCTCTTGCCCTTCCCAGAAACACAAGAAAATCCCCTCACAACTTTCAGTAGAATTAGTTTCCTTGGAGATGGGAATTTTAATGACTTATTGCATTTTTTTTTGAGAAATCATGTATTTATACATCTATAGGTGGAGCAGCGACTGGAGAAGAAATGTAGGCATGCAAGCCAAGCTAATTCTTAAAACATCCACCCCCAAACCAAAATCATCCCAGAGTAATGTTTATTTCTATTTTGTTGAGTTGGTCAAATTCAAGCTGCAAATTGAAATTATTTCCTTCAGCCTTCCCAGTTGGCAGATTGGATGTGAATAACATAGATTCTAGCATCTTATAGTAGACAGTGGACATTCAGCCATTAATCTATATCCCAGCTATCCACCATTAAAGAATGGACAGTTGCAGTTGCAGCTGGAAGCCATTTTAGATAACCATTGAACCCATTTACATTTAAATAGCTTCTTCTCTGCTTTAAAGGATACTCCTAATGCATTATATGAGGGACATAAGGGTAATTTTCTGAGAAATATGCCAAAAATAGGAACAAAACCGTAACGTTATATTTAAAGGTGTTTTGCTTTTCATAATCTTGATGTGTGTGATTTAAGGAATAAAATCCTAAGGTTCAGAATTTTCCTTCTTTCTTCACTATTCTTTGAATTTTTTCAGATGTTCAGTACAAAATCTTCCTAGGGATATTAGGGGCAATCTGTGCAATTCTAGGATCTGCTGTGATTGTGCTGAGCATCTTTGGTAAGTTTCTAAAGGTTAAAGTTTATTTGAATGTCACGTGATGTGTGTTACTTCGGCCCAGGCCTACCCGGTGATACCACTAGATATCTCTTTTTGATATCAAAACCATTCGGCCTTCCTCTGCCACCCCACTCCACATGTTTGCGAGGCCTCCAGACAAGCACGTAAACAGGCGCGGCCGGTAATTGTTGGACATTCCATTGTCCACCTAGGCAGGCAGAACAAAGCCACTCCCTTGCTTCAGGGACCTCTCCTGCAAACACCCTTTTGCTTAAGCACAACACTAACAAAGGCGCCCGGCTCTGAGCCTATAGTCTTACAAAGCCAAGCTGAGCACCTTGTATTTGCATGCTGGCTACATTATTGTTGATTCTGCGCTAAGCCGATCATGTTAAACTTGACCTTTTCCAAAGCTTTGTCCCGCTCCAAACTTGCATTGTTCTCACCAAGTAAGGCATGGCCTGCAGTCAGAATTCACCCTATATAAACCCCCTGATTCCGAGAGCACCTTGGATTGCTCTGGACTTCCATCCCGCTTTGCTGCTGCTTTGTCTGGCGAGCTCCCCTCGGTGAACCACACTGAGTTTCTTCCCTACCATCTTCAAGCTTCTTCAGGACTACAAGAAAGGTGTCGTATCACCCATTTCCCCTGAAAATCCTTATTTCCAATTCTTCCATTAGCTGTGTGATTGTGGTGTCTTTACTGTTTGTTTGTCTTTTAATAAAACATCATTTTGCTATTTTAAAACTTTCTGACTGCTTGACTGACCTGACCCCGTAGACGCTGGGTTGCAAGATCCCTGCTAAGTTACCCTGCCTCTCGCTAGCTTTAGTGAGTGCTCCAGCTAATTTCCCCAAGTTGTGTTATTGTGTTTTGGTTATTTGGGCGCCCCTCCTGGGACCCCCGGAGAACAGGGTAAGATGTGTGTCACCATAACTGGATTAAGACACACTGAAAGCCTACAATGAAAATTTTAAGATGCTCCAAAGCATAATAAAAATGTATATTCCAAAAAAAATATATAAAATTTAAAATGTAGCATTGCTTTATATCTAGAGAACCCATGTAATCTGAGGTCCTAAATAGGAGCTTTACTTAGCTTATATATAAATAGATAACCGTGTACTGCTGTATGGGGTTCCTTGAACCAAGCACTGAAAGAAGTGGAAATACTATGCAGACTTCCACAAGTATTCCCTTACCTATGACCCCCAGCATGATTTCTTGTAAATCTAAGGTTACCAACTGACTGATTTCGTTCCTGGCCAGCTGCCATGACTTTGGTGTTCAAAGGTAGCATGTGGACATGTCTACATATTGCCTTATTTCTCCCTATTAAGTATGCATGCAAATACAGTTATAGCTCACAGGGGCATGTACACTGAATTACTTTTGTCTGCCTGGTGTTCTGCTCTTCCTGAAATTCTCCTGATTGCCTGAATCATTACAGTGTACTGTTGGCCATCCATATTCACTAGGGTTAGGTGCACAGGAGCCCCACAGTATGAAAACCACAAATATCAAATTGTGCATGTGTCTATGGGGAGGAAGAAGGGGCAGAGGCATGGTGAAGAGAATGGGCACCTAGAGCCCAAACCAGGTAAGGTAAAGCAAAGGGAGGGGAGGGAGTTACCATGGTGGCCTTATACTGCCTTCTTCTCACCTTTTGCGTGTGTGCGGCATTGAGAGAGGATTTGTGGTGCTGAGAAATCCTCGCATGAGCCATGCTTAGCTGACCAGGCAGTGGCTAGTGGAGGAAAAGAATGATCTGTCTGATATGTCTCAGTAGAATGTCCAGTATCAACATAAACAACAAGGATGAGAGAGGACAACCTTGTCTGGCCCCATTTTGCATTTCAATCAATCCTGTTGCATTGCTAAGATCTGAGATTTTGGCACTGAGTAGATTCTTTATTGCCTGAATAATATTTTCACAAAAGTCCATTCTCCCCAATATTTGAAATAAGAAATTCCAAGAAATATTATTAAACATCTTCTCTGCATCTTAAGAGAAAGAAAATTAAAACAGCCATTTGCTCATTATGATGTTTCAAAAATTCAGTAATATTAAGAACAGTTCTTACATTATTCCTTAATTGTCTTCTTAGAAAAAACAAAACAAACCCTGTTCTTCATGAATGTATGTTTTCTCAATCTGCTTGCCGGGATGGTAGTAAACATCTTATGGCCATTGTTTAATAGTGATATAGGTTTATAACTCTTTGTTAATATCTCATCTGTATTTTTTTACATGAATCATTGGAATATAGGCATTTCTCCAAGAATCTGGTATCCACTCTTTTTCTAATAACGCATCACATTTTTAATGGTTGAAGTAGTTCATCTTCAAATTTCTTATAGTATAATGCAAATTGTCCATCTGGGTCTGGTGCTTTTCCATATTTAATCTTTTTAACTAGTTCAATAAGTCCCATAGTTGTCACAGGACCATTCAAACTTTGCTTTTGTTCCCAGCATAATTTGTTCAATCAGAATTTATCCAAGTAGTCTTTCATATATAAGATGTTCTCATTGCCTCTTGCATATAATTTTCTGTAATATTCCTCAAAGACTTTTAACATTTTCAAATTATCCATTACAAACTGTACTCCCTTTCTGATTTTTCTGATATTTTTCTTCATTCTTTTCCATCTAAACATATATGAAAGCCACTTCCCAGGTTTATCTCAAAATTCAAAGGGATAAATATATTCAAACTGCCTTGGGTAAACAACCACAAAAGGCAAAGAGTACTTATAAGAAGAAGCTGGGAAATGACCCAATAAGTGATAGTGATGATGGAGATTAGCAACAGATGCCAAACAGATGACAAGATTTGTCCTTCAGAAAGGAGTTGCCTTTGCCTGCATTCAGGGCTGAGTTTGACATGCCCAACACCACCCAGTGGGTTTCCATAGCTGAGAGGGGATTCAAGCCCTGGTCTCCAGAGTTGCAGTCCAGTGCTCAAACCATTACATCACGCTGGCTCTCTATATGTGTAATACACAGTAAGAAGAAAAAAGAAATGGTACCTTTAAGACAAATCAATTTATTTCAGCATAAACTTTTTTGGCTCCTCTGAAATAGTGGACTGGAGAGAGAAAGAATGGGCCATGAAGAGAATTTTTGACATCATATAATGATGGAGAATAAGCAGAGAGGGACAAAAGCCTGAAAGACCAGCAACAGCTGGGCTCTCATGTTGGTGGGGTTCTGCATCCACTCTGGTTTTAAGTGTAAATTCTAAAGGAACCATCCTGAATAAGAGTATCGACCATATGATCCATATGAGCATATGACCATATGTACTTTTGAACCATATGACCAAAACAGGTTCAGCACACTGGATGAAACCCCTGCCTTCTACCCCAAATATGGACTGGAGCCTGTAATAGATTCACTGTTTGACTCACCTGGGAGGCACCAGGCACTATGGTATGAAATGTTGGCACTTTAAAGAGTGTCAGTCTTGTGAAGCTGGGAGAATGTGAATTTGCCCAAGGTCACCAAGTGATTTTCCATGGCTGAGCAGGGATTTGAACAGTATCTAATCAAAAGCTGAAAACACTATACCATGCTGGCTTTCCTGTCCTGTAATGGTGGCAGGCTCAATGAAGTGGGAAAGGTAGAGGACTAACACTGGATCTTTACGAGTGTTTGGTTCTATTCTGTTCCAGTTTATTATGAAACTGGTGATAAATTGTCATGTTTATTGTGGTTTGATTCTCTGGATTATTATACGGGGGGTGAGTTTGGTTGAAGAGTCTCTATGACAGCATCTCTGAGAAGCAGTCAAAGTCTGGTGGAGTTGGTATTTCTTGTTCTTGTCAGGGTTTTTGGAGACAAATAATTTGATACTTGGGTTTGTTTGTTTTTTAAGAAAATGCTAACAAAAAATTTTATGATGTGAATTCTGTCTATTTACATGATTTCTTGACTGTAGTCTCCATTCTGATCAATAACTAAGCCAAGAGTGAAAACCTTGAACTATATTGGTTGTTTTATGAGTCTTTTAAAGTTGAATTTCTGTTCCAGTTCAAGCTGTCCTGTGTGTAGTGAAGATCCTGAGGGAGGGCATAATCTTGGTCCGTCAGTCCTTGCAGGCCTGTCTTGCAAGGACAGTGAGAGGGCCTTCTTGATGGCTGCTTGCCGGCTGTGGAATCCCCTCTCATGGGATGCTATGCTTGCTCCTCTCTGTTCTTCTTTCGCCCCTGTGAGTAAATACAAATTAAAGAAACAGATAGATAAAATTAAAGAAATAGATAGAAAGAAATTGTAAATAAATAATCAAGAAGTTTTACCATTTTAACTTCAAAGTAGGAAATTAAAGCTGAGATTAGAAAAACACACTCACAGGCCCTATTAAAAAGGAAACAGGAGGTTATGCACACCCTTGAATTACAAGTTCATATGTCCTTGGATACACAGAGAAGACTCATGTTTGCAGTGGATGCCTTATTTATTTCAATTAGAAGAAACAAGTCTGCATGTTCATGCAGCTCAGTTTCCTATTGAAATTCTTAGTAGGATATCCTATGAATGTATTTGAGGTCTCATGTTCAAAGCAAACAGTGGTGGTGAAGGCAAAGGGGCTAGAATGCTGGGATTGACAGTCAGTGAAAGTGTTAACTTCCTCTTCTGCAAAGGCTGCAAGCTATAGAAGACAGGTGTGAATTGCTCAGTTGCTTTCCCCTTTGTTCTCCCCAGAAAGTGAAAGTGCTAATTGAGCTCTCTGCAAAAGTAACCTTGAGACCTTCAGAGGCTCGCCGGAGCGCTCTATCAGAGCGCTCCCTTTGTCTTATCTGCTGAGAAAATTTAGGGAGGATTACTAAATCAAAGGCAACAATTTGTATCACTCTCTGAACTAATTCATTGTTTTTCTTCTATATACGTGTATGCTCAGTGATGTAATGGAAAAGTTAACAAAATTCTTCTTTTCTGTGATAGGCTGGCTAGAATGAATAATTAATTCTCAGCATGAGAGAATTAGAGGTATATAATGATGCTGCCCTAACTAATCAGGACGACTTCTGAATATTGGTCGTCCTTGCGCAAGTGATTGTTAAACAAATAAAATGACTTTTTGATTTTTCCCCTGGAAACCTGGTCTTTGTCTCTTCCCCCGGCCACAACATTTCTGGTGCATTGGCCGGGAAACGGGCCACCTGCTCCCCCTTGACGGACGTTTGACGTGGACGAAAATGAGCTCCCCTTGACAAAACCCAGGGCGCCCTTGACCTTTTCTCAAAGAGGTTTGGTTGGGGGAGGTGGTGGCATCTCTGGCGACAGCGATCCAGTCAACGGACCTCGGGTTACAGCTGGAAACCAAGCCTCCCTTGGCCCTCTGGTGAGTAGACCCCCTTCATGTTTGGGAGGGGGAAGGGGGAACTGATCACTCCCGAGTTTCGGCCAAGTACCTCTCAGCAGTGGAGAGAGAAAACCCCGAAAACTCTTGGTATGGCGGAATAATAAATGAGACGTCTCAGTTGTGGTTTCATGGGCCAAATGGGAGGTTGTTTGTCTGAATGAAAGAAGGGTGTCTCATTTGAATGAAGGCCGCAATTCCTACGTCCATGCTGTTGGAACTGCCAGGTGGCTAGGTCGGCTTTGAGTGACTGGAGTCAAAACCCCTTTGTGTGGGCGCATGGGACCCCCTTCACCCGTGCGTCAAACCCATCCCCATTGTGTCTTGTCTGGAACTTGGGAGGAAATGGGAGGGAGAGAAAGTCGACAGACACCTTTGGAGTGCATGGTAAAGAATTTTAAAAAGGGATTTAAAGGAGATTATGGGGGAGCCTCAATGTCCCCCAAGAAGAGACTGCAGAATTTGTGTCAGGTAGAGTGTTCAGGGTAGGATGGCCGCCCGAAGGGAGTTGGAACCCGCCAGGGTGAAGGCGGTCTATTCCGTAGTGGTTGGGAACGCTGCCTGCGCAGAACCAGTATCCATACATAGACTCATGGGACACTGTGGTTACAGAAAATCCCCAGTGGTTACAGAAGTGTAGGAGCAGATTTGTAAAGCAATGTTGGTCAGGCAACTGAGACCCAGAGGAAGCTTGGTGCCAAGCTAATATTGCCCGACTCAGCTTCAGAGGAACCAAGTGCTCCCCCCTCCTCCATATATGACCCCGCTGCCGGCGGTAGGAGCACTGCAGCCCTCGAATTTAGCAGCGGTTCCTGTTACCAGTGGTGTCAGCGGCACAAGGGGTGGAACCCCAGAGTTATACAGTGCCGAAAGGGGCCATGACTGGGGAATTGGGAAAAGTGGAACCAGTTGTCCGGGAGGGGAGAAGCCAGGGGGGCTGCCGGAACCTAGACCCAGGATTGGACCAGGCAAGTCGGGAATCGGAGAAGAAGCAGGTCCCCAGCGGAGAAGTGGTGGTGCCCTTAAGACAGGTTACACAAGTGCTGGTGGATCCAGGTAGGGAGGGATGGATTCCGGCGAGTGCAGGTTCTCAGTACACTCCTTTTCACCACCTCCGATCTCTTAAAGTGGAAATCACATTATACCACTTATACAGAAAAACCTCAAGACCTCAAGAGATGCCAGAGTTGTGCACAAGCATCATGGCCTCTCATACCCCAAATTGGCAAGATTGCCAGAGCAGTTGTCGATGACTTTGTTCACGGTTGAGGAGCGGAGGCGCGTGATCCAGCAAGCAGAGCGGATAGCAAAGGAAAGGGCTCCGCCAGGGTAGCAGACCCAGAACAGTGGATGAGAGGAAGAGGGTGCCATTGTTCGCGGCCCTTTAGATGGGACCCAAACAGTTCAGATCAATTGGCTTTATTAAACGATTACCAGGCTCTATTGGTGGAAGCAATTGCGGGCAGGAATGAAGAAGCCTGTGAACATGACCAAAGTGATGGAAGTGGTACAGGGAGCGTCGAGTGCCGGGAGATTATCTGGAAAGGCTGCTTAATGCATACCGACAATACACCCCTGTGAATCCAGATGATCCGGGAAACCAGCAGATGGTGAATATGGCGTTTGTAGCGCAGAGCCAACCAGATATAAGGAGGAAGCTACAGAAGCAGAGGGGTTGCCAGAATGAATTTGAGTAGGATTGTTGGAAATTACCCAAAAAGTATATGTTGATAGAGATAGAAGAAAAGAGGGAGAAAGATAGGAGGATGCATAAGAAGGCAGAATCTTGGCTACGGTGCTAGCATAGAAAGAAAGTCCCCGTGAATAGGGCCGGGACGAGATGGACGAAGGAGGAGCTCCGTTGAGGCAAGATGAGTGTGCCATATGCCATCAGCTTGGACATTGGAAGAGAGAATGCCCAAGAGGCAGAGAGAACCTGAGGGAAGCAGGGAGCAAAATGCAAATAGAGGAAAGGGAAGAGGAGTGAATAGGGGAAGAGTGGTGAACGGAAGATATGAGCTAAGCGAGCGAGACCTCACAGGGAATTCTTGACTGGCAGCTTTGGAGCTGGTCCCGAATAGGACAGACCGAGCCCCCTCCTTCTCGGCCCCGGGGAGCCCATGGTCACAGCCCGAGTGGGGGGCCGAGCCATTCCAATGATGATAGATACAGGGGCAGCGCGATCAGTGATGAACTTGGGAATAGCCAAAAACAAAGAATGAAGTCGCAATTGTGGGAGCTACTGGAAAGACGGAACAGCATTCCCTATTGGAAAATAGAGTTATGGATTTGGGGAAACACCAGGTGACCCATCGGTTCTTATACTTACCTAAGTGCCCAGTACCACTCCTGGGACGGGACTTGCTGTCCAAATTAAGAGCCCATTTCCATTGAAGATGGACAGATGGAAGTAGACTTCAGGGGCCCCAGAGAAAGTTACAGTGACATATCCCATGGAAGAGGATTGGCGGCAGTACTTAATAATGGTTCAGCAGGAACAGCCAACAATGTTTGGGCCCCCAGGAGTTTGGGCTGAGGATAACCCCCCGGGGCTGGCAAGGTTTGTAGCACTTGTAGTGGTGGAATTGAAGTCCCATGAAGAGCCAGTAAGAATAAAACAATATGATGTGCCAAGAGAAGCGCTAGAGGGAATACAGAAACATTTGGAGCGATTAAAAAGTCTAGCAGTTAATCCGAGAGTGTCGTTCCCCATGGAATACACCGTTGCTTCCAGTGTTAAAGCCTGGAACCAATGAATATCGTCCAGTCCAAGACTTGAGAGCCGTAAATGAAGCCACAGTAACTCTGCATCCGGTGGTACCAAATCCATATGTTTTGATGGGACTGATTCCATCCACTGCCACACATTTTACTGTTCTGGACTTGAAGGATGCGTTTCTGTATCCGGCTAGCCCAGAGCCAGGAGATATTCGCCTTTCAGGTGGAGGACCCCATGACGGGCGGAACCAGGGAGTGTCCCTGGACGAAGGCTGGTGCAGGGGTGGAAGAATTCACCAACAATTTTCAGAACGGCTTTGGGCCAAGATTTAAAAAGATTTAGATCAGAACCTGGGAGGTGAGTTCTACTCCAGTATGTGGACGATTTATTGCTGGCAGCCGCCGAAGAAGAGTGTAGAGAGGCAACACAGGAACTGTTACAATTATTGTGGGAAGCTGGTTACAAAGTGTCCAGGAAAAGGCTCAATTGTGTCAAGCCGAAGTGCAGTATCTGGGATATCGGGTGGCTGGGGAAAAGAGTGCTAGGTCAGGAGAGGAAGGAAGCCGTGTGTGCTCTACCCGACCCCCAAATTTCGGAAGATGGTGCGAGAGTTCCTGGGCGCAGCTGGATTCTGTAGAATCTGGATTCCCAACTTCGCGTAATGAGTAAGCCCTTGTATGAAGCCACGAGAGGCCCCGAGAAGTCAGAATTCATATGGGGAAAGGAACAAAGGAGGGCATGGGAACAGATAAGAGAACGTAATGGAAGCCCCAGCGTTAGGATTACCAGATGTGACAAAAGAATTTTGCCTCTATGTCGATGAAAGAAGTGGAATTGCTGTAGGAGTGCTAACGCAAAAGTTGGGGTCTGGAAACGACCGGTCCCTATTTGTCCAAACAACTGGATCCAGTGGCTAGAGGATGGCCAGGATGCCTGAGAGCTGTGGGAGCGACTGCGCTGCTTGTAAAGGGAAACGGACAAGCTAGCTCTGGGAAGAATTTGGTTGTGAAAGTCCCCATTCAGTACAAGCCTTGATGGAGATAAGGGGAAACTATTGGTTCACCAACAGTGGATGGCCAAATATCAGGGGATGTTGTATGAAAATCCCAGGGTTAGTTAGAATTGTGCACCACTCTGAACCCGGCTACATTACTTCCAGTCGCCAAGAAGGAACCCCTCATGATTGCCTTCAGACGATGGAGAGGTATATTCTAGCCGGCGGACTTACGGATGTTCCCTGGCCTATCCAGATGTCACTTATTTCACAGATGGGAGTAGCTATGTGCGGGATGGGAAGGAAGGGGGACCCCTTGTCCCGGTGGTGGAGGGGACCTTTCAGGGCAAATTGGTCCCCCCAAGCTGTGAAAGTGGGGATTAAAACCCGGAACATTATACAGATTAAGGGGGGCCTTTAATTAAGGGACTGAATTTCAAAAGAGCCCTTTGAAGCTGAGGCTAAATAGGGAAAAAGGGGGTTGGAAGAATTCTGGGCTGATTGATAAATTGCACCCCAAAGGAGGTTGCCAAAGAACGTAATCAGCCAAAATGCAGAAAGAAGTTTTGGCTAGATGATCTTTGCGGCATTCAATTGCCAAACAACGATACACGGGAGAAAGACAGATGGATGAAAAAGTTGAGGATATGGGGGTTGTCATGGGGCTAGTCCCGTTGGATGCAATTTCGGGTGAGCTAAAATTTGAAACGCTCAACACAATGGCAGAGGTGTGAAGATGGAGTTCAATCGCAGAAAGCCCTAGAGAAATTGTGGAAAACCAGGCGGGGCCGTTGGAAGGGGGCATCCAGGGCTGAATTTGATCCAGGTGGTTCAGAAATAGAGGGGGCAATACCAGCAGCCTTGAGGTGTCCATACAGGGGGGCAGGTCCCACCAGGACAAAACAAGGAAGTGGTAGAGTTTGGGCCCAAGGCGGATAAGGGAATCAGATTTTCCCTCCGATATGGGTTTCTGATTACCCAAGTTTGTTATGCAGATTTAATAAGACCCAATTGGGCAAAGACAATCAAGGTAATAGCCCAATCTCACATTGCATTCTCCGATAGTTGGTGGTGAGGATTGTAGCCACACTGAAAGGGGATCACCCCATTCAATTTCCTAGCCAAAACTGCTGGGTCGGGATGTACGTCTTGCAGCTTCTGGAGTGGCCAAATTATCAATGGGCAGCCCAAATGTCTTTGACCCCCCCCTTTGGCCTAGGGGATGTTCAAAGGGAGTCTGTGATGAAATTACAGTCCAGGATCATTAAAATACCTTTACTCTAGTATAAATCCAGGGTTTCAATCCCACCACTTTCACAGCTGTGGGGGTTACCAATAGCACCTGATAAGGTCCCTTCCACCAGGGGACAAGGGCTCACCCTTCCATCTTTATCCAAACCTCATCCCCTGGCTGAAGGAATAGCCCTGGTGAGGAAAGGACTCGCCTCCCCTCTAAAGCTGGTGTTTGTTCTTGTCCAATGCCCTTCCCAATGCCTGTACCTCTTCCTCAAGAGCCACATTCCCTAGCTCTCTAACATCTCCCCTCAGCCCTCTCAAAACCGTTGGGGCCTCCCTACAACAATTCAAAGGGTGTTAATCCAGTTGTCCGGTTTGGGGTACACCTGACTCTCAAAAGGGCTATGGGGAGCACATCCAACCACTTCAGTTTGGTTTCTTGGCACAATTTGGCTAAATGCGTCTTCAGTGTTCTATTCATCCTTTCCACTTTCCCGGAGCTTTGCGTCGAATGCACAGTGTAATCTCCAGTGATTTTGAGGATTTCTGCCAATTTTTTAATTACTGCATGAACAAAACTTGGGCCATTATCAGATCCGATATGGAGGGGTAATCCATATCTAGGTATTATATCCCGCAGCAACACTCTCACCACTTCCTTTGTTTTTTCCCGTCCTGGTGGGGTATGCCTCTGCCACCTGTATGCGTACACACCATCACCAGCATGTTCCGGTATTGCCCCACTTGGGCATTTCTGTAAAGTCCACTACTAGGGACTCAAAGGGTGTCGACCCCTGGTATTGTATCCCTTCTTCCAATCTTGGCCCCTGCCGTGGGTTGTTTTGCGCACAAATCTGACATCGTAGGGAAGCTTGTGCTGCGAGTTGATTCACTCCATCTATAAACACATCCTTCTGCAACAATTGTTTTAAATGCTGTTTTACCTAAATGTGTTGCTTCATGTGCCTTCTGTACAATTGGCCATCCCATGAAACGGGGCACATACCGCCTCCCACCCTGACAACACCCACCATCCATCCTCATCCTTTTTTGCTTTTAAATCCCATTCTGCTCTTTCATCCTCTTGCCTTGTTTGGATTCGGGTCGGTTAAAGAAATTTGGAACAACGGCATCATTGGGTCTTTTTTCCCAATTTTTGCTCTGCTGCACTTTTGGCTGCCATATCCGCCCTTCATTTCCGAGTATCACTGGATCCCGTCCTCTTTGATGTCCCCTACAATGTATAACTGCAACTTTTCGAGGAGCCCATACTGCTTCCACAATTGCTCTATTTCTCTTCCTATTTCAGCTCCTGGCCGGGAGAATTGATTAATCCTTTTTCCTTGTACAATGCTCCATGTGCATGTAAGGTGGTAAAAGGGATACTTGGAATCTGTATATATGTTCACCGTCAATCCTCAGCTAATTCCAAGGCTCTGATTAAGGCAACAAGTTCAGCCTTCTGCGCTGAGGTACCCACAGGCAATGCTTTAGCCTCCACCACCTTTTCTTCTGTCACAACGGCATAGCCCGCTCTTCGCTTCCCATCCCGCACATAGCTACTCCCATCTGTGAAATAAGTGACATCTGGATCAGGCCAGGGAACATCCCGTAAGCCCGGGCCCCGGTTTAGAATATACCTCTTCCATCTCTGAAGGCAATCTGAGGGGTTCCTTTTTTGGGACTGGAAGTAATGTACCCGGGGTTTCCCAGAGTGGTGCACAATTCTAACCTAACCCGGGGATTTTCATACAACATCCCCTTTTTTGGCCATCCATTTGTTGGGGAACCAATAGTTTCCCTTATACTCCATCAAGGCTTGTACTGAATGTGGGACTTTCCCCAACCAAATTCTGTCCCAGAGCTAGCTTGTCCGCCCCCCTTTTACAAGAGCGGGTCGCTCCCACAGCTCTCGGGCATCCTGGCCATCCTTAGCCATGGATCCAGTTGTTTGGACAAAAAACCCACCGGTCTTGCCAGACCCCAACTTTTGCTTTAAACACTCCTACAGTTTTTTCCATTTTTTCATCGACATAGGGGGCAAAATTCTTTTGTCACATCTGGAATCCTAACGCGGGGTTTTTCCCCATCAAATTTTTTCTCTTTAATCTGTTCCCATGCCCTCCTTTGTTCCTTTCCCCATATGAATTCTGACTTCTCGGGGCCCCCTCCGGGGCTTCATACAAGGGCTTACTCATTCCCTGAAATTTGGGGAATCCAGATTCTACAGAATCCAGCTGCGCCCAGGAACTCTCGCACCATTTTCCCGATTTCGGGGCCCCGGGTAGAGAAACCCCGGTTTCCCTTTTTCCCCCCCTACCTGGGGGACCCCTTTTTCCCCTAAAGCCACCCGATATCCCAGATACTGCACTTCGGCTTGACACAATTGAGCCTTTTCTGGACACTTTGTAACCAGCTTCCCACAATAATTGTAACAGTTCCTGTGTTGCCTCTCTACACTCTTCTTGGGCGGGCTGCCAGCAATAAATCTCCACCAAATACTGGAGTAGAACTCCCTCCCAGGTTCTGATCTAAATCTTTTTAAATTTTGGGCCCAAAGCCTTTCCCAAAAATTTGTTGGGAATTCTTCCACCCCTGCACCAGCCTTGTCCGGGGACACCCCCGGGGTTTCCCCCCCGTCAGGGGTCCTCCCCCCCAAAGGCGAATATCTCCTGGCTCGGGGGGCTAGCCGGATACAAAAAAACGCATCCTTCAAGTCCAGAACAGTAAAATGTGGGGGCAGTGGATGGAATCAGTCCCATCAAAAATATGGATTTGGTACCACCGGATGCAGAGTTCCCGTGGCTTCATTTACGGCTCTCAAGTTTGGCCCTACATATTCTTTGGGTTCCCGGGTTTTAAACACGGAAGCAACGGTGTTTCCATGGGGAACGACACTCTCGGTTTAAATCCCAGACTTTTTAATCGCTCCAAATGTTTCTGTTTTCCCCTCAGCGTTTCCTCTTGGCACATCATATTGTTTTATTCTTACTGGCTTTTCATGGGACTTAAATTCCCACCACAAAAGGGTGCTACAAACCTTCCCAAACCCCGGGGGGTTACCCTCGGCCCAAACTCCTGGGGGCCCAAACATTGTTGGCTGTTCCTGTTGAACCATTTTTAAAATACTGCCGCCAATCCTCTTCCATGGGATATGTCACCGTAACCCCTGGGGCCCCTGAAGTCTACTTCCATCTGTCCATTTTTTCAATGGAAATTTGGGGTCTTAATTTGGACAGCAAGTCCCTCCCAGGAGGGTACTGGGCACTTAGGAAATATAAGAACCGATGGGTCACCTGGTGTTTCCCCAAAACCCCAAAATCTATTTTCCAATAGGGAAAGCTGTTCCGTCTTTCCAAATAGCCCCCACAATTGCGACTTCATTCTTTGTTTTTGGGGGTATTCCCAAGTTCATCACTATCGGGTGCCCCCGGGATCCCCATCATCATTGGAATGGCTCGGCCCCCCACTCGGGCTGTGACCATGGGTTTTCCCCCCGGGGGGAGAAAAGGGGGGGGCCCGGCTGCCATTCAAAGCCCCCAAAGCTGCCAGTCCCAAAAATTCCCTGTAGGTTTTCGTTTGCTTAGCTCATATCTTCCGTTCACCACTCTTCCCCTATTCACTCCTCTTCCCCTTTTCCCCTATTTGCATTTTGCTCCCTGCTTCCCCAGGGCCCCCCTGCCCTTGGGCATTCTCTCTTCCAATGTCCAAGCTGATGGCATATGGCACACTCATCTTGCCTCAACGGGGCTCCTCCTTCCCCCATCCCCCGTCCCGGCCCCCATTCACGGGGACTTTCTTTTATCTAGACCGTAGCCAAAATTCTGCCTTCTTATGCATCCTCCTATCTTTCTCCCTCTTTTCTTCTTATCTCTATTAAAATTTTAAATTTTTGGGAATTTCCAACAACCACTCAAATTCATTCCGGCAAAACCCCCCTTTCTTCTGTAACTTCCTCCTTATATCTGGTTGGCTCTGCGCTACAAAGCCATATTCACCATCTGCTGGTTTCCCATCATTCCCATTCACAGGGGGGTATTTTCGGTATGCATTAAGCAGCCTTTCCAGATAATCTCCCGGGACTCCCACGCTCCCTGTACCACTTCCATCACTTTGGGCATGTTCACAGGCTTTTTCCCTTCCCGGCCCCTTGCTTCCACCAAAAAGAGCCTGGTAATCGTTTAATAAAGCCAATTGATCTAACTGTTTGGGTCCCATTTAAAAGGGCCCGCAATGGCACCCCCTTCCTCTCATCCACTGTTCTGGGTCCCGCTACCCCCGGCGGAGCCCTTTCCTTTGCTATCCGCTCTGCTTGCTGGATCACGCCCTCCGCTCCTAAACCCGTAAACAAAGTCATCAACACTGCTGGCAATCTTCCCAAATTTTGGGGTATGAAAAGCCATGATGCTTGGCACAACTCTCCTCTCTTGAGGTTTTTCTGTATAAGTGGATAATGTGATTCCCAAATTTAAGGGGTCGGAGGGGGTGAAAGGAGTGTACTGAACCTGCACTCGCCGGAATCCATCCTCCCTCCCCGGATCCACCAGCACTTGTGTAACCTGTCTTAAGGGGCCCACCACTTCTCCGCTGGGACCTGCTTTTTCCCGTTTCCCGGGCTTCCCTTTGTAACCCGGGGTTTAAAGGCCCCCCGGCAGCCCCCGGTTTTTCCCCCCTCCCGGACAACTGGTTCCACTTTTCCCAATTCCCCAGCAGGGCCCCCTTTTCGGCACTGTATCCTGGGGTTCCCCCCCTTGTCCCGCTGACCCACTGGACAGGAACCTTGCAAAATTAGGGCTGAAGGCTTCCGCCGGCAGCGGGGCCCTATATGGAGGAGGGGAGCACTTGGTTCCTCTGAAGCGAGTCGGCAAATTAGTTTGGCCCAAGTTCCTCTGTTTTATTTTCCTGACCAACATTGCTTTACAAATCTGCTCCTAACTTCTGTAACCACGGGGATTTTCTGTAACCACAGTGTCCCATGAGTCTATGTATGGATACTGGTCGCAGGAGCGTTCCCAACCACTACGGAATAGACCGCCTTCACCCTGGCGGGTTCCCCTCCCCTTGGGGCCATCCTACCCTGAAACCCCTTACCACACAAATTCTGCAGTTTTGGGGACATTGGGGGTCCCCCATAATCTCCTTTAAAACCCTTTTTAAAAATTTTTTACCATCACTCCAAAAGGGTCTGCCATCCTTTTTT